>JAPPVO010000031.1:160207747-160682557 GCA_030407325.1 Camellia japonica | reverse complement strand
TCTTTGGACATTCTTAGGACACGTGTCTGACACTCTTCAAAACATATCCTACTTTTTAAATTTTTTTAAAGACCCGGGCACTCTTTGGACACATGTGTCAATCGCTTAAACACACGTGTCTATTGATTATCTGAAACTAATTATAAGTTTGAACAAAACAACTTAAGATACAATAATAAAACAAAAACCATATAAATTTATAGGAATTAGTGTCATACTGCATTTTTTTTGTTATCTTTGAATGATATATTCATATATATAAAATATAACAAATATATAAAATTATATATTTCTTGCGTGTCCCCTATGTGTTGTGCCTTGTGTTTTTTGAAAATTAACGTGTCGACGTGTCCGCGTCATGTCATATGTCCGTGTCCATGCTTCTTAGATTATATCCTTGCAGCAAAACAGAATATCTATCTCATCTATTGTCCAAAACATTGGTATTTTACGAACATATTTTCACATTCTCAATTGATCTCAACGGCTGCACACACACACACACACACACACAAATCAAATCAAATAAAAAACAAAAACAAAAAAAGAACAACCTCACCCAGCTACAAGTTGAAGACAAGAAACAAAAATCCAATAAAAAAATAGCCAAGAAGAATCATCAAAGGAACCAAATGAACTTATTGTCAAACACACCAAAAACCAGACACAAAAGTTAGGTAGTCAAGCAAGAGGTAGCAACATTTCAGGATACCTTAGCCTCCAAGAAACCTCATTTATCAAACAAATGTCCTAAAATTTATCATTCACCAAATTCCACCAACCTATAGATGTTCCTAATCATATTCCATGCACCAAACTCGACAAGAAAAAAAATATAAAATAAAAAGGAGACAGCATTCTCACTACCCTTCTTTTATTTATTTATTTATTTATTTATTTTTAATTTTTTTAAGTGTGGACAGAACATATAGAGTTCAAAAACTAGCTAAAAACTTTTAGCTACAACAAATGAAAGAGAAATTCTTATTTATGTTACAATGCCATCTAACCACATGATTTTTTGCATTTTTCCACATCAACATTTGAATATTTAAAACATATATACAATAGGATTAAAAGAAAGAGAGAAGAAATACATATAGGGAGTCCCTCATCGTTTATATTGCTAATCTATTTAAATCATTAGTTTAGTTTTGCCAAGAGAATTTGCTTACCTATATGCAGAACTCCATTGTGATAACCTTTCCAAACAAATAATGCCTCCAATTAGTCCACATTTTTCACCCACAAAAAATAAAAATAAATAAATAAACATAAAACAATTTTAAACAAAGCAAAGTTAACAAGGCTATAGAGCTTATACATGTGGCACAAATGAGATAGCTCAACTAGAAAATCATAGTCAACTTATTAGAGGGAAGAGTAAAATGGAGAGAAACTATCTAGTAATGCATAACAAGTGAAGTACGTGTCTCCTCACAAAATTAACAAAACTTAAGAACCACACACACTTAGGCAGGCAGAATCCTCCCAAATTTGCTAAGCATCATTTCAATATTCCATTGTTCGGCAAAACGATTAAATAAAATGATCCAATCCTCACTCTTAAGTTGGACAAATATAGCTCACTATTAAATTGGACCTTTTACCACCAGTTACTTGCATCTCATAAAAAGTTGTCATAAATATATTTCTTGCCACAGTCAAACAGACGATCGCAAAATATAGATGCAAAAAGTCAATTTTCTAGTAGTGTCTCTTCAAAAAGACAATATAACTAGTCCCTACTTGTCACGACCCAAACCCGCCCCTATGGGTTTAGCACCGTAACCGGCCAGTAATCTGCGATTACCGAAGGCCTGCTTAACAGTAAGACAGTATTACAGAGTACAGGGGCATGGCGGAAGCCAAAACAGTAAATAAACAATGTCCAATGAGCTGTGACAGTCTGTATGCAAAAAGACTTTTCACACATATATACAATCGGTGCAAAACGGTATGTACCACATTTACAATCATTCAGGATAGAGACTTAATCCCTATTAAAACAGTACAGTAACAGTCTATACAAAACAGAACAGAAAGGGGAAACTAAAACACCCCATAGCCTTAGCTTTGCAGGCTCGGAACCTCGCAGTGAGGCACAGTGGTTGGCTTGACAAAAAAGGGAGTCTAACCCACGCTCCTAACTCCGGTCTGGTGCCTGAACACCTACATATATATATGAACAGTGAGCTAAAGCCCAGTGAATAACATAATGCGTAAAGAGGTTAAGAATGAATGTCCTTTCAGTATTGAAAACAGTCAATTAATTCAGTATATCAGTCATTCAGTCATAACAGTCATATGTAGTACATCCATTAGCATAGTAGTACAGTAAACAGTAGGTCTTAAAAGATCGAACAGTCAATGATGGCCATCATAACAGTAAACAGAAGTTCCAAGATAGGTACTGACAGAGATCTCTATAACAGTAGCAGTAACAGTAAATAGTAGTTGCTATGGATGCCACAATACAGTTCAGAATAGAGGACAAACATTCAATCAATAAACAGTATCGGTTCAGAAATAGTACAGTTTAAACAGTCACATTTGAACATATCTTTACACAATTGTTACTCACAGAGTTCTGGGCTATAAGCAGCTAGAGCGCGTCTCCAAAGGCCAACCCTATACAGTGACAGAACGAACACACTAAGTTCACATTCGGGAATCAAAGACTTAATCCCTACTTAGACTCGGTGCGGTTCTACATCTATATCCCCATTAAGATGCCTTAAACTAGGCCTAAGAATGCCTAGGATGGAATGAGGATGCAAAGATGCACTTTAAAAGCATTTTTAGAATTTTCAGAAAACAGGGGTCTCGCTCGAGCATGGAGTTCCCCGCTCGAGCGTATATGCAGATAAAGGTTCCCGCTCGAGCGTCACTTCCCACGCTCGAGCGGACTGCAAAACATGGCAAAAGTACTGGATGTGCGAAAATCACACTCGATTGGGCGCTCGACACCCGCTCGAGCGTAAGACACAACGTCCCACTCGAGCGTAAATTACTCCGCTCGAGCGGACTGCAAAACACAGCAAAATGCTGGGAACACGATTTTCACGCTCCAGCACCAGTAAACCCCGCTCGAGCGTGAGTTCAAAATCTGGAATTTTCAGATTTGAACCTCAAGCTCAAATTCAACTTCAAATGTATCAAATTCGATCCTCTTGGGCTAATTTTCTGGAAAACACTTGTCAACTCATAGTATAACATGTTTCAAAGCTCAATTTAAGAAATCAAAGCCCAAGGGTGGCTCAATTAAACTCAACTTCAAACCAATTTTCATGAATATGACTTCAATTAAACATGCATGCATTAAACTAGCTTCCAAGCTTCCAAACATGCTCTAATGAGCCAATTCTTTCAAAAACAAGATGAAATCATGGACTTAAACATAAATATGACCATGCATGTAACAATCTTCCATGAAAACAACTTAAAACTCATCAATATAGGCATGCATGCAAGGAATGAGCTTCAATTCAACATTAAAAGACCAATTCTTGACTTAGCTCTTTAAACTACCATAATCCATACTAGATAGAACTTAAATACACAATTAAGAGGATAAAATTCATACCTAGGTTCCTCAATTACAAGTCTAGAGGTTCAATTATGCAAAACTCCTTCAATTCCTTAAGATTTCAAGCAAAACCATCAAGAACAACGCAATTCCCTCACACTCTCCCTCTCTTCTCTCTTGGTCGGCTATAACAAGGGATTTGGCTGAGGAAATGTTTTGTTTGAGTGTAAGGAGGCTCAAATATGTTTAGGTAGTGGCCCACTAGTGTGGCATTTAAGTAAATAAGTCCAACTCTTGTAAATTAGCATTATTCAATCTAATTTAATCATACCAAATCACATTTTAACTGAATATACCATAAAATCACATAAATTACGATTAACACAAAACATCAATTAATTTCGGATTCGGCCGCCGATAAGGCCTTCAATTTGCAGTTTAAAGCATACAACATAAACAAATAATTTTAACAGTCAACAGATAGGTATGCATTTCAACTAGCACATTCAATCAGTCAGTTCAGTACTTCAATCAATTCGATTACTAATCATATTCAGTCTCAGTTTAGCAGTAATCAGTAGGGTTATCAGTGATTAGTGGTGAGGGTTATTACACTACTTTTATACCCTTACCAAAAAAATCAATGAAAAAATATTCAAATAATTGGGAAAAAAAAATTAAATCGTCGTTTATTAAGCAAAGAACACATTACTAAAAAAAATATATGCAAAATTACCTGCATTGATGAATTAGAAAGAATAAATTATTTAGTATTTCATAAAACAATAAATGTCATGAATTGGAAGTACTGTATATATAACAATAAATGTCTTTACTTCTTCAAATCACAACACTTTACATGCATACTGATATTGAATATGAATTCAGAAAGAAACTTACTTGTCATGCAGCTAGAATCCTATTTTTTTAAGTATGCATATTGAACCTCACCTACTACTTGAAAAGCTCACTTGTTACTTACTTTTCAACAAATCTGCTACAACATGCCAACATAAAAACCAACAATCCAACAAATCCCACACCTAGGAAACAATAAACAAGGCTATGTATCAAACTACAACTAACAACATATCCATGACTTCCCCTGCAGGCTTGCCTAAAACAAATTTTTAAGCACACCATAAAAAATAAAAAACAACAAACAACACTAACCACCAACGTACAAACCTTTCCATCAAAGACAATTGATAAGGGGATAACCTCTATACAAGACCTAACAGAATCAAAAACGTCAAGGGTACAAAGGGAATAATTACACCACTTTTAATCGGGAATATTGATATTAAATATGAGTCCTAAAAGGAACTAGTCATGCAGCTAGAAAACTCTATTTTTAAGTATGTACATTCATATTGAATATGAATGAAAAAGAAACTAGAAACCTTACAATGTTTCCTAACAATGATTCACCATCCATGATCAGAATAGGATATAATTTTGCATTCCTTCGGCAAAGTGCTAACAAAATTTCATATGAGAGTATGGATGGAAAAAAATAGAGCTATCACAATATGAAAGTGTAATTTCCCTAAGTTAGAATCGAATATAATTGCACATACGACAGAGCTATCATAGAATTATATCCAAACTTAGGGTTAGAAACAGAGCTATCACGGCAGATATATTGCACATTGATGTTATGTTTTATCTATTTACTTAATTTTTGTGATCTACTAGGATGTGTTTGGATGCCTCAATATTGGTGTGAATGCTCCCATTTCACTATCTATGGCATTCAAAGTGAATATTTGTTACTCCAAACAGCACTATTACAAAACTAAGTGGGGTTCATCCCACTTTCTTAAATGATTCTATTCTAGGCAATAGATTTGTAAATAACAAAACTATAAAATAAAATATAAATAAAAAAAATTAACATTTAATAGTTTCATTTATGTCTGCATAGACATGCTTACTAATACCATTTATATTTGTTAGTCATTGGTTACACCCCCATGGTGCTATAAAGAATACTGAATGTATAATTTCATTATAAAGGACACTAAAAGTCTCTAAAAAACTAAGAAATAATAATTAAAAATGTATGAAAGCAATCGAACTAGCTAGTTCGATATGACATATCCATTTACCAAAAAGGATCAAAGCAATTTAACAGAATCTATATTTTGTATTTTATTACAACTCAAATAAATTAGTTATAAACAAATGAAAATAAAAACAAACAGAACATTAAGATCTAGATTGTTTGCCTCCATACACCATAATCTATCAAAGATTTATGTACCCACAAAAATTTAAAGAAACTGCAAATAACAGATTGATCACTCAAGAAATGGATACATCTTTCAATTGGGTTTGCATAAAATACATATATATAAGAATTTCAGGCCAGAAAACACAACAAAACAATGATCAATATATTTAAACTAGACTAGCCACAAAGCCAACAATTGCAAAAAAAAAAAAAATAAATAAATAAATAAAAATAATACCAAGATCTATAACCGCAGTCCTCAGATCATCCAAACAAGAAAATCTCCCAACAAACACACGCGCGCGCGCGCGCACACACACACACACATATATACATATTATATTTATGCAAGAACATGAAACCAAAAGAATTGAATAACCCAGAAGTCAGCAAGATCAGATCAAGAAAATGCATATTGGGCTCAGCAATAGCCAATAGTGTCAAATTTCATAATCACATCAGTTCTACTTGACTGTAGAAATGTTAGATTCCAATAAGCAACTAAACTAAACCTTATATATTAATATGCAAAATTAATGATTGATGGGGTTTTGAAAAATTAGGGAAAACAAAGAGAAGAGATCATTGATGAACATAAACATTGAGAGAGAGGGAGAGAGAGAGGGGGGGTTTATACCTCAAATTGATTTTAGGGAGAGTTAAAGACGCTCCGGAAAATGGAGAGGGCGAGGACCATGGTGGGTGAGCCATTGTAGAGCAAGAAAAGTATGAGAAAGACGAGTGACGAGTGACGAGGTGAAGAAAATGTAAGAGACAGAGAGAGACAGAGACAGAGACAGATAGAGACACAGAGATATACAAAACCCTTACCTAGATGACGGTGGTGAGGCAAAGACGGACGATGTTGAGGTGAAAACGGACGGCGATGCTGACTATGGAGAGGAGAAGACGACAAGCAATGGTGCTGATGGTGAAGAGGAAAGGTGAGTGGCGCAATTCAGATGGCCAATTGTGATTAGGCACGATTTTGGTGAAATATACATTAGAAGGCTTTGAATTTGTTTTAATTTGTTTTCCCTACAACACTGTTGGTTGGCCAAAATTACACTACATAGCAAAACCACGTTATTTTGACATTTGCATCAGTCGCTAAAAGATTTTAGTCTCCCGTCCAATTTTTCACTATCCCGCATAAATTTTTAGAGACTAAAATTTCAAATTAGTCGCAGAAAATTAATTGTGTGAAACAACTTTAGTCAGTAAAAGTAAGAAAATTTAGCTGCTAATTTTTTTATTAGTCGGCAAAAATATTGTTTTTGCAACCAAAATTTTTTTATTCGGCAAAAGTGTAATTTCTTGTAGTGGTGATTATGAACCGAGCAGAGGTAAAACAACAAAGAGCAACCTCAAAGTCTAAGCGCAATGTTCAGGCTAAACACTACAAGAAGACCAAGCACCAAACCCAAGTGCAAGCTTGGGTTGGGTAGATGTTTTGTGGTCCGAATTACACAACCCAAGTGCAAAACTTGGGCCGAGCAGAACTAAGTTGGGCTTACCAACCTAAACCAATGGGCTAGTTTGTCCACAAAGCATCTGGTATGATCTGACTTGACCCATAACAATCTGGTTGCACAACTCAACTTATATCTCACACATGGAATGTTAGAACAATCTTCTTTGTACAATACTAAAAACTGAAACAAACAAAATAAATTACTTATAGAATTTTCTTTTACCGAAAAATGGAATAGAAAATTGATGATCAAGTTGAGTGTGCGACACTATGTCCTCAAGACAGATTTTCTGCCTCACGGGTGCTCACGAACTAAGGGCGTCTATCTCCTAGGATATAATGGTCAAGAACACATATTGTAGTAATAGAAAAAACAATCTGTTCAGCGAACCATAACCTGAGTTCTAATACTCTTAAATTTCTATAAACTAATATGAAGAATGAATGCAGAAGAGAAGAAAATCGAGAAGCAATAGAATGGATTGAACTTGCTGGAGAGGCATGTATTTATAGGCATAGCAGTGTTTGTTCAGAAGGGCAGAAAAACCCTCCGAACAGGTGTGAATTTGAACCGCCAGAGAATAAGAGGTGATCAGAAAAGGCACTATTTCGAAAAAAAATTGAATTTGAAAATTTCCTCATAAGTTTTTGAATTAATTCATTTTGGAAATTTTAATTTTCCTACAAGAATTTGAAAAAATTAGATGAATTTTGTTCAAAAAAAATAAAGGTAGGATTCGACCCACATCCTATGCCTGGAAGCGGCGCGCGCGTGTAGTGTTTGAATGCAAAACATGCTTGGTCCATAACTCCCCCTCCACAAAACTTGGGTGCCCCTTAGGGGCCATCCCAAGTATGTAAACTTAGAATTTATATACTTATATAAACTCTATCCGTGTTTCATTGTGGCACAACCCAAAATAGAGCAACCTACATTTGTCTCTTCAACTTCCAACTTCACGAAGCCAAAAATGACGTCAACTTCCCATTCATCCATAAATGATTTTTACGAACTAATTTCAACATATGACTTACCATGCAACAAGGAACACATCACCACTCAAATCCACCTTAGTCCCACTTGAATTTGAGCTCCAAGTTGGCCCAAAATAAGCCTATAAAATCAATTTTTCCAACATAGAATAGCACATGTAAATACTTGATGAGCCTCGAAGCCTAACAAAAAGAAGTTAGAGGAGAGGTGACGTCACGATGACACTAGGCGAACCCCCTCAACATGCGCGCCTAAACCGCTTGGCAGTTGGCACGCGCATGCACAAAACTGAAGGAAGGTAGAAAGGAAGCACGCGCCCTTGGAGAGCAAGACAACATTACATGTTTTTAAAAAAAAAATATTAGCTGAGCCTTTTCAAATAATACATTGCATTTGTTTTTTAATAATAGTTGCATAATCCAATAAGTACATCATATTAAAACAATGTTACTACAATAACATTAATGGCATTGTATAAGCAATGTCTATCATGAAAATTTGTTAAATTACCGTACTCATTTTAAAATAAAGATTGTTTAACTAACATAAATCAATTGGGGAAATTAATGTATTTTCAATAGTATCACTAACTAATATTGTCGAATGTTACTCTTCATTGAGCTATAAGTGTCTGACAAGAAAAACACTACTTCATTCAAACAAATAAATTCTTCAAATAACTAGATTCATGCATACCATACCTAGATGATCATCACCATACAGGTACAATCTCATCATTAAATCATACACAAATAATAATAAATAAATAAATAAAAACCAAGGCACAACAAATCAACTATTCAAAAATGTTAAACAACACATGTAACAAACAAAATCCCTATTGAAGGCGAAAGGAGAAATGGAAGTTCTGATTAGAGAAACTTAACAAGATAGAGGTTTGTCTTGACAATAATTCATACGAATGATATGTTTTTCAACTCAATCAAAGGAATAAGGGCAGTCGAGAAAAAAAATATACAAACTTTGAAAACTCACAACACGGAAATGAGAACATTTAATGTGAAACAAATCATTAAGAAAGACTTCAATGACTATGCATAGCCAATAACAGAAACTATGCAATCTAAGCTAATAAGATGGACATTCAGATATTTCAATCATAATAAAAATACAATCAATCAAATAAGCATATACTTTATTGAAAATCAATACTATAATTTACTATAGTATGTTTAGCTCAAGTGGTTGTACTTGTACTGCTTGATTTTCGAGAGGTTCAAGATTTGAGTATAGAGAAATATCAAAAGTTCATCAGTAAAAATCTAATTTTTTTTTTTTTTTATCAGCAAAAAGAAATTTTATTGAATGTAAAATAAAGATGCATCAATAAAATGTTGTATGCAAAAAGTATCAAAGCAAAGCAAAATGATCTCAACTAGGTTGGCACCATTAAGCAAGCCCAATCATTTGCCAGCATGATAACAAGTTGGTGAGCAACCAACCAAACAAAACCAAACAAAGCAAGAAAACAAAACAAGAACAACACCACCAACAGCAACAACGCACTCAATCAGCCTATTCCTCTATTACAAAACTTGATTTGTTGCAAGTTGAACAAGAAATCATTGACAGAGAAAGGCAATCCTAGGGCAGAGGCTCTAACCCACAAGGCTACTCTAGTTTTAATTTGATCACACAAACCTGAAAGATTTGGTTGAATACCTGAAAACACCACATCATTCCTATGCTTCCAAATGGACCAAAAAATAACAAGTGGTAAAACTTTCCAAACTTTGCTCTCAAATATGTTACCTGAAAAACCAGCCCACCACTGTAACACTCCTTCCATTGATGCAGGCATTACCCATTGTGACCCCCACCAAAGTAAAATATTAGCCCATACCCTCCAAACAAAAGGACACCACAGCAACACATGATTAACTGACTCTACTTCAGCTTTGTAGAACACACATTGGATGTTATCAATGACAGGGATGACACCAATCCAATGTAAGAAAGTAATAATTTTTAGTCTTTGCCTCCAAGCCAGCCACACAAAAGATTTAACTCTAGGAGTGGATATATTCTGCCAAATAATCTTAGCGATAACACCAAAATCATTAGGTTGCAAAATGTCTTCACACCACCTACAAACTGATGAGATACTGAAATACCCAGAATTTTTAGCCCTCCAACTAAAAGCATCATCCTTGTCAACTCTAAGATCACAAGCAGTGTTAACCAAAATAACCAATCGAACAACCTCTTCCTTTTCCCAAACTCTAAGCACTCTATTAAAGCATTCCTCCCACGCTGGCACACTCTTCCTTAATTCAAGAACTTGCTTAATTGATTTCTACTTATCAGATGAGATACTATAAAGTCCAGGGAATTCAACTTTTAAAATCTATTCCTGCCCACTTATCTTCCGCAAAAAGAGCCCTTGCCCCATTACCAACCAATATATGGGTGTTGCAGATAAAGAACTTTGAAGATCAGGATTAAAGGCTGCCACAGAAAGTATATCCTTCCAAATCCGAGAATGCATCTAGGAGGCTTCCGTAGTTGGGTACCAATACTTTCTTCCACAACAATTTTTCATCTCCACCAAACCTCCACCACCACTTAAGTAGTAGGCAAGCATTAACATCTCTGAGACTTTTGATGCCCAACCCACCTTTAATCACACTCCTAGTAACTTCAGACCATTTGACCATATGTATCTTGCTCTTGATCACTGATCCACCTCATAGAAATGTTGTTCGAACCTTGTCTAACTCTTTAGCTACCCCTTCAGGCATTTTAAATAGTAAGAGATAATAAACTAGAAGATTAGACGGTACTTCCTTGATAAGAGTTAGCCTCCCAACAAGTGACAAGAACCTTCTTTTCCAACTAGCCAGCTTAACTTTAAATCTATCCACAATAGGTTTCCAAGTCTTCAATCTACCTAGATTGGCCCCAAGTGGCAAACCAAGATACTTAAAAGGCATCTTTTGACGCATGCAATTTAACCTTCAGCAAATTCAGCCATCAATTCATCTTGCACCCTAATGCCACTAATCACAATATTGTGATAATTAATCTTGAGCCTAGAGATCACTTCAAAACATCCGAGAATCCTTTTTATATTTACCACTTCCTCCCAATCGGCCTCACAAAAAATGATGGAATCATTTGCGAACTGAAGATGGGACACGGTGATTTTATTAGAAACAAGAGCAACACCTTTGAACAAACTTAACTCCCTTGCCCTGCTCAACAAAATGTTAAGACCCTCTGCTACCATGTTAAAAAGGAAATGGGAGAGAGGGTCCCCCTGCCTGAGGCCTTTTATTGGACTGAACTCACATGAAGGGGAACCATTCACAAGAACTAAAACTCTTATAGTTGAAATACATTCCTGCATCCAATTCAGCCATTCTGCTCCAAATCCAAAGTTCTTCATCATGAAAAGCAAGAAAAGCCAGTTAACAGAGTCATAAGCTGTAACGCTCCAAATTTCTAGCCCAAATGATAAGACAACAATCATGGCTCTTTCAAGGAAAACCGAATATAAATCTCCAAACTTACATTACTTGATACAATAGTTCTTCATGCAACAACACATTAATCCAATAACAAGTAAATAAACAATAAATACCCCCAAGGATTTACAAGTTTCCAAAACTTGAGCCTAGTTACACAAAACGGTTATTCAAACCCACCCAAACACAGCCCTTGGCCTACACACAAAGTCACAGCAAAATGAGAGCATTGTACTCCCAACAAACATACTTTCATGCCCCTAGTTGGGTGGGATCACCACATCTTTTCCTGTACAAAAATCCCGTAGGGTGAGCATAAAGCCCAGTAGGAAATTCTTAACAAAGTATATAAATTTTATACAAGTCTCAAGAGATGAAATGCACATTCCATGCAATGACCTTTTTGAAGATAAATCACATTTTCATCTTTTGAAAACCATCATGCTTAATGGTATCATGCAATTTCAATTGTTCAAAACTTAACAATTTATTTCAAGGGCTGTAAATACGACTCTAGTAATCCCTAGGTCGGTGTCTGCAAGTAGACTATACAAATACTATCAAATTGTCATTTTTACCGGTATTAACCGGAAGGCTCGACACCTATCCCCGCGGGTTTTCGGTCTTTCACCCCGGACTCTCAGGCCAACTTATTCAATATCATCTACACCATATATCAAGACTTACCAACATATTTACTCCAAAACCATTCCATGAAAACTTGTTTCTTAGCATTCTTTTCTCAATGCAAGTTTTCAAATCAACTTTCAAAGTTTAATGTAATCAAATGAATTGATATGCCAGTTTCACAAGATGAATATAAATACTTTTAATCGAATTCATCATCCAAGGAATAACACAATTCCCTCTTCTCAAGTATCCTCGACAATTAGTTATTTCAAGACTATTTCAACGTTTGAACAATAATTTCCAAAATAAACAACAATTCTCATATTCCCTGAAATTCATCATTTATATAAATATAAATAAGAAATTTTCCAACAATCTATTTATTTTGACACACAAAATAAATATAACAATATCATTCATAGATTTTCAGTCTCCTTTAAACAAAATTCTCAAATTCTAGGTTTTCTCACCAAAACTATACAACTCAAATCTTTTGAAAGAAAACTTTCCAAAATCATCTTTTCTTCAATCAACGAAGATCAAAACCCATAAGATCATTTTAAAAGAACAAGAGACAAACCCACTTTCAAAATCGCTCAACTTTTTGAATCAACAATCAATTTTCAAAGCTATCAAAAGATGATTTCGAAAATCATATAGATCTTCCAAAAATATATATATAACTCTAATAAAATCCCTACCTCAAGTTTTGAAGAAGAAATGAGATGAAACCCCCAAAATCAACGGTGTCGAAACTCGATCTTCACCGCACACAACGAAGCCTTCGAGAAGTTAACCAACTTTGATGAAGAACTTATGGCAGAACTCTAATGGACCTTGAGAAATCAAGGTTTTGATCCAATTTGGTGTAAGGAAATGTAGAGAGAAGGGAGAGGAAAGGGTTTTTAGAGAGAGATATACAAAAGTGATATAAAATATCAGATTCACGAACTGATAGAACATTGTCCGCTCGAGCGTGGAAAGCCCCGCTTAAGCATCAAATACACTTTCTTAGTACTTTTGCAGACAGGTCAAACTTCTAAAACCAAATATTCTCTGCTCGAGCGCGTAAACAGCCGCTCGAGCGAACAAGCAACTTCTAATGCATTTTGCATTTTTGCTTCGGGGGCGCTGCCCCTCAACCCCGCCAGGGTGCTTCCCTAGGACTCGCCAAGGGGCACTGCCCCCTGGACCCCCACGAGCTGACCGGGCAGCTCGATCCCCGCCATGGCGCTACCCTAGGACCCGCCGAGGGGCGCTGCCCCTTAGACCCCCGCAAGCTGATCGGGCAGCTCGATCCCCAACATACTCAGCGAAGTGGGAAAATTGGGATCGCTACAACCTTTCCCCCTTAAAGAATTTCGTCCCCGAAATTTCAAATCAAACTACCCAAACAAAGGGTTTCTAGCAATCAAAACCACGCTATTTCATTTTCAAATCACAATACTAACTCTCAACCAAATTCTACCATTTCCACCATGGTTATCTCATTAACAACAACCTCTCAAATGCGCATAAATATGAAATTTCCCAAAAAGTAATGGCAACTCTAAACAACCTTATGCTTAAAACAACAACGCACATATCAATATGTGGTTGACAAATTTAAATGCGTTTCCCTCAACACTAGGGAATATTACAAAGAAAAGCAACTTAAGCATTTTCAAATCAATCCGAATATTTGGAGCGGACTTCCAACTCCCGTTCCCACGTCGCTTCTTCAACTCCATGGTGTCTCCACAACACATTCACCAACGGTATAGTTTTGCCCCGTAGCGCTTGCTCCCGGGTATCTAATATTTGAACCGATTGTTCTTCGTAAAAGGCATCCCCATCTACCTCTAAGTCAGCCCAATCAAGCACATGAGAAGGGTCGGGTTCATACTTCCTGAGCATAGCTACATGAAATACGTTGTGAACTCCCGAAAGTTATGGCGGTAAAGCTAATCAATATGCCACTTCCCCAATTCACTCTAAGATCTCAAAAGGCCCAATGAACCTTGGAGATAATTTACCACTCTTACCAAATCTCATCAAACCACACCTTGGTGATATTTTTAGAAACATATGTTCACCAACTTCAAAGGATAAAGGTCATCTCCTCTTATCGGCATAACTTTTTTGTCGGCTTTGGGCCGTAGCTAACCTCTTCCGAATGAGAACAACTTTCTTGGTTGTCTCTCTAACAATTTTCGAACCTAATAACGATGCATCACCCACTTCGGCCCAACAAACTGGTGATCTGCAAGGTCGGCCATACAAGGCCTCAAATGGTGCCATCCCAATACTAGCTTGGTAACTATTGTTGTAAGAAAACTCAATCAATGGTAAGTGCCTTTTCCAAGGCCCCTTAAAATCAAGGACAAGCTCTAAACATGTCCTCCAAAATTTGAATGGTACGTTCTGACTGTCCATCGGTTTGAGGATGATAAGCGGTGCTAAGAGTCAACTTAGTTCCCAACACTTCTTGAAGGCTTTCCCATAACTAGGCAGTAAAACAAGGATCTCTATCCGACACAATAGTCACAGGGACTCCATGAAGTCGAACTATCTCCCTGATGTACAATTCTGCCAAGCGTTCAATTGAGTCGTTGGTGCACATCGGAATAAAATGGGTAGACTTAGTCAACCTATTAACAATCACTCAAATGGCATCATTGCCTCGTTGTGTTCTAGGAAGCTCAACTACAAAATCCATGGTAACACACTCTCATTTCCACTCGACTATCGGTAAGAGTTGTAACAAACCCGCTGGTCTTTGGTGTTCGGCCTTCACTTGTTGACAAGTAACGCACTTCGATACAAATAAAGCAACATCCCATTTCATACCCCTCCACCAAAACTGATGACTAAGATCATGATACATTTTAATGCCTCCCGGGTGTACCGCAAGGCGTGATTGATGAAACTCTCGAAATACTTCCTCTACAAGATTCTAGTACAAACAAATGGTTTAGGTAACGGACACTCAGATCTGAGTGAATGTTCAAACCTTTCTCTTCCTTTCCATTGGAAATCTTAACACGGATTGATTCCACATCACGATCTCCTCGTTGTGCCTCTACGACCTTACTAACCAAGGTAGGTTGAACATTCAAAGTAAACAAGGTAGCACTCTATCCGGACTCACCTAAGTGCAAATCAAACTTGCCAATAACATCTAGCACATCCCATTCCCGAATGGCCACACTTGCCAAACTACTCACAGATTTTCGACTCAAAGCATTAGCCACCACATTGGTCTTCCCTTGATGATAGTGTAACTCAAAGTCATAATCCTCCATAAATTCCATCCACCTCCGTTGTCGTAAATTCAAGCCTTTTTTAGAACAAATACTTTAAAATCTTATGATCGGAGAAGACTTCACCATACAAGTAATGCCTCCAAATTTTCAAAGCAAAAATCACCGCTGCTAATTCTAGACCATGAGTGAGGTAATTTTTCTCATGAGTTTTCAATTGTCGTGAACCGTAGGCCACAACTTTTCCCTCTTGCATCAAGACACAACCAAGTCCATCCCCGGACGCATCACAATAGACAGTGTAATTCAAACCCCTTTCCAGAATTATCAAAACCGGTGTAGTAGTCAATATAGTCTTAAGCTCTTGGAATGACTTTTCACAAGTCTCACTCCACACAAATTTGATACCCTTTCTAGTCAACCTAGTCAAAGGTGCAACTAGTCTAGAGAAGTCTCTTACAAAACGTCGATAATACCCCGCTAATCCTAAGAAACTCCGAATTTCAAAAACATTCTTCGGTTGTTCCCAATTCTATACGGCATCTATCTTTTGAGGAATCCACAGTCACTCCCTCTCTAGACACTACATGCCCCAAAAACTTCACATCTGTTAACCAAAACTCGCATTTTTCAAATTTGGCATACAATTGGTGCTCACTAAATAAACCCAGCACTACCCGCAAATGAGTCTCGTGTTCCTCTTCAGAGGTTGAATAAATCAAGATGTCGTCCACAAAGACGACCAAAACGGTCCAAGTATTCCTGAAAAATTCTGTTCATCAAATCCATAAAGGAAGCCGGTGCATTGGTCAACCCAACGGCATTACAAGGAATTCATAGTGGCCATAACGAGTACGAAAGGCCATCTTCTAAATGTCCTCTTCCCGGACTCTCAACTGATGGTACCCCGACCTCAAATCTATTTTTGAGAAGCAATGAGACCTTCTAAGTTGGTCAAACAAATCATCTATTCTGGGTAGAGGACACTTGTTCTTAACTATAACTCTATTCAACTTGCGGTAATGAATACACAACCACAATGACCCATCATTCTTCTTCACAAAGAGAGTCGGCGCTCCTCAAGGCGATGTACTAGGGCGAATGAAGCCCTTGTCTAAAAGTTCTTGGAGTTGAATCTTCAACTCATGCAATTCGGTGGGTGCAAATCTATATGGTGTCATAGAAATCGGTGCCGTGCCAGGCACTAATTTAATGGAGAACTCGATCTCCCGGTGAGGTGGTAAACTAGTAAGATCTTCTAGAAGGACATCTGGGTATTCACAAACTACCCTTGGTAACTCAACACGAGCCCCGTCATTCTCACTATCCAAGAGAGTTGCAAGAAAGCCACTAAGCTTGCTCCTACTACGAGGGTCAACAACTGGTGACAAGGCTCTATCAATTCGGTTCCCCAGAAAATAGAAACGATCACCACCCAAAGTGCACACTGTAACTCTCTAACAGTAACAATCAATCACAGCTTGATAAGAACACAACCAGTCTATGCCTAAAATGACATCAAAACTCGACATATCTAGCAACACAAAAGCAAACGAAAGTCGACGCACGGCAACTTCTATTTCACAATCACGACAACCTTGGTCTAAGTCAACTGTACCCCCAACAGGTGACTTTACTCTGAGTGGAGGCACTAACCGTGCGACCTCTAACCCAAATACAGAAGCAAATGCAGTAGATATAAATGAATGAAACGCACCTGTATCTATCAATACATTAGCCAAAGAATTACACACAACAAAAATACCTCTCACAACTGAGGATTCTGGCAACTGCTCTGATACGGTAACAGCATACACAAGCCCCTATGGCCCCTGATTGACTTCCTTCCTTCTTGGAGCATAGGCCTATTGTACTGACTGAGCTGAAGTGGCTCCCTGATTAACTCGCGAAGCTTGGACTGATTGAGCCTGCTAGTGGCTTTGAGTCTGCTTCGACCCTGATGTGCCAGATGCGCCTCCCAACTGTGGACAAGTTCTCTTCATATGCCCCAGCTGACCACACTGATAACAATTAAACCCTTGACCTTTATTCTGAGACAAGGCCCCGTTTAGGAACCCTCACTTTTAGTCAAAAAGCCAAAAAGTTATTAAATTAGTCAAAAAGTCAACAATTCATACCAAAAAGTCAAATATTCTCTTCTCTCTCTACTTTTTGCACATCTTTTCGTAAAAAGTCAAAAAGTCATCCCAAACATACTAGTTTTTTTTAGCTCATATTTTAGCCAAATAGCCAAAAAGTTACTAAATTAGCCTGTTCCCAAACGAGGCCTGAGACTGACTTTGAGATCGGTTAGGTGGTGGTACTATTAATTGCCCTCCTCCCTTCTGTGGGCATGAGAAGGCTTTGTGATCCGGTTGGCCACACATGAAACACGAGAAACTACGCGATGCATTTTTTCTCGGACCCGCACTAAGCAAAGGAAAAGTGGATCTAGACTGCTGTGGTTGGGACTAGGATGGATAGGTGTTCCTGCTCTTCTTGTTCTGCCTATAGTCTCCTTGAGACTCTTGGCCTCTAGACCTTGAACTTTGAAACCTCTCCTCCTCGGCTTGTATGGAAATTTCTACGTGTGTCACCGTCTCCACAAGACGATCATATTCCCAAATCATATTTTTGACAAGCTTGAACATAATTTTTGTTTTCAATTTCTTTTCAAATTCAATGCAACGGCGCTTTTCCATTGCCACCAATTCTGGTGCAAATCTGGACAAACTAGAGAAGACCGCCTCAAACTCGGCCACAGGCATGTCGAGTTGTTTGAGGTCTTTAAACTCTTGCCTCAATCTCTCGCTAGCAGTGGGAGGTATATACTTATCTTGGAAAGCAACCGCAAAGGCTTCCCATGTCGGCTCCACTCTACCCTTGGCATATTTCCACCATTGACCCGCGTCTCCCTTAAGGTAGTAACTCACTAGAGTCACTCTTAGTTCACTATCTTCGATGTGAAGCATCTCAAATGTCTTCATAGTTTGTTCAAGCCACTCATCCGCTTTCTTGGGCTCGGGACCACCATGGAACTCATCCGGTTTGGCCCGCAAGAACTCTCTAGTAAGGAAACTCGCCCTTGACTCCGTGGTGTTCTCTCAGGTTTGATTCTCCACCCTTAACAAGGTCATAGACTCTCTTAAAGCCCCTATCATTTCTCGAGCTAAGGCCTCCATTGCGGTTTGACCCACTTGTCCCGGGATTCCCGTCTGCCACACTTGTTCGGCCACATTAGCTTGGCCGAACTCTTCCTCTTGCACCGGAACCTCATGGACCGGTACCTCATGCACACCTCGGCAAGCCCTACCACGCCTTCCGCCTCTACCACCACGGGTTGACCTCTTCCTGACATCCTATAAATGATAATAGAATTAATTTAGCACACTAACTCACACGTGCCCACAACTTGCTTTACACGTTTGATCACAATAATGTTATATATTCCTCTACCATATAACAATTAAATTTCACCCCACATAAGCACTTAGTCATGTAAGCACATATGGATTATACTCTTATGATAAGATTCGTTCCATGAAAAACCAAGAATTCTTAGTAGAATGAGTATTGATCAAGTACCCTTCTAATAAGACCTCAAGGAATTTAACAGGTGCAAACAACATCCCAAAAGTCCAATCTCATACCCATTTAGTCACATAACCATGTTATCACATAGTCACAAAATGCATAACACTTCCTAAGCATGCTAAATGAACCCATTGTGGTTAAACAACCACTTCCCACGAGCTCCAAGTATTCAAACCTGGTAGCTCTAATACCAAGTTGTAACGCCCCAAATTTCTAACCCAAATGATAAGACAACAATCATGGCTCTTTCAAGGAAAACCGAATATAAATCTCCAAACTTACATTACATGATACAATAGTTCTTCATGCAACAATACATTAATCCAAGAAGAAGTAAATAAACAAATAAATACCCCCAATGATTTACAAGTTTCCAAAGCTTGAGCCTGGTTACACAAAACGGTTATTCAAATCCACACAAACACAACCCTTGGCCTACACACAGAGTCATAACAAAATGAGAGCATCGTACTCCCAACACATACTTCAACACCCCTAGTTGGGTGGGATCACCACATCTTTTCCTGCACAAAAATCTCGTAGGGTGAGCATAAAGCCCAGTAGAAAATTCTTAACAAAGTATATAAATTTTATACAAGTCTTAAGAGATGAAATGCATATGCCATGCTATGCCCTTTTTGAAGATAAATCATATTTTCATCTTTTGAAAACCATCATGCTTAATGATATCATGTAATTTCAATTGTTCAAAACTTAACAATTTATTTCAAATGCGGTAAATACGACTCTGGTAATCCCTAGGTCGATGTCTGCAAGTAGATTATACAAGTACTACCAAATTGTCATTTTTACCGGTATTAACAGGAATGCTCGACACCTATCCGCGTAGGTTTTCAGTCTTTCACCCCAGACTCTCAGGCCAACTTATTCAATATCATCTACACCACATATCAAGACATACCAACGTATTTACCCCAAAACCATTCCATGAAAACTTGTTTCGCAACATTCTTTTCTCAATGCAAGTTTTCAAATCAACTTTCAAAGTTTAATGTAATCAAATGAATTGATATGCCAATTTCACAATATGAATATAAATACTTTTATTCGAATTCATCATCCAAGGAATAACACAATTCCTTCTTCTCAAGTATCCTCAACAATTAGTTATTTCAAGACTATTTCAACGTTTGAACAATAATTTCCAAAATGAACAACAATTCTTATATTCCCTGAAATTCATCATTTATATAAATATAAATAAGAAATTTTCCAAACATCCATTTATTTTGACACACAAAATAAATATAACAATATTATTCATGGATTTTCAGTCTCCTTTAAAAAAAATTTCCAAATTCTAGGTTTTCTCACCAAAACTATATAACTCAAATCTTTTGAAAGAAGACTTTCCAAAGTCATCTTTTCTTCAATCAACGAAGATCAAAACCCATAAGATCATTTTAAAAGAACAAGAGACAAACCCACTTTCAAAATCGCTCAACTTCTTGAATCAACAATCAATTTTCAAAGCAATCGAAAGATGATTTCGAAAATCATATAGATCTTGCAAAAATATATATATAACTCTAATAAAATCCCCACCTCAAGTTTTGAAGAAGAAATGAGATGAAACCCCCAAATCAACGGTGTCGAAACTCGATCTTCACCGCACACAACGAAACCCTCTAGAAGTTAACCAACTTTAATGAAAAACTTATGGCAGAACTCTAATGGACCTTGAGAAATCAAGGTTTTGATCCAATTTGGCATAAGGAAATGTAGAGAGAAGGGAGAGAAAATGGTTTTTAGAGAGAGATATACAAAAGTGATCTGAAATATCAGATTCACGAACTGATATAACATGGTCCGCTCAAGCGTGGAAAACCCCACTTGAGCGTCAAATACACTTTCCTAGTACTTTTGCAGACAGGTCAAACTTCTAGAACCAAACATTCTCTGCTCGAGCGCATAATCGGCCGCTCGAGCGGACAAGCAATTTCTAATGCATTTTGCATTTTTGCTTTGGGGGTGCTGCCCCTCAACCCCGCCAGGGCGCTGCCCTAGGTCCCGCCAAGAGGTGCTGCCCCCTAGACCCCTACAAGCTAACCGGGCAACTCGATTCCCGATATACTCAGCGAAGTGGCAAAACTGGGATCGCTACATAAGCCTTTTCGAATCAAGTTTAAGAATGATACCTCTTCTTTTAGTTTTCTTCCACCAATCAACAATTTCATTTGCAATTAAAACCCCATCAAGAATATTCCTACCACCTACAAAAGCTAACTGCTCCTCACTTATTATTCTAAGCATCACCATCTTTAATCTATTAGCTAAAACCTTTGAAAGAATCTTATACACTAACCCAATTAAACTTATAGGTCTGAATTCCTCCAGACTAATTGGATTGTCTTTCTTAGGAAACAAGGTAATAAAAGAGCTGTTTATTCCGCCTACCGGTTTTCCATACTTGGAAAAATCCAGCATAAACTGGATTTAACCCTTACTATCACTTGCTAACATCCTACCTTTGGCAAACAAACAAAAATACAATGATCAACTGTAGTATTTCCTCACACTTTTATTTAACCTTTACAGACTGGCTAAAGCCATTGACCCCAATCAAATCAAAATACACATGCAATTTAAAAGAAAGATCGATAGAAATTAGAATAAAAAATATATATTGTGGGTTACCAACATGAATCATACTAATGTAGTGTATTTCCTTTTATCCTTGAAACTCAAACCTAAATAACAATAAAAGAAAAAATAGTGAAAATACTATTCGTTTGCTCTGATGGATCACGAACTACTACTCCCTGCAAGCAATTAAAGTGAGAAAAGTAAAAATTTATCCAACATCACAACTAAAACCTAAGCAGTTGGCACTGGCGTATGTACAACTTTATATGAATAATAAAGATATCAACATGGGAATAAGGCAACTCATACAGAAGATTTCAATACCTTACAGCTAGAATTCCTAGGAATTCAATGGACAATCAATGGAAAATTTGCCTTTAGATCTCCATTTTATGAAAGGAATATGGAAAGTTCATGGGGAACCCTAATGGGTGTTTAAAAAGTTATTTTCAAATTAACGATAAATTTTATATATATTAAAAAATAAATTTATATAATTTTCCATGACTTTGTAATTAAATTTTGAAAAATTTTATGGATAGTAATTTCCCCAAAATTCATTTTATTAAAAAAAAATGTATTGAAATGTATTAATAAAGTGTAAAAATAGTAAAAATATTTTGAAATATGTAAAATCTGCATGGTGGTTGTCTTTCTTTCTTTATTTTATTTATTTTTTGGTGGTATTTTCTTCTATTTATTGATAACTCATTTAGATGTCATTAATATGGCCCATAAATAAAATGTTTTTTAAAAAAAAAATAAAAAAATACTACAAATAGAGAAAAAAAAATTTTGATTCAATTACCTTAGAACCCCTACACTTTTACCGCAATCTCACTTTGGTCTATTTCCTTTCAACTGTGGCATTAACTTCATCGGCTTTTAGTCAAGTTATAATATTGCCCTTTCGTATATCTACTGTTAATAAGATTTTGATAAAAATGAAGAATACTAATGGGACCAAAAAAAAATCACATTTAGCTCATATGACAAGTTCCGTTAGCCCTATTAATGATAGATGGATGAAATAGTGCTATTACAATTTACTTAAAATGTAAAGAGTTTGTTGTCACAAATAAAAGTGACAAGACCAAAGTCTGACTATAGGAAAAGTGAAAAAGTACTAAGTGTAATTAACGCATAAAAAAAAAATTTATTAAAAGAAATCAATTTGAAAGTAGGAATGTATACAAATTGGATATTAGTCCAATTTTAGAGTAAATCACGAACCGAACTAGTTCTTACTATCGGTTCCTACTTAACCGACCGTTAAACTTGTGTAAGCGGACCATAACTGAACCATAGAAACTGGTTTAGTTTGATTCGATTTTACAGTTATAAAAATTTTATATAACAATAAATACGATATATATATTTTATGTTAGTAAAGAAAATTACTCATGCATCTCATTTTAGGAAACGTTGTTTCATTTAGTCCTAGAAGTTTTCTTTCAAACCGTTTAGTTCTTTTTATTTTTGGTATGTTGTATTTATTTTGATATAGGAGTTTTGGAGTTACTTGTTTGCCCTTCAATTTGATTATGTTTTTATTTTGTTGCTAATGTTGGTTGTGTGTGGGTAAAGAATGTTTTTAAGTTTTTATTTTTTAGAAGGGGGACTGCCAAAGTGATTTATGGGTGTTTGATGTTACACTGTCGGTGTTGCTGGGATTAATGTGGAATCGATTATTTTGCTGAAAGGAAGTGTGGGTTGTGTACTGCTTATGGGTGCGGCTTGTTGAAGGTGAGTTTCATATAGTATCTATTGTTGGTCATTGTGTTTGGTTGAAGTTTCATTTTAGGGGTGTGTCGGTGTGCAATTGCTCGTCGTTGTTAATGCTACGTTACCATTTGTTTTCATGATGTTAGTTTGATGTATGCATTGGGTTTGTGCTGTGTCATTTCATGGAACAAATGTGTGTAATTTGTGGTGGTAATTTTGGTAGTGTAACGTCATGGTTTGGGCAGCTTTGCCCGAAGATGGAAAAGAAGTTGAACTCGGTGTTTAAAATGAGTAGATCTTGGATTGTTAGTCAAGCTGACGAAAATGTGTTTGAGGTTCGTTCGCACCCATCTATTTTGGTCGACGTTGGTGCATGTACATGTTCGTGTTTCCAGTGGCAATTTAATGGGTTATCATGTCCCCACGTGGTTATTATATTTCCAAATAGTGGTAGAAATATATACGATTACGTTGAATCATTTTACCATGTTAAGGAGTTTAGTGCAGCATATTCTAGGGCTATTCACCCAATTCCAACTGTTGGAAAACCCAAGTTCACAGTGGCAGATTACCTCATTATGCTACCTATTCTTAAGCGGCCACTCGAGAGGTCCACACAGAAGTGGATTCTATCAAAGGGTGAGGTGGTGCTCTGCATTCTTTGTGGATGTTATAGCAAAATGGGGAACCATAATAGGAAAACATGAAAGGAACCGATGTAACGCATTGACACATCTGGTTAATGGGCATATCCGGCACGATCAGAGCTCCTACCACCGATCATCGCATATTTTAATATGCCGTTCACATTCACACTATTTGCTCCATGCAACAACATCGCTCGAGTTACGTCTAGTAGTACAAGTTTATGACATTTATACATATTTTTAGTATTTTTGCTGAATTTGTGGGGTACACATTTGTTGAATACAAGTTACGGAATTTTATAGTAGAAGTTTTTGACGTTTTTATATATTTTTAATATGTTTGCTTAGTCTGTGGGGTATACATCGTTGAATATGTGATACGAGCGGTTTGAATTTTATAGAATTTATCGATGTGCTTAGTAGTTCATTATGCCATTTGTGTCGTCGGTTATGTGAACAAAAAAGAAAACAAATCTTTTTGGGTGCCATATGTATGTATTTTGGAAACCCAATTTGTGGTACATTATGAGTGCATGTCAACATGTCATTTGGGATGTTAAAAATGGCAGCACTTAATATTTTTTTTGATATGCTGTTGGGTTATGTTACCAAACGTTATGGCCAATGGCCGTTACATTAAAAGCATACTAACATGTGTATGACATCATTTTGTTCAAATCCATATGGAGGGGATGGGTTTTGGGAACAACGAGTTAATGTTTGTTATGAGCATTGGATGTTCTGTCACATCATTTTAATGAAATCAATGTCGGGCGGTGGATAGCAAACAATGACTTCCTGTTTAATTCTATCATGTTTGGTTGCAATGTAATCACGCCCACATATAGGGGAAAAGGGGTTAGGCAAGTACAACATTCACACAAATCATTTCTCGAGCTTAGATGCATAAATGTGCCTACTAGCATGTACAGAATTCCTTTGTATCACAATGTAGTAGAACAACCACAAAAGCATGCCTAGTGAGTTCCTTTCAAATCCCCCTCAGATTCACATAATCTAGTTACAACAGACTGACAAAAACAATAAAACACCACCATCTTCCCGTTACAACAATAAATAATTTATCAACCGCATATATGTCATACGAGATTAAACAACAATCAAGCATTCCAACATAATGACAATGGTCATAAATCGATAATAATTTCCTTTATTGTTGCATTATAATGTTAATATTTAATAACACATTAAATTGTCCGACACAAACCAAACCATTATTCACCTAATTAAACTGTACATAACTTGTCGTAAACCACTAACAACCACAATGTTCAGCCACGTCAAGAAATGAATATAAAGTTCGCCAAAAAAAAAGTCAAATTTGTGAAGGATGGGGGGATTAGGTGCTGACAATCATTTTACACTGTCCTCACATGTAGACCCCTGGTTGGGTCATTGAGGAACATTTTCAACATTGCCCTGCGCAGAACAGATGACGTTAGTGCGTCTATCATGTTGTCAACCTCAACTCCATGTATGTATTGGTGGATGATGAAACATACAAAATTGCACAGTTCTACCTACAAAGAAGCAGGTATGCACCATGTTACTCTCATTACAAAGTGTAACAAGCCCGCGGGGGACCTCGCTACAGCTCGGACTCGATTCGTGTCACGGTTCTTAATCTTGAACCAAAGAGTCCAAATCCGGCAAATCGTTTTGAGAAAACAGATTTTTTTGAAAGAAGTGCCAAACATGGACTGCTTCGCCAGATACAGAGTCGCCACCTAAATGTTTTTTAATGGGAAATTTAGGAACCCTGACTCGGTGCCAAAGGCCACGTGTCCGTCATCACCAAAGTTGCCTCGACTCGGGAACTTGGGTACGATTGGGGAAGGTCACTTCGTGAGCACCCCCGCTCGCCCGGTCAAAGACCGGCCTCTACTAACCATGATATCTGTTTTTGAAAACATTGTGAGTTCTTGTTCCGGTTATTAGCCTAGATTACTATGTGATGCGCTCAGCATACAAGTATAGACTGGTCGCCTGAATTGGAACAAAAACATTTCATGTTTGTTTGTTTGAAAATGGTTTGATGGTGCTACCCGCAGGTAGGCTAAGACGTGGATTTGCCACCCTCAGGTGGGCTTAGAAAACAATGGTTTTGCCACTATCTAGTGGACTTAAAACAAACATTTGATGAATTGTCCCAATTCAAGTAACACAGCCTCCACCCACAGGCATTCAAGGCAGTTATATCACATAAGCACATAGCCTCATGGTAAGCATGCTTTTCATGGCAGTCACTCACACGCATGCAAGGATGCTAAAGCATAAAAACTCACCGAGTACTCCAAGCCAAAACAAAAGCTTATTAGAAATCATGCATGATCCTAATTATACAGAAATGCCTAATGCAACACATGCAAAAATGCAACTATAGCAGGCTCGGCTATTCTAAACATGGCATATGAAATGCAACAGCTAACATGTATTCAACTTGGAATTGAAATACAAATGCAGTTTGTATGATGCGCCGAGCCCGGTGCATGCAAAACAGATGAATGATGCAAACATGCTATCATACTGTATGCTAATTGAAATATGCCCTAATCTAACCATCATAAGCGGGTAAATAAAAGGGAAGAAAGACGTGGGGTTGGAAGACATACATCACACTCACCCACACTTATTACAATTATGCCCTCGCGCAGAGGGTCCAAATGAATAATACAGTCCCGAATAAAAGAATATTACAGTCCGAATATTACAGATCCCTAATTAATTAATGAATTAACTAAGAAAAAAACTGTAAACTGGCATGCAAGCCAGGGGGTGCCTTGATTCTGATGAATGCTGCAAGTTTGGGCTGCCTGGCGCGGAAATCCACTGGGATGCCCCAATTAGCCTCTGTTTTGCAGTGTTTCTCGAAAGGCGTGCCAGACTCCGAAAAGTTGTTGATTCTCTATTTTGCTGCAATAGAGAGCAGGAGGAGAGGGGCATAGCAATGTATTTCACAAATATATGCATGCCTCGATCCTCGTGCCACCAATCACGCATTCGATGCATGATAGCCGAGGAGTCGAATTGCACAACTCAATATAGGATGAATGCATATGAATGCTACAACAAAAACCTAACTCCATCATGGATAATCCGGAGCGTCGGTGACTTAGGAATTGAGACCCGTTCCGTCACTCGGAGTACGGAACGTACCTCGTTTCCCGTGCCCGGGCTAACTCCTATCCCGAACATGATGCGATATGCATGATATGCATGGAATGTAGCTAATATGCGACCCTAACATACACAATGTCATGGAATGGCATACACGCTATACGAGGTAATATATAACCGGGCATACACAATGCTATGGGTGAAATGGCATACGCAATGCAATAATGGGCTTATACCAACATGAGTGAGCCTCAGCCACACTCACACAGGAAGCCATCGGATGAAAATGAAGTGCCTCGAAATGCGTGCACACGGGCACACAAACCGAGGCAATGGCATACGGAATGCAAAATGGACTTACACTAACATGAGTATGGACTTACACTAACATGAGTGAGCCTCAGCCACACTCACATAGGAGGCCGTCGGATGAAAATGAAGTGCCTCGAAATGCGTGCACACGGGCACGCAAACCGAGGCAATGGCATACGCAATGCAAAATGGACTTACACTAACATGAGTGAGCCTCAGCCACACTCACATAGGAGGCCAATGGATGAAAATGAAGTGCCTCGAAATGCGTGCACACGGGCACGCAAACCGAGGCAATGGCATACGCAATGTAATGAGACTAAAATGGCATACAGAATGCAAAATGGGCTTACACTAACATGAGTAAGCCTCAGCCACACTCACATAGGAGGCCATCGGATGAAAATGAAGTGCCTCGAAATGCGTGCACACGGGCACGCAAACCGAGGCAATGGCATTAAGGCATGAAATGACATAGAAAATGATATGCAAACACGCCAATGGAATTTCGGCACTGAAATATGGGGGAAAACAGTCCCGAAAGATGGCGAAATGACACCAAATGCAAGGAATGGTCCCGAAATGCGAATTTAGGCACCCGAAATGGCCTATAGCTATGCAATGCATGCACAATATGGACATGGAATGAAAATACAGTAGCAAGGCAGCCCCAAAACAAGCATTTTTAGCCTAAAAACATGGCCAAACAGCAAGCATATATAGGGCAACAATGGCATGCAAAAGGGGCTCCGCAAGGAGGCTATGAAACAAGTGGTAGAATGCAAAGCCCAAATGGAAAAACACCCTTCTAAAACACTGTATAGGGACTAAAAATATGAACATTTACAGTAGATGACATCCCCCAAATCAGTATGCAAACATGCCAAAAATGCAATGCAAGATTAAGGATAACAAGAGGCTATAACATGAGGTACCCCAAAAATTCATCAAACAAGCAAGGACCCTTAAGGAGACATGCCAAGAAGGTCAAAATATGACCATTTTCAGTTCTGATCATGGCCGAAAACAGAAGCTAGATAAGCCTAAAAAGCATGAAAAAATGGGGGCCAAAGGGGGGTATAATGGTAAGTATAACATGGAGGCCCCAAACAAGATTGATCCCTTCTACAATGTTGTAGAGGGATACAAAATAAGCCTACTCACAGTTCATGACATGCTCCAAAACAATTTAAATATAGGCCAAACAAATCATGCAAATTTACGGTAAATAGGAGAGATTATGAAGCAAGTGCAAGATAGGGGGCCCAAAAAGGGTTGAGCCCTTCTTCAATGTTGAAGAGGGGCTCAAAATAGGCCCACTTAAAGTTTACATTATGCTCGAAAATAGATCACACATAGGCTAGAAATCTCATGCAAAAATGTGACATACCAAGGGGTATTGAAGCAAGTACCAAATGGAGGGCTAAAACAGGGTTGAGCCCTTGATCAAACATGAAGAATGGCTCAAAAAAGGCCTAGTTTCAGTTAGGGTCGGAGCCCAAAACAATAAGCAAATAGGCTAAGAAATTGGTGCAAAAATGAACTACAAAAGGGGGAAATGGCAACTTACCCTTGTAGACAAGTCTTGGCTGCCTTTTGCTTGAAGAATGGATGCCTCCTAGCTGCTGGAAAGCTCTCCTAACTTCTGGAAATAGAGTAGTGTGGTGGTGCTTGATGATGATGAAGAAATGGAACCAAAACTTGAGAATTTGAGAGAGATGGAGAGAGATATGAATGTGAGGCCTCTTAGGGATTTTTTGTAACCCCAAAACAAGAGTTGGGCAGCTGGTTATATAGGCCAAAGAGAGGGAGCAAGGTAGGAGGAAAATGAAACCAAGTTTCCCTCCTCAAGTCTTCTCCCGGATAGAGATATTTTGGGGAAAAACAGCTATACAGCTGTAAAGTGCCAATTGTGAGGATCAAGGCCGGCTAGGTATTTTGGTTGCAGGTGGCCGGCCGGCCACCCCCTATGGCCGGCCGGCCAAGGGGCAAAAATGGGAAGTTGAATTAATGGCCGGCCATAGGAGAAAAGTGTCCTCCTAGGTCTCCTTATTACAACCCTGTGGTTCAAAGTTAGCAACTCTAAAACAGGAGAGAGAACAAGCCAAATTTAGAAGGGGTTCAAAAGGTTCAACAACAATTACTGGCCGGCCATAGACTTTTAGGGTCCTCCCATGTGTGTACAACACAAATATGTGGTTTGGGCTTGAAGAAAATGCTCCTAGGGTGGTCAACATTGGCCCGGAAGTGAGAAAAACGGACGTCGGAGGGCGCCGGAGGAGCATAACTGATTGCTGAGATAATTGCTGGCCTCCCACCCTTCAGTGACCTTCCTGGTGATAAAACAGAGGTACCTGCCAAAAATGAACGAAAACCGATGCAAAACGAATGCTCGGGGACCAAAACACGCAGTTCGGGGTCCCGAAAAAGGCTGTTAAGCATCGAAAGTGGCATTCGGCCACGAAGTGGGTCTCTCGGACCCCAGTGTCCCTCAAAAGGGAGTAAATAAGATGTATGCCAAAAACCGGAGGAATCGGAGGTGGTTAGGCGGTCCCGAACCGAGGCACACGGCCTGACGGCTCCAAAAATCGGGAACCGGGCTCCGAAATAGGCAAAATGGCCTACGGCCACGAAATGTAGCCTACGGCCACTGAGAGATGGTCTACGAGACCTCTCCCTCCCCTCAGGAAAAGAAACAGAGAAAACCGAGTCTGGTTCGCAAACCGAGACAAGGTACAGAAGAGGGTTCGGAAGTCCGGAGGCAGGGCTCACGGCCGTGACTCTGAGACTTCTGAACGAGCACGATATGCAACATCACCGAGCGCTCAATCAGTGACGTCTGAGCCTTAAGGTCGGTCAAAAATGGGGTGTCTACACAAAGTAACGAAATTGCTTGAAAAACAAAACAACAAATACACTTATGAATCTAGGCCCTTTTGTGGGTAGTCCACAACTGGAAAAAACATGCTATCAAAATTTTAGGTCCAAACATTGTCGCCTACCAACCTTGGTTTCACAAAGCTGTTATGGTGGTCGACCACCCATTGTTTCTATTGAATCAACACATACATGTATTTACTGGCGTAATGTTAGTGTGTTACATGAATAGTCATTAACATACCACGTATCCATTACACAAATCTACAACGAACATTTGCCACAGACCACGACAACATTATGACCACATTTATGTCACAAACATTGACTAGCCCATTTAATTGGATGTTGGTGGCGCATTAACACAACTATGAAAAATTATTACAATTACCACATCAGCATCCATTGTTTGTTTGAAAACCAACTTCACGACCTAGTTTAAAACAAAATCCTAATTACAAATTTAATATTAAGAAGAATCTGAAACTGTTAACAACAAATAATTACTCATAAATGTAACTTTAATATGTACTGTGGTGCCTATTCCATTACATATTGACCATGTCCAATACAACTATAACGATTAAACTACTCATAACTTCACAACTTTTACAAAAATAGCATAAATTACGCATGAAACACATACATCAAACAAAATCACTACAACATAACCACCTTCTAAATACAGAAATTCAGGGTGTGAAAATTCGTTGCATTCATCTTTTCGAAGACAATACAGACCATCTCAAAAAATAGAGCCTATTTTACAAAATCAAAGAAGACAAAATTGGACTGTTCATCATACATTTGGGAATCTACTTAATTTAATAATAATTAAAAAAAAAAAACACAATACCGAGTAACACTAACCACCGTTTGGAAACAACCACAAACTCCACTGTAACAGACCCCTCATGTTATCATGTCACCCAACATATCATTTTAGGGTAACGTGGACCACCATGGATACTGACAGCATCACACACTACCCAACATGGAAGTAATTTACATTTCAATTCAACAATATTCTAAACAAACTCATCAAATTAGGGGACCCAACTGGTTTGAAACACAATGACACAAACAACGCATTATAATGATATTGAAATCTTTTAACATGGACACCAACAATTTTATACCTTGACTGAAATCAATGTCATATTCAGTCCGTACTACCTACAAATCACATACACTTAAAAACAAGGGACTCAGTGCCCCAATACAACAAAATAACACAACCAATACCACACACCACACTAACATTGCATTCTTGACAAACACACCAGCGCACCACATATGGTGGCACAAACACCGAATTGATGCCAATATACCAATGGACACTAGTATAACCAAAAGCCCCCCAAAAAATATGACATTAACCCCATCAATTTTTCAAACAAAACAACATTGTAGCCGAGTGGCTAACAATACATAACCACCGTAAAGGCCAAAAACCCAAACTAATGCCATCATCACATACCATTACATTTGCACAAAAACAATGAAAACAACATCAGAAACATCGTACCTAACACCATGGGGTCATCACCACAAACGCTGGCTAATGTGGAAGGTCGATTGTGAACTCGCCGGCAAGATTTCACGTTTGCAAATTGCGATGACAAACATTTCAGTGCCCACTTCTGATCGACTCCAGAAATGTACTGTCGAAAAAGGGTTTTTGTATTTCTAAGGTTTGGGACGAATGTAAATGTTATATTGGCAATGTCACAATGTGGATTCAACATTGCCAAATTCGAATATAGCACAAATGGAGAAAAGCCATCGAATCAACATTGGAAACACAAAACCTTCCATCTTCATCCCTTAATTTTGATCAGGTAGAAGGGAAACCAAAAATACTCTACAATATATTTTTGAGGACAGATTTGTAAATTCCACATTACCAAAACCCACATACTCCCTTAATATTTGGGCAACATGAGCTGGAATGGTGTACAAATATGTCATTAACATTGAAACAAGACTTATGGTTTTAAAGATAAAAGGCAGGACTAAATGGTTAACAAGATCTAAACTTGGGATTTATTGGTACTTTACCTAATACACTAACAATAATTAGTTTGGTTAAGTTGGTTAGAATTTATTAATTTTACAATAAAGATTAGTTTTCAAATCTAATAAGAATTTTTTTTTTATATTTTAATTTTTATGTATAAACATATAAAAATAATAATAATAAAATGTGTCACGGTTCAGTTCAGAACCGTAATCACAGTTTTGGAATAGAGAACCAGATCGATTTAAACCGTTCCACTATTTTCATAAAAACCATACTAAATTGATGACTTTGACCAATTTTCCAATTTCACCAATTTTTTTTGAACACCCCTATTTAAAAGATGTTTACACTTAAAAAAGCACACAAACTGATAATTAAACAAACATTAGAGTTAATACATTGTACAACTTACCATGCATGCAAACAAACCATAAACAAGACTTTAATCTCCTTTGGAGTTTTAATTATAAAGTTTTACAACCATAAAGTAATAAAAATAAGCAATTAAGAGCAAATTGGTGTGGATGTCTCTCACATAATATTACAGCTACCAGCCACAGCCATAGCGCCACCGATAGCGCCAGCCGCATTGCCAACCGCACCACCAATCATATTGAGTCCCGACTCAAGTAATGTGACCCGCCACATCCACTCTTTCTGAAGACATTAGAAACATTAAAAAAGAAAATTAGATAAGGGATGGGAGTGTACTCCAGTCCTTCATTAGATTAGACTGTTGAGTTCAGCTTATTGGGTTAGTTTTTGGGTTTTATTTCAATAATTTGAATTGTTTTTATTTTAAAATTTGTCGAATATATCATTTTTGTAAAAAATCAAGTTGATCGAAAAACGAAAAACATGTGTTTGGATCAATTTTGTATGAACTGTTTATTTTCTTAGCGTCTGCTTTATATATATATATACAAAACTGATCCGAACACGTAGTTTCTGTTATCCAATCGACTTGATTTTTTGCAAAAATGATGTTCTCGACGAATGCTAAAATATGAACAGACGGGACCTAAAAATAGAGCCACTAAATTGGACAATATCTCTCTGGTCCAACAAAGGACTGGAGAGAAGCTAGTCACATTAGATAAATAACTTGAGAGTTTGACCTTTATGTCTGAATAGCAATACTCATTATCTAATTATCAATCAATCATATGGACCGAATTTTCGGGAAATTCTATTTCCACACACCAACCTATCTCTGTACACACACTTAATGATTTATTTTTTTATTAAAATTTTCTCCTAAATTAAAATTACTAAATTGTCCTTATCTTTTCCACTAAAACCCTAATTTTTTCATCTCACACTTAAATGAATGGAAGTTGGAGGTGACTATTGGCAACCATAGGACATATTTTGATAAATTATTGATAGCATGACTTCTTCTATTAGTTGTAGTCAGCAAAATGGAATTGAAGTCCCATACAAGTATCTTATATCCTTGGGAAGCATTGTCCTGGTCTTTTTATGGGAATAGGCACTATGTTTAATTTGATCCCTTTTAGTGTCCACATGGTCTCAATACGACGAATCAAAATCTCCAGAATGATCATAAGATCATGGCATCATAAAACTCTTTGCCCATAGTTGTCGTAGAAAAGAAGAGAAGATATTGTCCATTAACAAAGATATAACTTTGCTTGTGTGAAAATCCAATTTCTAATGGAAGAGTTGCAATTCAAAGGTTTCTTAATGTTTTCCCTCAAGATTAGTCTGAATTTAGTTTCTTGCATTCTTCTTAGGGAAATAATTCAAACGTTTCTAATGGGTGTTGGTTTAGGATTTCAATGTTAAAGAGAGGGATATTTTTGACAAAAAGGGTTGTGCATTGAGTAAAATTATAAAATTTAAAACTAGTTGATATGTGTATTGGGAGAGGATGTGGAATGAGATGTTTTGGTGCGTGGAAATAGAATTACCCCGAATTTTCAAGTCAAAGTTGATTGCATTATCGATTGTCATTGGTGTTAGACAAATGAGCTCTATAAATGAACTAATAAAAACCTGGCACCGAGTTGGGATTAGTTTATCTTTCGCTTTGACAATCATTCTCAACAGAACTTCACTTTTTTCTTCACTTTTTTCTTCATTTCACAATTCACTTTTGAAATTTAAGATCCAAACACAATCTTCAAAAAGATAGAGAGATCCATGAGGGCCTAAGGACTAGTATAAACAAGGTGGATCAACAAGTCTGCCAACTTATGCATTCACCTCGTACTTGTCATCTTCAAGAAACCAAATGAATTTTTACACTATCTCAAAAGCACCATAATCATTGGCATGCAAGTTCTTCCTACTTCTACTTCTAATTCTTTTTAACATGTTATATCGATGCAAATTGGGCTAGTTACCCAAATACTTGTCGTTCTAATATAGGTTATTGTGTTTTCCTTGGAGCTAATACTGTATCTTGGTGGCTCAAGAAGCAAACTTACAATTTCTTAATCAAGTTATACATTCAAGGGTAGTATTGTATATTTGTTTCTATTTGACTTTTGTCTAACTTTCCTAAATCTGTAAAACACATAAATACATTATCTCGACCCTAGTTAGGGTTGATCAGCCTCAAGAACACTATTTCATACTGTAGACACCCCATTTTTGACCGTTCTCAAGACTTGGGCACCTCACCTCACTTTGAACACTCGATAATGAAAAGTTATGTTGTACGATCATTCAAATTCTTTAGCAAAAGGCCTCGATTTTTGAGCTTCTAATTCCAACCTTACACTCCATTTTGACCAAAACTATTTTAGACCTTAAAATCCTCTTTTTAAATTAAAAAAAAAATCCAAATGTTTGTATGATGTTCCGATGCTCACATTTCGTTTAAAATATTGCACTTCTCGGTAAATTGAGTAAGGACAAAGTGGAAATAAATGGAAAGGATGTGAACTCTTTGAAAAATATTTAAAAACATCTTATTTATAGGTTTCGATTTGAAGAAAATAGGAGGGGTTGGAATAAAACTAGTTTAGGAAAAAGTTTGAGCATCAAACCGTTAAGAAAGATATGAGCAGCCTTCACTAAATTGGGCATATCTCTTTGTACACTTAGAATTTAGATATGAGGCAACCACCATTGGAAAGCAGACTTCTGGGCTTCAATTTAGACTCAAGAAGAACCTAAAATTGAGTCTGAATGAGGGAGATATGCCCTATTTGAAGTCCGGCTTGAAAATAGATTTTTTTTTTTTTTTTCTACAAGTAGCTGGCCGACCAATTAAGTGGTCGGCCGACCAGTTGATGAAAAATCTGGCTAATTAGAGTGGCCGGCTAGCCAAGTGTCCTAGCAGACAGATATTTATAGCCAACTGTCTCCCCCTCTCCCATGTGCATGCCTTGCACCAGCTATCTCTATACAAATATTTTCGACAGGAGAAGCTATTTTTCTATAAATAGAAGCCCACCCCTCTTGATTTTAGGTTAGAAAATTTTGCTAAGACTCCAAAACTTACCAAACACTCTCCCTCTCTATCTTTCAATATACATACACTATACATGCACTTTCTAAACCAAAAATTTAAGGCTCCTTGCTGAGATTATTATGCCAAATTTTCAGCTCTTGAGGGTGATCACTTGGTGGTTTGTGAACCAAAGAGTAACTCCTCTTTAAGAGGTATAACTTTTGCCATCTTTATACTACTTCTTCCTTCTCTTTTCTTGCTATTTTTACACTGTCTTTGGACTGTTTTTGTGGACTGAAACTTGTGATTTAAAAGCTACCAAAGGTAGAGGAGTTAACCACCCTTCCTTGAACCTTATTCTTTAGCTTGTATCCTTGTTGTTAGGCTTTTATTTTTGGCAATCCCGTTTGACAAAACTGCTTTCAGTTGTACTTGTTTTCGCACTTTTTATTTCAGTAAGGCTATGAGTTATTAGTTGCGAATCCAATCCGAATTGTGCCTTGCAGAGAAGTTTGTGATGTTAATACTTTCAAGATTGTCACTTCGCTGATTATGACGAGAATCGAGCTGCCCGGTCAGCTCGCGGGGGTTCAGGGGGCAGCGCCCCTTGGTGGGTCCGGGGCAGTGCCACGGCGGGGTCGAGGGGCAGCGCCCCCGAAGCAAAATGCAAAATTGCATTCAAAGCTGCCTGTCCGCCCTTGCTCGCTCGAGCGAAGGAGTTCTCGTTCGAGCGAAGGCTACGTCTGTGTAAAAACCTGAAAGAGATGAATGTACGCTCGAGTGAAGGGTGCGTGGCTCGAGCGAAGCCACTTATGGAAAACACGCGTTTTTGGTTCCTCGCTCGAGCGAGAGAGTCTTCGCTCGAGCAAGCTTCGCAGTCCCAAATTTCTATAAATATTTGTTTCAGTCCAAAACTAGGATTACTCCTCCAGATCTTCTTTTTGGATATTAAGGTTTATATCTGGGGATATTTGGCTAGTTTTCTTTGATGTTTAATTGAGTATTCAACTCATGGGTTAAGAAGAATACATCAAAGGTTTGTTTGTTCATTATATACAAAAGAGAGAATTGTTCTTCGGTAGATTCTGAAGAATTTGAGCCTGAAGCTTTGGTGGATTCTGGAGTGGCTCATCGTCAAGACAATTCCGAGGTGAAGACGGGTTGGAAGAGGCACATAGGGGTTGGTTCAATTCGGGCGTGGATTCGTTAGGTAATTGAGAGTATAACTGTGTAATTCATTTATATCTTCTTAGTGGATTATTTTGTGGCTGTTGCCCGTGGTTTTTTTTATCACAATTGGAGGTGTCCAATTGTGGTTTTTTCACGTAAAATCGTTGTGTCGATTTGTCTTGATTGTTTGATTGGGATTGTTATTTACTGCTTAAAATTGATACATAATCACAAATCAACATCTAGGGGACTTCTAGATTTTTCACTTGTGTTTCCCATTTGTTTCTTAAATTTTAGCCACTGATTATTAGAGTTTTCAGAGGCTAAAACATGTGATTTTAAGGTCCAAAAAGTGGAGGGGTTAGCCACCCTTCCTTTAATTTGCTTACTAGCTTTAATTCTCTCCCATTTTTGCTCACTTTCTTTAGTTTTCCAAGTTAATTTCAGCACTGTTTTTATTAATTTTTGGGTTGTTTTAGTGTGTTTATTTAGTTTATGCTTTGCATATTATGCTTGTGTTGTTGTGAGTTCTCATAGGTTTGGTAGTTTAGGCCTTAGACACCAAACTATTTGAGTTGATAGCTTTTATTTCATAGTTTTCATACATATACTCACACTTGTAATAATCATCTCTGCAACGTCCCTCCTTTCTTGGTTTTCTTTCTCTTTGTTTAAGAGTTGTTTCAAACAATTTATTGTTGTTTAAGGCATGAGAAAGAGACCTTCCATGCTTAATGATTTAATCTCTTCGGAGGTTCATTACCAGGGCATTACATCTCTCTCATGCTAAGAACAACTTCTTGTTTGACACTTCTCTTCACTTAGTGGACGTAGCTATCATTTGTGGACAAAAATGAATAAAGAATGGCAAGGTAATGAAAAGGGATAATAAAATGGAACTAAAATTGGTAAAAGATGTAATAAAATTAAATCGGGTTCAATCGGACGTTAATTGAACCTATTGTGTCTCGACTCATTGCGTACTCTGTAGTGACGTTTAATACGTCAAAGAGCAATGTCAACCACTTCTCTTGAGGTAACTCCATGATAGGAAGGATGTGTTGTTAGTCTTTTATTTCCATTCATTGAGCCTTTGTCTTATCGGTTCATAAATCATCATGCAACAATCTTGCAACAATTGATGGTTTGTGAATCGAGTTTATTCCTCCCTTGATCAGTTTCATGATAGGGAGAGGCAAAAAGGATAAACATTCTCTGAAAACACTCTGTTTTTGCTTTGTTTCATTTATGTGGCAGCATGGCAAAACCTCAAAATAGTGGACGGCCGGCCACCATTCCATCTAGCCAACCACTTTCCAAGGTCGGCTGGCCACCCAATTTTATACAAGCAATGTCATTTTCATGACAGAACAAAACAGAAACTGGGGCAAAAACAGATTAATTTTCTGACTGCAAATCGAATAGATTCCAGCAGCGAAACAGAGAGGTTTTCGGGAGGAATTTGTTCGTGTGCGACGCTTCATTTCTCGTGGTCCTTTAATTTAATTCTTTAATAGTAGTGTGTTTAAATTAATTAGATCTGTTCAAAGTTGTAATAGCTAGTTAAAGTTAGTTATTTGTAAATAGCTAGTTTAATTAGTTAATTTAGTGTTGTAATAATTAGTTTAAGTAGGACATTCGAACCCTCTTGTGTGAGGGAAAACTTGTAATATTGTGTATGTGTTCCAACCCCTACTCTTTCTCCATTTTATTTACTTGCTTACGATGGTTACATATAGCATCATATCTTGGTTTCATGCCATTACCATGACTTGTATCCATTTTTGCATGCATCAGGTTCGATTCATCATTCTAGCATTGTTTTCATTTCTTACTTACTTGAATACGTGCGCCAAACACATGCTTTGAATTGATCCATATATCATTTTAAGAAACCGAACCTAGTAGTTGCATCTTGTATGTGTTGCATTAGTCACTTGCATATTAGAACATGCATTTTTCTAACTATTGTCTCCTATTTTGGCTTGTCTCGGTTGAGTACTAAGTGAGCATTTTCGCTTTAGTATATTGCATGTATGTGAGTGTTTCCATATCAAGCATACTACCATGAGATTACGTGCTTATTTGAAATAAACTTTTTAAATGCCTGTGGATGGAGGCTATGTTGCTTAAATTGATTCTAATAATTGTATATATGAACTCACTCATTTTCTTTGAGTTGCATATTTCAAACTCTTTCGAAATTCGCATGAAATCAAAGCATTTCAAACTGAACAACATAATCTATATTTGTTTGACTTCACATAGTAAAGGTAGCATCAATAAATCGGAACAAGGGCATATAATGTAAATAAAAATCATATCATGATTAGTAGAGGCCGATCTTTAATTAGGTGAGTAAAGTGCTCAATTCATGACTTTTTCCTCTCATACTTAAGTTCTCAAGCCGAGACACTTTAGTAATGACGGACAAGTGGCCTTTGGCATGAGTCATAGGTTTCATAAATTTTTCAACAATATTTAGGTAGTGACTTTGAAATTTGACAATGCAGTCCATTTTTGACATTTCTAATTATAAATTGATTTTCAAAGGATTTGACTTATTTGGACTCTTTTGTGTTTTTGTGTTTCACACTGCACTTGTGAAACCAGATTCAGAATCACGAGAGTCCGAACTGTAGGACTATCGTATCCAAGGAGACTAACCTCTCCAAGAAGTACGAAAAGCAAGCTACACATACTTGGTTATACTTACCACAACGGTTTACATTTTAAATTCCTTCAGGTATATAGCAGAACTTTAAAAAAAAATTTAAAATTTAAAACAATGGGCTCACCTGTTCAGATTTATATGGAACAATTGCATTGGACGCGGATGCAAATGTGGATGCAGACGCAGACGCAGTAGTTGCGGATGTAAATGTAGCTCTGGGATGTCGAATAGCGCTTTTTACAAAAGACCTCACCTGTAATGAAACAAACATTCACTATGAATATTGGACTAAAAAGACTTTGATGGAGTCATCATCCAAAAAGTGTAACTTAAGTTGTATGTGGTACTTGAATAGTAAATTTAAGTTTCAACAAAAATATTCAAAATTTAATGTAGAAAAATATTAATGTGTCCACTGAATTTAACTCTTATATGGTAAAATTTATGCTTAACTTAACTCGGACCACACATAAATATATTTATTTATTTTTGATAACTCAGGATGTCTGGGTGATTTTGCGTGCACCTCGACTAATTCCTGGGGGACCAATCCCACCGTCCACGTAAATATTGCAATCTCCAACTTAAAACCTTTCACATTATAATTACATTTATATTGATACAAACAAAATAAAATAGAGGATCGTGCCAAAGTATAGATTTCAATTTAATGATGTGTTTTTCCATGTCCATGGATTTTACTATGTATTAGATTTGGTGATTTTAAAACCAAATACACCCAAAAATCATTTTCAATAAGGTTTTCAATTTTTACCTTCTAATTATTTTGTGAAGTTTAAAATTTTGGGAATCTAAAATAATTTTGATTTGTTTCTTGAGAGACAATTTTTGAGAAAAAAATTTAAAAACTTGTTGGTTTGAAAATTTTGGGAAAAAAAAAAATCAAAATTAAGTTTTTCTCTATTACATATTTATTATTATTTTTTCTCTCTCATCTCTCCTTTCTCTCACATCATATATATCAATCAATCACCTTTTCTCTCATACTCTTCTATTTAACTATAAAAAAAATTTAAAAAAATGAAATCATCCTAAATTTCAAAACTCAAAAGCTATTTTCAAAATATACAACTAAATAAATTTTAAAATTTTATAAACTCTTTCCACAAAATTATTTTTCAAAATTATTTCAAAAATACAAACCAAACATGGCCCATATCAAATTTTTTTAATTGAAAATTCAATCTTATTTTATTAAAAAAAATAGCGGAGTTTTGGCCAAAAATAAAATAGCACTGAATTACATTTTTACCCTAATGCATGGCCCAGTCCTCACTTTAGCCCTTTTACCCATTTTTAAAAAAAAAAATTATAATTTGGTCTTTCAATTATTAATTTTATTATTTATTTTTTTAATTTAATTCTAATTTTTTCTTTTTCGATCTTGTCCAATTGCTAACTATCATCCATAGCTAACCCAACTTGACCCAGCACTATAACCTACTGATTTTTTTATTTTTTATTTTCTTGAACAAAGAAAAGCAGCACTAAGCTAATGTGAATCCATGGAAATATGAATATATATATATATATATTGAAGTAAATTACATTTGTACCCTTTAAGGGAAACTTGTATTGAGCTGATTGATTGTTGGGCTTATTTATTTAAGAATTGAGTCATACTTTAAGGGAAACTTGTAATTTATAAGATTCATCAAAATTTAATATAGTAAGAAAAATATATAAATTAATAGCTTTTCTTAAGTATGTAGAGGATTCAAATGCTCTCCCTTTTATTATGTAATAAAAAATTTCATTTTATAATTAATGATTGTGAAATATCCCATCGATAAATATTTATTTTAAATTTAAAAATATTCAAGGAAAGTTCTAATACTTATGACATATTTGTTTCGATTATTTGACGTTGTTTTGGAATTGGTTATTTTAATTAATTTTTTAACTTTTTACAAAAAGACGTATGCAAAAATAAAAAGTGATATGATAACTTACAATGACATTTTGGGTATTTAACCACTCCTCAAAAAAATGAAACTACTTTGGATTTATTTTCAAAATCAGTTTTAATTTTTTTTGTTAAATATAGAAACTAATTCGACACAAAATATATATAAAAAAATATATTTTTGAATTAAAAAAAAAATTCCCCCAAAAAATGATGAGTCTTTTTATTTTTTTCACCAAATTTGTTTCTATTTTTTTTTCCCCCAGAAAATAGATTTTGAAATCCAAATGAAATAGAACCTCTTCCAAGGTTTTACAAAGGTGGAGACAGACGCGCTCATATCCTCTATAGAGTGTTTCCTGAAGTGATCTGGTGGAGTGGTTTCATTGTGGCACGACACTTGTCCCACTTGAGTAACCATGAGTTGAGATCAATTCCTCACCAAAACGACGTCGACATCGTTTTGGTGAGGGAATTTAGAAAAAAAAAAAAAAATTGTTTTGAGAGAGAGAGAGAGAGAGGAACTCTCGCTGATGAGTCACCGCCCCATCCCGCCCCAACCCCGCCGTGTCACCGCCTTACTTCGCACCACCGACAATGAGTGGTTGCATTCGGATTTAAGAAGCTGTTATTCAAAAAACTGCAACAGATTCAACAAGTTCATCCTCTAAACTTCTATCAATTTCAGTGGCTCCTAAAATTACAGAGATTTCAAACTTCTATTCAACCATCTCTCTCAATTTCAAAGACGTGGGATGGGTTACTCTAAAATTAATTGCTTTTTGTTTTATGTTTTGTTTTGGTTTGAAATCAAACCAAAACAAATTAGACCATCAATTTGTTTTTGTTTTTTTTTTTTTTTTTTTATTACTTTTCGATCAAAATCAAGATCTGGGTTTTCACTTTGTATTGCTTTTTGAATTGGGTTTTGTCATGAGAGTTGGGATGGAAAAGAAGATTTTCTTACTATATTCATCTCATAAGCACGAAGCCTATTTGTATATCAATTACAAACTAAAATAGGAAACAAAAAGTAAGGATACAATATCCCACTAATTATGCTCTATTATACTAATTATGTTCTATCACAACTATACAATATATACAAAAATATATACTATATCAACACTCCCTCTCAAGCTGGAGAGTAGATGTCAATCATTCCCAGCTTGTCACATATAGAGGCAATGGCACCTTTGGAAAGTGCTTTGGTAAAGATATCTGCAAGTTGACACCTTGAAGGACCAAAATGAGTGGAGATTTCTTTGGACTATACTTTGGCTTGCATGAAGTGACAATTAACTTCAATATGTTTAGTTCTCTCGTGAAAGACAAGATTGCTAGCAATACAAATGGCAACTTGATTGTCACAGTAGAGAGAAGTTGGGGCTTCTGCAGTAAAAACCAAACTCTCGTAAAGGAGTCCTCAACCAAATGATTTCACAAGTAATATGAGTCATTGCCTAATATTTCGCTTCAGCACTAGATCGAGAAACTACAGACTGTTTCTTACTTTTCCAAGTCACAAGGTTTCCTCCAATGAAAGTACAGAAATCAATAGTAGATTTTCTATCAGATGGTGACCCTGTCTAATTAGCATTAGTATATCCCTCAATACGAAGATGTCCAGAAGGCTGATAAAGAAGTCCACGCCCTAGAGTATTTTTAGATATTTCAAGATGCAAATGACAACATCTAGATGAGGAATCCGAGGAGTAGTCATGAATTGGCTCATAATACTACAGCATACGAGATATCATGACGAGTAATAGTTAGGTAAATAAGCTTACTGACAAGCCTACTATACATCTCTGGATCATCAATACAATCACTTATGTCAGGTAATAATTTCGTGTTCACATTCACGAGAGTAGAAACAGGTTTGGAGCCAAGATAACTTGTTTCTTTCAAAATATCAAGAGTATATTTCCTTTGAGATAGACTGATACCCGCTTTTGACCTAGCTACCTTAATATAAAGGAAATAACAAAGCTGACTCAAATCCGTGGTAAGAAAACTCGAGCCAAGATGATGAAAAAGAGTCAGGATACCTTCTTTGTCACTCCATATGATGACAATATCGTCAACATACACAACTAATATAACAATGCCAATGCTTGTCCTTTTAAAAAAAACAGAGTAGTCTGCTTTTGTAGGCCATGCCATGTATGACAACCTCCTTACTGAATTTTTCAAGCCACACCCGTGAATACTATTTGTGGCCATAAATAGATTCTCTGAGATGACAAACACAGTCCCCCTTGGACTCAAACTCGAGCGGCTGAGCTATGTAAACAATCTCGATAAAATTTCCATGAAGAAATGCATTTTTGACATCAAGTTGATGAAGGGGCCAACTAAAGGAGGCCGCCAGAGCTAAGAGAGGCAACCAGAGAGTCAATAATAGGAAAAGAGTTCAACTTGGCAATCGGAGAGAGTTTTCGTGTAATCAATGCCATAGGTTTGGGTGAATCCTTTGGCAATTAGACATGCTTTCGAACTTTGAACAGTACCATCAAGATTTTGCTTGATAGTAAACACCCAGCAACAACCAACCACCTATGCATCAATAGGTGTGGGAATAAGATCCCAACTATGATTCAACTTCAAAACCCATATTTCTTCCACCATTGCTGTTTTCCAGCTAGGATGACAAAGAGTCCCCTTATAAGACTTAGGAACAGTAGTAAATGATATAGATAGAGAAAAAGCCTTTAAGGAATGAGACAAATGATAAGAGAGACGAAGGTTGATATAGGATGTTCAGTACATGTACACTTACCTTTGCGAAAGCAATAGGAAGATCAATATCAGACTTAAGATGAGAAAGATGTGGATCTGTAGATGTTGAGGCCAATGGGGAAAGTGATGGAGTAGACTCTACATTCTTATAACAAAAGCAATCGAGACACTCTGCGGGCGACGTCAAGAGACACTCCGTGGCCGACGAGGAACATAAACTTGAGAGATAAGAGGAAGAGCAGGAACAATAGTAGGGATAACATGTGCAATAGAAAAAGGTTCCTCTAACTAACTATCTGTAGAAGAATAGTATGGACTATCTTCAAAAAAAGTGACATCAGCACCAACGAATTATTTGTGTAAAGTAGAACTATAACACCTATACCCTTTTTTAGCACAAGAATAACTAACAAAAATGCATTTGTGTGCAAGAGGATCATGTTTGTCCTGATTGGGACTAAGATTGTGAACAACAGATGCAGCCAAACACTTGTGGAAGTAGTGAAAGAATATTTTTATCTAGAAACATTATCTAAAAAGGTGATTTTCCTTGCAAAATACGAGAGGGCATTCTATTTAAAAGATATGTTGCAGTCAAAACAAACCTCCCCAAACGTGTTTAGGTACATTCATTTAAATCATGAGAGCGTGAGCAATAACAAGAACATGCCCATTCTTTCTTTCAACGATTCCATTTTGTTGAAAAGTATCAACACAAGATGTTTGATGGATGATACCTCTCGACTGAAGGATTTGCTAAAAGGTGCCGAGATGATATTCGAGAGCATTATTAGTCCGTAGACTAAGAAGTTTAGCATTAAATTGATTGGTTATTTCAACATAGAAGAATTAAAAAATAATGAACAATTGAGTTCATTCTTTAAGCAGATATAACCAAGTCAAACGAGAATGATCATCAATAAAAGTGACAAAATAATGTGCACCAAATAAGCCAGTAGCTCTAGAAGGTCCCCAAACATCCGAGTGAACAAGTTGAAAAGAGGTGGACAAGGGCATCCGTTCGAAGATTAAACGAAGCACGACGATGTTTACTAAGTTCACAAGTATCACAATTAAACTTAGGTAAATTGTGAGAAGATGGGTGCTCAAGCAGTAAATTGGAGAGCTGCAGGAGTCGAGTTTGAAGATGGCTAAAAATAGAAGATTCCATCCTTTCAAATCCTCACCAATTATCCTCTTCATCTTTAGATCCTGAAAAATACAATGAGTGGGGTAAAAGATTACTGAGCAATGGAGAGAATGGGTAAGCTTACGCACAGATAATAAATTGAAAGAAAAGTGGGGCAGATATAACACAGATAAAAAAAGTAAGAGTAGGAGTCTGAACAACACCAATTCCGGTAACTGGTGTTTTAGTACCATTAGAAATAGTAACAAAGGAGGAAGAGCTAACATGACAGAAATTGGAAAGAAGTGAGAAATTACCTGTCATATGATTAGCGCCCTGAATCGATGACCTAAGGAATAGTAAATGATGAGAGAAGGCATGTATTACCTGAGGCAACTAGATTGGCATCGGACGAGGAGGCATGGATACTCTAAAGCAAAGAATCGTACTTGGATTTAGTCATAACAACTTGGTCATCAGAAGTGGTAGTAAGGTGCACATCATAGATAGAAGCCTGATTAGCCCAAGTAGGCTTACCATGAAGTTTCTAGCAGAACTCAAAGATGTGGTTATTTCGACCACAATAAGTACAAGTCTTGGTGTCATGCCCACTGTGGCCACCATAATGTCCACCATGACCACTGCTAGTACTACGACCACTACGGCTAGCATCATAACCACGGTGAGGGCCAATAAGAGTATCAAAGTGTTCAATAGGGCTAGCCAGAGCAGAATGATCATCCTTCGTAGAGCCAAGAGGATGAATAGAGGCACGTCGAAGCCGAGCAAATGTCTCATTGACAATAGGGATGTCTTTCCGAGAAAGAATCTAAGAACTAGTAGCAGCATGTTCCAGATTAAGCTTGGAGAGAAATTTAGCAACCCGGAAGTGCTACTACTTGAATCTTCAAATCAGTGGTAAACAACTGATAGATATTGAGTTTGTCTCACATACCCTTAAGGACAAACAAGTACTTTTCAACTAAACAATCACCTTGCCGAAGAGAAAAAAATGTCGTGATAGAGTTGGTAGACTCGAGAAAGATTCTGCTTAGAGGCATGTAACTCCTTAAGAGTATCCCGAATATCTTTAGAGGATTCTAGACAATAAACATTAGTGAAAACTTCTGGCGCCAAACTATTCCACAACCAGGTCAGGATTTGTGCATCTTCTTACTCCCATAAACCAACTTTGGTTAGATCAAGGGTTTGGTGGCAGTACGATAAGAGGCTTTCCCATGCCTTAAAAAAACGACGACAACACAAGACCATTAAAGGTAATTAGAACCCTTCAAGGTGGTATTAGTCATGGATTCAAACAAGAGAGAGTTTTTGAAGTATCTTTGTTGACTATAGTGTCACCCTTAGTAGTGGAAAGTCCCAAAGGAAGAAAAATAGGATGAAGCTATAGACATGAGGCTGTGAAGAAAAATTTAGTCCCAAATTTTCTACTTTGATACCATGTCGAGAGAGTTGGGAAGGAAAAGAAGATTTTCTCTCTATATTTATCTCATAAGCAGGAAGCCTATTTATATATCAATTACAAGATAAAATAGGAAATAGAAAATAAGGACACAATATCCCACTGATTATGCTCTATCACACAAATTATGTTCTATCACAACTTTACAATATATTCTAAAATATATACTATATCAGCAGGTTTCAACTAATTTCAATATAAATCATTTTTGCCTTCTTTGATTTGGTGACCCATCTCATATTCTCCGAAACCCCTATTTTTTCAAACTATCAAGGTAGTTTTCATTCCGATATCAAGCGAGCGTTCGGTGGGTTCATCGGCGGTGGGACGCAACAAGGTTGCGAACTCCTTCGTCGGTGAGTTTCTTGCTCAACCTCCTCTCTTTTCTTTTCCTTTTCCTTCTCTCTCTCTCTCTCTCTCTGTCTCTCTCTCTCTCTCTTTGACACACACACACAGTCATTTTCTGAAACTGAAGAAATATTTTTTTTTCTTTTTTTTCTTTTTTTGAAAATGGGACAAGTATCACGCCACAGTGAAACCACTCCACCAAATCACTTCACGGAAACACTCTAGAAGATTCGATCGTGAGACAGAGAGTACAAAGGTGGAGACAAAGACGTAACCAACTTAACAAAAGAAAAAGAATGAAAGGGAAATTAAATCCCAACTCCATGACAGCAAAGCTAAAATTATTATTATTATTGTTTGATAACTCGGTATTTGGCTTATTGAATTAACTAAATCTAAGAGACTAATCTAACCATCCACACCGTCCACTTGCAGGAGTCCTAATTAAAGTCAAAGCAAAAGTCCTGTATGGACTGGCCTCAAATTATTTGCACTTAAGAGGTTTCGAATCTGAAACCTTGAAGAGAGTACACTCCTAAATTCCAAGTGTTGATTACCAAGCCAATCCCTTGGGTAGCAAAGCTAAAATTATATAAAGCCAAGTAAAGAAATTTTTGGGGGCATATGGCATATATGAAATATAATTTTATTTATTTATTTATGGGTAAATTACAAATACATCTATTGAGATTTTCTTAAAATATAGATTGCTTCTTATGGTTCTAAAAATTAAATCACACCCCTTCAAATTTCTAATCGCATGACAAATTACTCATTTTATTAATAAACCCTGATGTCAATTAACAGTTTTAATTATGTCATAAATATATTTTAATTAATAATTTCAGTAATTTTATTATTGTATAAGAGAATAGTTACGAATTTTATTTTTTTGTTAATTTTATTAAATAAAAATTTCTGCAAATGGATATTTGTACTTGTAATTTTTAAATCATAAGAAGTATATTTGTAATTTACTCTTTATTTTTTTATTTTTTAAGCAAAAGGATGCACTTGAAGATGGGGATATCAAATCCATATAATACGAAAACAAAAACAAACTGAAGACGAATAGACGACCTACAGAGGAAAACCTTCATTTTACCAAAACGTTTTTTTTTTTTTAATTATTTTTTTTATTAGCAAAGTAAAATTTATTGATGTAATGCAAATAGCATAAAACAAATGCATCAACAAGCACTACAGGAAAAATGTCACATAGCGGTGTTTCAAAAACCCCATAAAAGAAATTGTAAATTGCAAAATCTCATTATATTTAAGTTGGCACAAAAAAGAGAAAATCGTATGAAAATCATAAGTGTTTTGTTTTTTTTGTTTTTTTTTTTTTAATTCAAAATATGTATTAACTAGACAATTTGACCTCAAAAAGAGAAAATCATATGAAATTTATTAGTTTTTTTTTTACAAAATTAGTTTTAATTGGTTTTTGAAAAGCAAAAAAAAAAAAATCATAAAAAGGCCATGTTTGGTTTGCATTTCTAAAATATTTTCAGAATTTTTTTTGTTTTTAAAAAAATAAAAATTAGTCTGATGAAAATAAATATTAAAACAATATTTTAAAGTTTTAAAAATTATTTTTGGCGTCCCAAAGGATAAGATTATATAAAAATAACAAATATTTTTTTTCATTTTTTCAACAATTTAACTTTTAATTTTTTTAAAAAAAAAATTCTAAAAACAAATTCTGAAAATCAAGCCAAACAAAGTTAATTTTGTAAAGTAAAACCAAACATAATATGTTTGCCCATTAAAACTAAACAAAAAACACAAAACACAGAGAAACAAATTCTATGATATTCAAATTAGTCATGAAAAGGGGGCTAAGAATTATGCGAATTAAAACCTTGAGGGAGGTTGATGTAATTATATCAAAATTGTAAAATATATTCGCCAAACCTCATGGGAGGTTAGTGTAATTTACCCAAGATATAAATTGGAAAAAAAGAAGAAGAAGAGATAAATTACACTATTAGTCCATGTAATTTAAATAAAGTGTAAATTCAGTCCCTATAATTTTAATTTGAACGTTATACTCTCTATTTTGTTGTAAATTTGCCCTTTTCATGTTGTGTTAACATTTAGATGTTATAACAACACTTGCAAAATTTTATAGACCAAAGTGGATCTAAAAAAAGAATTAATTCAAATTATCGGTATAATTTCTTTTGAATTTCACTTTGGTCCGTGTAATTTTACATGTGGTATTTTCCGTTTAAAATTCTTTGGTCCGTGTAATGAAAATATGAGATTTAAATTGTTCAAATTGAAAATAGGAGAACGAAAATGAAATTCTCTCAGGTACAACAGTGTAATTTACTTGAGAGAAAGAAGGGGGGGTTACCTTATGATCTTTTGGGGGAGGTGCCTTTCTAGTGGCCATAGCCATCTTTCTCTTAGCTTCAAGCAAGGCAAAGTTATCCAAGAAATGGATAGGCTTGTGCTGATGGATGTAACCTTTATTTCCATTGCTAAAACACATGGGGCAAACGCTGAAGGTGTCGTCTTCATTGTCAAAACATATCGAACAACTGAAGAACATCCCTGGTATGAAGTTACCACATCCTCCACAGAAAGGTCTTCCACTCTTAATGATGTAGTACAGAGCCATCACCTCCATGAACTCCAGACTTCCATTACCGTTCACATCGAGCGCATTGAAAACATATCGATTTCCCATGTTTATGAGCCCTTTCTCCTTCATGTAGTTCAAGAATTCACACAGACTCACTTCTCCGTCTTTGTCGTAATCGATTGAATTGAAAAAGTCTCGTGCCAGTTGCTTGAGGTTCGTTGATGGAGTGCTCGTCTCGTAATAGATTCGAGCTATCTCAAGCATACTTATGCTGTGATGCTCCTCCATCTTTAACCTTTTCTCTCCCTTCAATCGTCTCTGTGTGAAAAAAGGAAGACCAAGATGAAGACCAAGAAGGAAGAGGAAGATGAAGATGGAGATGGTTGTCAATATATGAGTAACAAAAGTGTTGGGTGTTGGTGTATTTTAATATTAAAATAATATGATTGTAAGTAATGTTTTAAAAATCGGATGAACAGGTTATCGTTTCAACTGTTGGGTTGAATTAAAATCGAACGTGACGTAATAAATATATTAAAATTATATTTAAATAAAAATATAAGTAATAAAATTATAAATTAAAAATATTAAATTTTCTTAAATATTTCTCCTAACAGTTTTTTTACCAAAAATATAATAATATATTTTAAAATATTATTAATTTTAATTTTAGAAGAGGAAATCAAATATTCAATATTTCCTCTATATGGTTTTAATTCAAATAATTTGATTGAAAGAAGAGCAAAAATTTTAAAGGGATATCAAAATTTCAAGTCTCCCTCCAATAAATTTGATTAAACATCACATAAATTTCTTAAGTTTTTTTGAAAGAATTTTTTCCTTATAAATAGATAGAAACTTTCATAATTTCAAACTCTTAATGAGATTTCTCATAAGAGAAAACCCTTGAAAGAGAATTTTCAATTAAAATTTTCTACTATATATATATATATATATATAAACAAGAAAGAAAGAAAGAAAAGAAATAAAGAATAACAAAAATGTTAGAAAATATCAACAAAAAGGATTCAAAATTTTCAATTTCATTGACCTGGCCAACCGTTCCCAAGTCGACCGGTTTGGCAGTTCAACTGCCGGTTTTCCTGATTCTCTCTAAATAAGCCGATTTTTGGATTTAAACGGTTTAAAGAGTATATCTGGACCGAAACCTCGACCTATTGATGGTTCAATTAGTCGAACCAACCGGTCCGGTCCGATTTTCAAAACCATGATTGTAAGGTCATGCATCATTGTTTTGAAGTAAATAAACTGTGATAGTTTTCACTTGAGCATTCTCATCAGTTTACTTAAATTTTACTTAAAAATATTATTAAAAAATCTATTTCTTATTTTAGGAATCACTTTTTCATTTACTTCTTCTAAGAAACTCCCTATTTTTTCTCTAAAATATTATTAAAATATTCCTTTCCTATTCTTTCACTTTTCATCTTCTTCTTGAATTTTTTGAACTGGGGATGGTGTTCACCCATCTAGGTCCTCTTCATTTTCTCTCTAAATTGATGCAAAAATGGGCTTTCCATTTCCACTTTTCTTTTGAGATAGCCCTATAATGAAAAAAAAAAAAAAAAAAACAGACCTTTATGGAACTTACCAAACAAGCGCGAGATAATGGATGGAATGATTATCACAATGATATTAATTGTTCTTTTCTTCACACTCACTCTGGATAGAACTATCAAGTCTTTGACAAATTTATATATATATACACAGGTTCTCTCTCTCTCTCTCTGTCTCTCTCTCTCCCTTCTTGTGTATATCTATATAATACATATTATATATAAGCTTCAATTATCTGGCTTATCAAAGCTTGGGCGTTGTTTATGGAGATTTAAGCACTTCACCTTTGTATGTATACAAAAGCACTTTTGCAGAAGACATTCAAGGTTTGAAGGTTTGAGAATGGATAGAGTAAAGCATTGACTAAGGGGGCAGTCAACTAGTCGGTCAACCAGTCGGACGTCTGGGAGGTCGGCCGGACAAACGTCCCAATGAACGACCAACGAAGCAAGTTTTTCCCAAATCACTCATTTGGGATATCTGAGCGGATGACCACTATCAGTTATGAAGGAGTTACAGTGACTCTCTACAAATAGGAAGTCACTGTAATAAATATTAGTTTAGAGTGGCTTATAAAGGAACTGGTGTGGTGGTATAAGAGAGCTCCAACCCCCTAAAATAGGTAAGGAAATGATTTAGGGAGTCTGCTGAGGATGCTCTTACCTATGTATATCTCGGAGAGAGAGAGAGAGTGAAATAGAGCATTGTTTTCTTCTTTTTTTTTAATCAAAAAATAAGAGATTTTATTGATGAAAATCCAAGTACAAAATATAAAGATGAACATCAACTCAGTCGGTGCATTCTAATGGGTAAGTTGCATTTCATATCATGTAGTAAATTCATTGGGTAGGGTTAGAGTGCCTTAGGATTGTTTTGTGAAGATAATTAAAAATTGATTCTTTAGTCCTTTTTTAAAAAATATATATATATATATATATAAATATAACTTTTAACTACATTTCCAAAATAGCATTTCGAGTTGCTCTCATTTTCTACAAATTTGACTCTTTCGTTGGAGTTTTTGTGGAGCCCAAGACAAGGCAGTGTATGATCAAGGAAGAAGATTCGTCGCCTTTAGAATCACTACCCAAAAAAAAAAAAAATTAATGTTTAGAGACTAAAATTTAGGGATAAAATTATTTTTTAGAGATAAAATATTTTTGTTACAAAAATGTCATTATTATATTTTTAGCAACAAAAATTGGATATTAGTGATAAATTATTATTTTATTGAGACCAAATTATTTTATCCTTAAAAGTGTATTTATTAATGACATTTTCAAAATTTTGTCACTAAAAGCCTTATCTTAACTTTTCAGGACGACCTTTTAACCACTATCCTCACGACAATAAAAATATGATTCATTGTGTAAGGTCAAAGTGCCTTAGGGTTGTTTTAGAAATATGAATAAAAACTAATTTTTTAACTTTTTTTATAATAAAAAAATATAAAAAATATATAAGAGATAATATGATACAAAATAAATTAAAAATTCAAAAATAATTTTTAACCATCTTCTCAAAATAACCGTTAGAGTTGATCTCATTTTCTACAAATTTGACTCTTTCGTTGGAGTTTGATTTTCTACAAATTTGACCCTTTCCATGGACTTTTTGTGGAGCCCAAGACAAGGCAGTGTATGATCAAGGAAGAAGTCTTTGTGAGAGAGAGAGAGAGAGAGAGAGAAAGAGAGAGTTAACCAAAGCATTTAATGTGTTTGGCTTTAATTTTTTAAATTTAATTTTTTAAAAATTAAATTTTTTATTTTTCATATTTTTTTTATTTTTAGTGAATATTTTTAAAAATTTTAAAAAAAAAATTATTTTTTTAGATGCACTTTATTTAGATATATTTAAATATCTAAATAATAAAATATTTGTAAAAATTTTTTTTAAAAATTAGTAAATACACAAAAATACAAAAATGTACTAATTTTTTGTATTTTTTTTTGTATTTTTTGGTATTTAGTGTATTTTTTAAAGATTTTTTTTCATAAATATTGTACTTTTTAAGTGTGTTTTTGTTAAGTATGCCTAAAAATTTAAAAAAAATTACTTAAAATATTAAAAATTCATTAAAAATATTAAAATACGAAAAATAAAAAAGTAAAATTTTTTGAAATCTGTTTTTTGAAATTTGGAATCAAATAAACTGATTTTTTTTTTTTTTCTAAAGCAAAAATAAAAAACTTTATTGATATCAAGTACACAATACAAGGATCAACGTCAACTCAGCCAGAGCATTGTAATGGGTTAGCTCCATTTCACATTATGTAGTAAATTCATGGTGTAGGGTCCGAGTGCCTTAGAGTTGCTCTCATTTCCTATAAATTTGACTAATTCCTTGGAGTTTTTGTGGAGCCTTCGCTTTGTATAAATCATTTACTTAGATACATTTTGTGTAACAACTATTATTTTAGTAATAGTGAATAATGTATAATTACATGATTTTATATATTGGTAAAAAGGAAATATTCGTGTACATAGGTTCAGTTAGGCAACTCACGTTAAATTGGGAAATTTCTATTTCCACACACCACATTATTTCTGTGTACATCTTTTCTCACTCCACACACTTAGTAATTTGATTCTTAGGTATTTATCTCAGTCCACACACCCTACATTCCAAATATACCCATTTAATAAAAAATGTGTGCACACCCTTATATTAGCCCACACAAATTCCCAAAATAGTCGTCTCTTCAGAACTTGGACACTCTGTTTCTTCAAGTGATTCAGATGTGTGTGTTTAACTCTGTGTGTGTGTGTTTAATATTTTTGTATGCACGTATGTATTTGTTGATTGTACGATACTTAGGAATTGGGTTTTGCATATGGGCTTTAGTTTTGGATTTTGGATTTCTTTAGCAGGTTACTACTTACTTCAGAGTTGAAGATTATTTGATTTGATTGTGCATGTTTGAGGCAGATGGAATAGCTGGAATTTCTTTGCATGCAACATCAATGAAACAGCTATCAAGGAAACAGGTATTGTCTTGCTCTTTGTTGGAATTGATAATCAAGTTTTTATGAAGAAATTTTTTTGGAATGTAGGTATCTTATGGAATTTGGATGAATCTTTTAATTGAAGAATGGCTACAAAGACATATTAGATCTAGAGATGGGTTTGCTAGAAATGCAATGATTTGCGAGTTAAAAAAAGAGAAAAGTTTTTTGTACTTACTGAAATAGTTATTGTCAGAGTTATTGTGGTTCTTCCACAGCCATGGTTGTGAAAGCATCTGAATCACCTATTGAATAATCCCGTGCAAGAAAAAAGTTTCATATGTGGCTTGAAATCTATGGATCTGTCAAACGACATGTTTTTCAGCGAAATACCGACGTCATTTGCCCAGTTCAAGAACTTGACCCTTTTCAATCTGTTTCAAAACAAGCTCCATGGTTCAATACGCGAGTTTACTGGTAATTTGTGAGATGAAGTGGTTAGTGAGATGATAGCGGATGAGATGTGTATGGAGAAATTGTGAGATGTATGGGTGAGATGGTAATGGGTGAGATGATAATTTTGTTAAAAGATAAAATTGTGATTCTTAAAAAATTCATTTAGTGTGTGGAATAAGAAAATTTGGTGTGTGAAAATAAAATTTCCCCGTTAAATTTGACATTTTCTCATTGTGATTGTTTTTGGCTCAATACTTACTTTTGCCCTTTATTTTTTTTCTGGTGGTATTTACACCAACACCACGCAATACTATAAATTCAAGAAAAAAATTTATTTAGAAAATTAACCAAAAAATTAATCAACAGTTTATATTTATTGTGAGTTTGGCTCATATCTCATTAATTTTAAATGGAACAATTACACACTAGTGTAATTTTTTTTAAAAAAAATAATAATTACACAAATAAAAAAATTTATGAGTTTAATTATTAATATTTATAAAATTTATCACGAATTGATAATTATTTTTTTAAAATACTGCTTATTTGATATTTCTCCATTTTAAATTTATACTACACAGACACTTTTGAGAAAAAATTATGTGTAAATTTAATTGTCTATAGCATTTTTGATATACAAGTTAAGAAGGAGAAAACTAACATGATCGTGCAATTGTGCTTTGAATTTTATTTCAAAAAAAAAGTAGATGGTGTAGATTCAAAGTTGGTGGGATATGAGTCATTATAGTCCATAGATGCAGTGTTGTGGATAATTTTTTGAGTACATTTTATGAGATCTTACGTTCCGTTTGTTTGGGTAAAAAATATTTTCTATAAAAAAAAATTTCCAAAAAATATTTTTTCAAGAAAATATTTTTCTATATTTGGTGATGGTGGTGGTGGTGGAACGAAGGTGGAGGTGGAGATGGAGGAGGTGGCGTGGTGGTGGGGCAACGGCGGCGATGATGGTGGCGGTGGCCGTGATGATGGTGGTGTGGTGGTGGAGGTGAAAGTCTTGGTGGTGTGGTGATATTTGTAAAATTTTAGTTCAAAAAACTTTTTTGCCTTTTAAAAGTAGAAACATTTTCTGTCCAAATTAGGCTAGTTTTCCATTGATCATGAAAAATATTTTCTGTTGACTTTCATTTTTTTATCGTACCAAATACCCAAAAATATGGAAAATATTTTTCAAAAAATATTTTCCATCCAAACAAACAGAGTGTTAGTATTGTTGAATTGACTTGGCTTGTTCACTAACATTTATATTTATTGTTTTGATTTAATTATATTTTTTATTATAAAATATGAGTTTTGTGTTATTTCAATCTCAACGTTTAAATTATGTTAATTTGATTTCTAATGAAAAAAAATGTGTTACTTTAATCTCTAATATTTAAATATTAATTTAATTCTCAATGTATAAAAATATTTTAATTTATTCACACAACGTGCCTATTCATGAAGGAAGAGGGTGACAATGACGAGAAAGAACAAAGATGAAGATGAAGATGAAGACCAAGACCAATTAAGTTGTCAATATACATGGTATGCAAAGGATAACATGATTGACTTTCTTAATGTTTATATCTAGGGAAATATTATGGTAGATATATATCTTATAAACAAAGAAAAAATAATATAATTTTATATTTTTTGAATTATAATTGAAAAAGGAAAAAAATGTCATAATTAAACACAACATGAAACATGTAAAAATCTCATAAGTCATAACTGAAGAAAAAAATTGGTCATAATTAAAGAAGGAAATATGATAACTAGAGGTGCATATGGTATACCACCTTGAAACGTGTATACATTAGAATTTCCCTAATATTTATAGTTTTTTTAATTGAATAAATTATATTAATTTAGTTCTGATTTCTTTAACCTTATTTATTTATAATTTTAAGTGATATTTATACTTAAATAGTAAAATTTATTATATTTTTTTTTTTCAAACATCAAATTAGTATAATTTAATCAACAAAAAAAAATTATAAATATAAGAGATATTTATTTATAAATCTATATTCACCTACTTATGTTTTATTTAGTCCAAATTATTTTCTTATGTCCCAATAAATTCTATAGGTGAGATAGTTACCAAAATACCTTTAATAATAATATTTACATTAACAGTGTGAATGTTTTGTGATGTGAACATTCACACCATCAATATAAACATTCACACGTCAATGTGAATATTTATACTGTAAAAATAATATAAATGTTCACATCACCAAGTTGGTAATCATTCAAAAAATATTTGTAAGGGTAAAATTATCCAAAAAAACCTTTAAGTATGAGAATTAGGATTTAGTGAATTAAATGTCCAAATAATAAGGCTTATTGAAATATAAAAATTTGTTATGAACTAATTAGGATACAAGTACTTAAAAATGGATTTCTTAATAAATCTCCATGGTATCAGACAAATAACTCGATTGACTTGGCTTCTTAATGTTTATATTTAGAGAAAATTATTAAAAAGTCCAATCTAATAATTGTGTAAAGCGTTAAGTCTAATAGATATTTTTTATTGGTGAAAAGTCCACCCTTTGTGAAATAGTTTGTGACGCCCCAAAAACTGAGAACATCAAGAAATAACAATACCCCTATTTTATATTGTATCTAATGCATGATGTACCATTCAGAGGTAAACCACTTCCCATTGTAGGTGATTGCTAAATCATTTGGAGTCGAAACATGCGACGATTCAGAATGGTAAGTATATGTTCTCACGAGTCGATGTTGTTATGCCCGGAATCCGAAGAAATGTCTTAAAATTGGTCAAGAAAATTTAAGTTTTTCAATGACTTTTAGTTAACAGAATAGGTAGTGTTATAATAATATAATATAGTGGGCAAGGTTGTCCCTAACCGCAGGTCAAAACACGTGAGTAAAAGTTGAATCTATGCTCTGATACTAAGTTGTGACACCCAAAAAATTGGGAAGATCAAGAAAATATATTAACAAATAAATACAAAGTTTTTCTAAGGTTACAAGTGTAATGCCCTAAAATCTAATCTAATGTTGAAGTTTGGGAAACATCACTCATGAATCCTTTGGCCAATAACTAGGTAAGATCCCAGAAAATATCAGATTACTCAAAATAACCTCCTTTCTAAATCCAACCTCCTTAAATAGCAAAACTACTTTTTTGGCATATATTAATAAGGTATTAACAGAAGGTTTAGATAAGTTGACGAAAAACAATGATAAGTTACAAAAGATATAAGTAAAATAATAATTACAAAGTCTTATCTGAATTACATCAAGAGTTTAAACATTATAATTCCAAAGCAAGATTACAAAACGAGATTTAACAAAAGTAGTTTCTAATTCTTTTAGGATAGCCATACATTTTCAAATGTTCCAGCTCTTCGTCTTTGATTGGAAAATAATCTTCAATACCTGACGTGAAACACCATGAGTTTTGAATGCTCAGTAAACACACACACACTCCGTCTTTTTTTCCCAATCTAATACACAATCACATTTACAACAAGCAATGGCGTATGACATTCAAGTAAACAAGCAATGAGTTATAAAGTTAGATGTTAGTAATCTAGAAATCCCCTAACGAGATTTCATACTCCTAATTGCAAGAATTGAACTTGAATTATTCGGCATGCCCGCTCTTTTACTGCTTTGCAAACATTACCTTAGATGCCCGCAACGGTTACGTACCACATAGCGGCAAATGAGAGATGGTAAAAATAAGGGTCTTACCCATAACCTTCTCTAGCCTTATCACACCGAAACCACCTAGGGTCCAAATACAACCGATCCATTCAAGGGTTCCGAAATAACCACCTGTGTAAGACTTTACTTTCAATAGGGAACATGTCCTGCCAACCAATTCAAATGTAACACAAACATTATCTTATGAAGTTACTCAAGTGATTGAAAACCAATTTCCACCCCAATAAAGTTTTCCGTTGAGTTAAATGTTTTGAGTTACTGTTAGAACAAGCTATGGAGACAATAATTCCTACACAAGTATGAGCATCATCAAAGCACCATTGTAAAGAAAATATTTTCATAACCATATATAAATGTGATACTAAGGCTCAAACAAGTAACAAAAAGGCTCATTCAAGAAATAAAGAACATGAATCATTAACAAAAAAAAAAATTCGGATTCGGTGTACTTTAAAGATATCACAATCTAAGAGATATTTTTCAGGTTTTTCCCGAACTTGACCTTCCTAGAGTTTGTAGAGAATTTTATCTAGTTTCTAGATCATTTTTTTGAAAGTGGGATAGCTTTCCTAGTTTTTTAATTATTTAAGAAATACTCCAGCGCTATCCAGATTCGTCGGCTGTTATGAAAATCGGGTTTTCTCTCAAAACATTCACTCATTTTCAATAAAACCATTTTTTATTAAAATATAATACTTTAAGGAAGGTGTTGATATAAAATGAGCTCGAAAGGATTTTTTTTGTATTTTTATAGAATTTTTAAAAGTTGGCTAAAAATATCAATCTTTGGTACACAAAACTTGAAAGAGAAAGAGTTGTAAGAAAACGGAGTAACCATGTGTAATTTTATACTTCTATTGTGATGAAAAAGATACTAAATAATATACTAATAACCCAGATTTTTAGATTGATGGTGTGCCTTTAAAAATAATGTAAGATACAGGTAGAAATAGATGGCTTTACTCCACCAAAGAGCTAATACAAGCAAAGAATAAATCAAAATTCAACTTCTTTTATTTGAACACAAGAACACCATACATGCACATCTAAAAAAAAAAAATTCTAAGCATCTAATATCATGTATTTGGAAGAGAAAAGAAAGGAATGGGTTGTGTTGTGACTTACTTGTTTACCTAAGGAAGTGGTTGTGCAAGAATTGCTCACTTTTCTTCCTCCTCCTCCAAAGTTCTCACTTTCCCTCCTCTTTCCCTCGCCTCAGCCTTATATGAGAGTGTGGTGTGTGTGTGTGTTAAAGTTTGAAAAATATGCAAGAGGGGGTGGTGTATTTATAGGAAAAAAATGGTGAAATGTCCTAAAAGGTCCCTTGGTTGGAATTGAATGGAATGAGCTTGTATTTAGTTGAATTGTAATGGAATGTAATATGATTAGAAGGTGTAAGTAGGATTTTGGACATGATTTGGTTGTAGGTCAGCATGATTGGAACTAGATTGGTTCTAGTACACACAAGGTTCTACGATTCTAGGAGTCCGAATCCTCTCCGATGTTCCTCTTCTGCCACCCCACTAGGCAACGGTTCAAATTGGGCCACAACATCATTCATCAAAATGTGCAGCTGAGATTAGTTTAAAAATAAATAAATTAATTAATTAAATTAATTAATTTAATTAAATTAATTAACAAATTAACTCATTGACAACACGTCCCACCACTCACTCACTCTCTCTCTCTCTCTTATTTCTAATAAAAAATTAAAAAAACTATTTTAATTTTTTTTTCATTTTATTTTCATAAGATACTTCCTTCGTCCCAAAATTTAGTCCCTTATTCTATTTTTTATTATCTCAAAATATTAGTCCATTTTAAAAAATTAAGGAAAAAAATAATATAAATTTTTTATTTTGCCCTTCTTTTAAATTCATTAATAATATAAAAATTACAATTATGACAATTAATATTCTCTTAAAAATATACTATCAAAGGGTAATTTTGAAAAATCAATTTTTTTAAAGTGCAATAATTGTACTATCAAAAAAAAGTAAAATTTTTCAAAAGAAACTATTATTTTGGGACAAAGAGAGTATATATATAATTTTAATATAAAATTTTAATTTTATCATTTCTAATAAAAAATTCAAAAAGCTGTTTTAATCTTTTTCATTTTATTTTCATAAAATATATATATATATATATATATATATAAATTTTAATATAAAATAAGTATCATTGAAAATATACCTTTGAAATAAGATTAATATTAATATATTTAATAAAAATTTAAAATAAAGAAAAAGTGTATTTGGTTTGCACCTATACATAGATTAAATTTGTGTTTTAAAGAAAATAAAAATATATTTCATTTGCACCTATGCACAGATTGAATCTGTGTGTTTTTTATTTCCTTTAAAAAAAATTATAAACTCATTTGGTTAATAAAATTAAATTAAATGTCATTATTTTTATATGATTCATTTTAGAATGAAGATTGTTTTTGAGAATTTTAAAAATTACCCTTTGATAGTATATTTTTTGGAGAATATCACTTGCCATCATTGCACTTTTAATATTATTAATGAATTTTAAGAGAATGGCAAAATAGAAAATTTATATTTTTTGTCCTTTAATTTTTGAAAATGGATTAATATTTTGAAATAATATAAAATGAAAAAGATTAAAATAGTTTTTTTGATTTTTTATTAGAAATAAGAGAGAGAGAGAGAGAGAGAGAGTGAGTGAGTGAGTGTGAGTGAATGGTGGGACGTGTTGTCAGTGAGTTAATTTGTTTTTATTTTATTTTTTTAAACTAATCTTAGCTGCACATTTTGAATGGGATGTTGTGGTCCAATCTAAACTGTTACCCGGTAGGCAGGCAAGAGGATCCGGACTCCAATTCTAGCTTTGGTCAAATTTTCTTCCTTAATTCAAGGAAGATGTTCTCAAAAGTACACATCAATGAATTCGGAGCATATAGCCGGCCATATGGGGGGAAATTTTAGGGATTTTTCAATTTACTTTGTGAACAAAATCATATATATTGTATATATTGGAGATATTTTGGTGGAAAAAGATTAAAATAAAGAGTTATACTTTATATGTATAAAGAATTATTTTAGATCAAATTATAATTAAATTAAAATGTAAGGGCTTGGGCTCAAGTAACGCCCCGAAAATTGGGCAGGGTATATCTATTTATGCTACAAAACCTACCTGATAAACAAACACAGATGTATAGCTGACTATTCCATACATCCATTTCCATTAAATCCCAAATGCCAAATACATGCTATTCACATCCCAATGTTCCAGTTCCAATCCCAAGCATACATTTTACAACAAGTATGAAATAGAAGCCAAACAGATAATAAGTGCACTACAAGCTTACAAATTTATCCAAGAACATTCTTGGTTACACAAAATGGAGTTTCAACTCAACGCAAATATAGCCCTGGGCTTACATTCAACAAACAACAATAAAAAAAAAATGAAGCCTCAGCTCCGAGTCCTCCCAAGTCAATGCCTTGGCGGAGCATAGCACTTGTACCTGAAATGGTTTCCCTTATGGAGTGAGCCACAGCCCAGTAAAGATATACTACACACAATATGAACATGACAAGAATAAAGAGGAGTATGCTCATGCCATGCTCATGATAAAATAATTTATCTCTCTTTTTATAAAGCAAGCAATGCTGAGATGCAACAACAGATATAAAACCATTTTCATTTTAAACCATATCTGTTACATAAATATAGGCTCTGTGAATCTCTAGGTGAGTGTCTGCAAGTAGGCCTAAATGCATTACCACTATCATTTTTATCAGTAAACTGGAAGGCTCGACACCTAACCGCGTGGTTCTACACCCCCTACCTAGATTCACCAAGTATTCATCTTTTCGCAAACATATACATTTCTAATTAAATAAATGTAATGCAATGTCCAATATAACAAATGAGGAATGTGGTTCAATTTACCTAAGTCTCATGCATTTCTACAACAATCATGGCTATCCTCCGCCAATAACCTAAAACAGATATTTCTAAACAGATATTTAAACAATTAAATTCTAAAAATTTTGATAAATCGAATCTATTCCACATCTCATCAAATATGAACAACTACACTAGTTTTCATATCACAATCACGTCCGGTAACCTCTCAAGGTCCATTTCTAATCGTGTCGGTTTTATTCCAACAAATACATTAAGCAAAATAATGCCATTAATGCCCAAGAAAACATCATTTTCTTTCCAAACTCATTCTCCAAGCATTATTCAACTATAACATTCTATTTTGATCAAAAGCCCTAAAAGTTAAACATAATTCCTTTGTTTTATTTAAAAATACTCTTTTGGTTGCAAACCGGTAAAAATTTCAAAACCGATCGAGCGGAAGTCCATTTTTGTTCAAATTTAAAACATAGCCCTTTCATAACCTTACAAACATATTCCAAGTTTACACTTTCGCAATTTGGGCATCAACTCTTTATTTTTTCTCAAAATTTCTTTTTTAAGAAAATAAATCATAAATTTTTCCGAAAATTCTAATTAAATTATATACAACTCTAAACTCCATATAATCAAGTAAAAGTGCATAAAGAAGTTGACTTATTGTGTCATGACCCAAACCCGTCCCTAAAAGGTTGGGTCATAACCAACCAGTAACCCATAGATTATCGAAGGCTTCAAACAACCATACAGAATATTTATACTGATGGGGCCATAAACGGAAATGTATAACAAAAAGAAGTCCATTGAACTGTGCCATTCATAAGCAAAAATTATGAAGATAACCTCATAACACATTAACACATTTACATGCCCAAGCAAAAATATAAGTGCCACAAAAAATATACACATCTTGTTTACAAACCCAAGACCATAAAGGTAAGAACAAAATAAGGTCAAGGTGTAGTGTGAGTCAAAGACAAAACTCCATTTCAGAGGTATGACTCGATTGGGTTACAAAATAGCTCCTTAAGCTGACTCTAGGGGTGTGCTCCATGCTGCTGATCACCTACATATGCATACATAATATTGGGTGAGCGAAACTCAATGAGTAATAATACGGTAAAGCAGTGTAAATAGATGATCATAAGATTCTCACAATGTCCATAGCCATATATTCATATTCAAAATGGCCTCGAACCCAATCATATAACAAGCAACCTCGGGCCCAATCATATAACAAGCGGCATCGGGCCCAAACAGATACAAACGGCCTTGGGCCCAATCATATAACAAGCTGCCTCGGGCCCATATTGTACATGTCGTATAATATTAATGAAGTTCCTTCATTTCAATCAAATGATACATTTAAGTCTGATTCCAAATCACATTAAAGCTTATTCCAAATTCACGTAATTCATATACTTAAACTTGCAAATTCATATTAAACACATAATTACATGCATAATTAAGCATAGTACGGGTTGGGTTATCACAGTCTTCCCTCTTTTAAGAAGTTTGGTCCTCCAAACTTGTTTACCTTGTGTCGGATACAAAGCAGACGTTTCAGGCTCATACTTCTCCTTTTCCAAGTGGTTTCTCTCATTCAACTTTGCTACGGAAGTTCAACTCAAACCTCAATCGTTTAACGGTTCACAGTTCAATGATCCATCACAATCATCCAAGGTTATTCAAAAGTCTTCAGAAATGGAATGCAAATTCGTAAGTCAATCCCATGATAACAGATGTAACGTTGAAGTAGTCAATTACATGATGTTCATAATTCATATATTCCAATATCCCATAGAATCAATTGTATAGTGCAGTAATACTGAAGCAGTCGTTTGTAAAACATATTAAATCCATATACTTCCACGTAGTTGAGGTTTTTTATCTCAAATAGTGTTCACATTCAATATAATCTGTTGTTAACAATTCCCTCAACATCATATTTAAAATACGGTGACTTGGATGCAACCATTCTCTAAAACCATCAAACCCATGGTATTAAGAAATGTTTCTAATCAATCGGAGGTGTGGGTTTATATATTGTTCATATCAGATAGTCTATTATTGGCAGTCTGAATAAAGTCTTTAAAATATGTTAAGTCTTCAAAACAAATTCAAGTTCTCGGTTTATCATTTCCTTTAGTAGACATAACCTGGTCATTCATTAATAACCAATTCATAATCCCCCTGTAATGAAATCAATCAAATGCAGTTATATCCCATCATTCTCAAACAAAGTTTTGTCCTAAAGGTCATAATCAAATCATCTAGATAGACGAATGGGCAGTCTCACAATTTGTTTTAAGTTCATCAGCTCTCACAGCTATATCATAGTCATATCGTGATGGTTCATATCATCTCAAAGTCATATCAATGGGTATCATATCGTATTCAATATAACAGTTCTCAAATAAGTCCACATGTAGGCGTGCAGGTTCACAATTATGTATAGCATAGAGTTTATTATTCGGGATATTCAACCAAATCTCATAATTATCATAGAATTATAGTTTTGATAGTCTAGTCAATAGGAATAAATAACATAACAATCATTTCGAGCAAAGGTATATACATATCAGTCCAAAATTATGTAACACATAGGTAATCATTTACATCAATACAGGTACCTTGATTAGGATTCACTGTTGGAGTAACAAGTCTCGTCATTGGTACTAATCCAGTTAAGCTAGCGGTAGGTCTATTCATAGTGTCTGGTTTGAGGACAATTTCTCACTGTATGGCCCATCTTACCACACCTATAACAAGCTCCAGAAATTCAATAACAGATTCCTCGATGCTTCTTCCCACATTCAGAATAAATTGATGTTGAACCATTCCTTTGTACGAGTTCATCTTGGCTCAACGTTTCTGACTTTGATTTCTTAGTCTTTGAAAATTCCTCATTCTCATCAGTATTTTGTCTTTTTCCCTTCCATACAGAAGATCTGTTGATATTAACTTCAGACATCAATGCCCAGTCTAACACATCAACGTATTTTTTAAATTTCAGCACATTAGCTTTCCCTTGGATTAAGTTTCGGAGTCCTCTATGGAACAGTGGTGGTTTCATTTTCTTGACCTCTTTTGTCAATACGATAATTCGGTCATCTATTTGATGTTCTTACATAGGCGGTATTGGCATTGAGGGTAGAAGTGGCGGGTGTTGCCATTCTTGTTGTCATCCCAAACTTTTTGCCATCTCATATACCATTCTTTTTATTTTGTCTAGTTTTGAGGAGGTTGACTTATCTAGTTCATCCCCTCTTGTTCTCATTATTTTTTAACAGATACAGAAAGTTACACATACACATACACATAGACATATTCACACATAAATACATACTCTCATATTTAGATTTCACATATCTTAGGTGCACAAATGATCATATACTTGATAGAGGGTAACATACAGAACACGCACCAAATAAATGCATATGTAACAGATGATTGCATACTTGTCAAATATTGCACACTGAATACTTATTAGATAAATAAGCATTTAATAGATGAATGCATGCAATCCTCAATTCTGTTCAAAAACTCTTATTGCTCAATGCATACGTGTGTGAGATATAACTCGTGTTCTGATACCACTCTGTCATGACCCGAACACGCCCCTAAAAGTTTGGGTCATAACCGACCAGTAACCTGCAGATTACAGAAGGCCCCAAGCGATCATACAGAATATTTATACTGATGGGGCCATAAACGGAAGCGTATAACAAAGAGAAGTCCATTGAGCTGTTCAAATCATGAGCAAAAATTATGAAGATAACCTTATAACACATTAACACATTTACATGCCCAAGCAAAAATATAAGTGCCACACGAAATTTACACATCTTGTTTACAAACCCAAGACCATAAAGGCAAGAACAAAATAGGGTCAAGATGCGGTGTGAGTCAAAGACAAACCTCCATTTCAGAGGCATGAGTCGATTGGGTTACAAAATAGCTCCTCAAGCTGACTCTGGAGGTGTGCTCCGTACTGCTGATCACCTACATGTGCATACATAATATTGGGTGAGCGAAGCTTGGTGAGTAATAATACGGTAAAGCAATGTAAATAGATGATCACAATGTCCATAGTCATATATTAATATATTCAAAATGGCCTCGGGCCCAATCATATAACAAGCGCTCTCGGGCCCAATCATATAACAAGCGGCCTCGAACCCAAACATATAACAAGCGGCCTCAGGTCCAATCATATAACAAGCGGCCTCGGGCCCTGTCATGACCCAAACCCGCCCCAATAGTTTAGCGACGTAACCGGCTAGTAATCCTTGGATTACCAAAGGCCTCTTAACGAAATAACACATAGTTAGGGGCGGCGGAAGTAAATACATAAATAATACTTAGACCATTGAGTTGTGAAGACATACATGGGACAGATAATCTTAAACTTTTACAAAAGTGCGAGTGATGCCAAAAGATACAATATTTACACGTCACTTCATGTACATATTAAAAAAATCTTGTCCGAAAATCAAGAAACAAAGGCTATTACATTCACAAAAACAGCCACTAAACTGACTCAATTTGGAACCTCCTCGAGAGACGCAAAGGGTGGCTAACAAAACGGAATCTTAGGCCATCAACTCTAGGCTTGGTCTCGCACCTAATCACCTACATACATAAATAATATAAATAGTGAGCTGGAGCCTAGTGAATAATAACAAGGTAAAAGGGTTTCAATGAATGATGTCCATCATAGAATGAAAAATCAGAGTTTATATCAGAACAGAGTCTTACGTATATTTAGATTTCAAATCAAAAACTGATTCATATACTTGTTCATATTTATTTTCAAAATTCATACATTTCACATCATAGTACGTGGTGCATCCATTAGTGTTAACAAATCTGATGACCCATAAAGAGACGACTATAAAGGCATTCCGATGACTCATGTGCGCAGAGACATTTTCGATAACCCATAAAGGGACAGCCGCAAAGGGATTCCAATGACCCATAAAGGGACATGATGACCCATAAAGGGACGGATATCATATAATGTTAAGGATGCCACGAATACATTTCAGAAACTTGGACGATCTTTCATTCACACAAAACATAGCATTTCAAAAAACTAATCATGTCGTATTATCAGAAAATAACTAAAGTTAAACATAACTTTTCAAAGTTATTACTCACAAACAATGAATGGCTCCAAACAGACGAATAGAGTAGGCAATTCAGATATCTTGAGGCGCGTGACCTACACAGATACAAAACGAATATATATACTGAATTACATACCCGGAAACATTTACCTTGTTCTTTTCTTATCTTGGTGTGTCTCTACTTTTATCCTCATTATTATGCCTTAATCTTGGCCTAGGTATGTCTAGGATGGAATGAGGATGCAAAAATGCACTTGAAAACACTTGACAAAACTTGTTGAAAACAGAGTCCTCGCTCGAGCGCAACTTCCTACGCTTGAGCGGACATGCAACATGTGATTGGTCACTCGAGCGCAAGATTCGTCGCTCGAGCAGTGTGTAAACTTTTGCAAAAGTGCTGGTTGCTTATTTTTTCGCTCGATGATGCTCTCTCGAGCATGAGAGACATGCCTTCGCTCGAGCGCAACTTTTGTTGCTCGAGCGGACTGCAAAACATAAGAACTTCTGGGAGCTTGCATTTCACGCTCGAGCGGACTTTTGGTCGCTCGAGCGGAAGTACACGCACTCAGAGTGATCGCTTGAGCGTGGATTCCTTCGCTCGAGCGTAAAAGTAGAATTCTGAAATTTCCAGAATTGCTTCCAAGCTTCAAATTCAACCCCAAAGCTGCAAATTATGGTTTCTTGGGCCAAAAACTTGAGGAATCACATTTGAACTTGGAAAACATGAAGAATTCAAAACCATTTCACAAAATTAAGGCCCAAAAGTTTGCCAATTGTACAAATTCAAACTCAAACTTTAAGAATATGATATGAACATGACATATACGACTTATTGTGAACTTGAACTTTCCAAAACATGATCAATTAAGGTTAAATGGTAAGAAAATGTAAGATGAATTCTCAAAACAAAGCCAAGATAGAGACATGAATGGGGAATTTGTTTGAAATTCAACCTCAAATGCTATGATATATGCATGCATACATGTATGGCATGACTTAGCTTTCTTCAATTCTAGCTCAATTCCCATATGAATTCACCTATTTCACTTGTATTCATGTGTTAAATGACTCAATTCCAAAGTTGCAAGGTTGAGCTCTTACCTAGGCTACCTAATTGAGCTTCAATTAGTCAAAATCTTGAGTAATTTTCCAAATCTCCTAGCAATGGCCTTCTCTACCTCAAGTTTGATCTTAAGTTCTTTAGTCTCTCACTCTCTCTTACGTTGAGCTCAAAAGATAAGGGAATGAGGGTGTCAAAATGTGTAGGAAGATGTAGGAGTGGCCTTACATAGGCTTGCTTAATGATAGTTAGCTAAGGCTAATAAATGAGCCATTAAATTAATCTAATTTAATCGTTCCGAACCGAATTTTAATTAAACCCACCATAAAATTCTAATTAACACATAAATCAAGTCAATTTCTGAATCGGATGCCGATAAAACCTTCAATTCGCAACTGAAACGGAAACATGAACAAATATTTCTACGTTAAACAGATACAAGCACATATAAGGCAACATATGATGCAACATTTCACTTTAATTATTTATTAGGCATAATTAATCATGGATTAACGTTAATCATGGGTCGGGGTTGTTACAGGCCTAAACATATAACAAGCGACCTCGGGCCCAATCATGTAACAAGCGGCCTCGGGCTCAAACAGATACGAGCGGCCTCGAGCCCAATTATATAACGAGCGGCCTCAGGCCCATATTGCACATGTCGTATAATATTAATAAAGTTCCTTCATTTTGATCAAATGATACATTTAAGTCTGATTCTAAATCACATTAAAGCTTATTTCAAATCACATAGTATCAAATATTACTTACCAAATCTTTTATCAAACCTTTCATAACTCCAAGTCATAGCGGAGTACCCGAAGGCCTTAATTAACTTGTTGAATTACCATATAGGACAATCATCAAAGGTTGACATCATATAGAATGTTTATCGCGAATCATTAGCTTATGCAAAACGTCTAAGACGGATCATAGACAAATAACAGTTACTGAGGGTCAAAGTACATTTTCCCAATTTATCATAATCATTGCTCAAAAGAAAACTCATTCATTCTTATCAAAACATTCTTTCAGAAACTTGCCATAGCATAATTGCTCCGCAGATTTCAAGCATATTTTATCATTTTGAAAACACTCGTCAAGGCACATAATTTATACAAAGCATAAGTTTCACAATTCCAAAGTATTTCATATGAAAATACCGTTACAAAAAAATTACTCACAATGCTTGGTTGAATAATACTCTTTAACGACTCAGTCTGCAAAAACATAACCAAGCATAACATTTCAAAATACATTGCTTTCAATTCCCTCAATCGATTTATTCATTACATATCCGTTTAATCATTCCCCATTCTTTAATCCCTCTCAAGTGTTTAATGCTAAACTTCTCTACATGTGATTCACGTACAAAGCTTGTGTCAAAGATGTACTTTAAACGACCCTAAATGTTCATTACTTAAATTAATGTTTCCTACAACAATTTCATATGCTTTTCATTAAAAATATCATGTTTACATATTTAAGGTTTAAGGAAATAGCAAGAAGCGAAAGGGAACTAAGTTGGAGTAGGAAATGGTATGAAACTGTTAAAAGAAAATAAACAGCCTTCACTAATTTGAGCATATCTATTTGTGTACTTATAATTTGGATGTGAGACTACCACCATTAGAAACTAGACTTCCAGGGCTTGAATTTAGGCTCAAGAATCACTCAAAACGGAGTCTGGATAAAGGAGATACGCCTTTTTGAAGTTACCAGGTATAAGCTGAAACAGAGCTGGTTGCACGTGCGCCGCTTTGGCCCCGTTTGGTAGAGCTGTGGAAAAGTGATTATAACTTATAGCCTAACAGCTTATAGCTTATAGCTGTGAACATAAGCTGATTTTTGACTTATAAATTAAGCTTCTCCTTCCCCACTCAAAGAATAAGTTGATTTTTGACTTACAAAAAGCTATAAGCTGTATTGTTAAGCTGAACCAAACATATCAAAATAGCTTAAGTTAAGCTAAAAGCTGAAATAAGCCCTACCAAACAGGGCCTTTGACCGTTCTCGAGCAGTGGTTTAAGCAGAATGCAATTCCCTGTTTTTGTCCATGTTCTGCTCGTGCGGAGCTTGTGGCTGCTTGTGCAATCTGGGCAAAATCAAACAGTCCGAAAAATGGCACAAAAATACAAACTTTCCAAACTCATTTCCAACTCCAAATTCATGCAAAACTAACCTGAAAACATGATATACTAGCATGATACAAGTGTAATTTCACTTAAAACATGTCAATTTTGCCTCAACTTTAGATTTCTGGTCTCATCTCTTTCTCATATTCATAAACTATATAAACAAGTTCAATACACATACGAACATGGTGAATCTTCCAACAAATCTTGGTTGTATAAACCATCTAGAGTCTGTTTCATGGATCAATCACAAGAATGAACTCAAATCAAACAAAAATGAAAAGATTTTATGATTTTATTTCAAACCCTTACACAACTCAAAACCCTAACTCAAAATTCCTAATTTCTTCTTGATTTCATGCCAAAGACGAGTTAAAGACAAAAATTTCAAGTAAATTTCAATACCTTAGCTTCAATCTAGGGTTTGCCCTTTGAAACTCTAACAAGATCCTAGCTTCTTTTATTCCTCTCACTCTAATACACTCTCTAGCAAGTCTCAACAAGAATGAAGAACACAAGCTAGAGATATATAAATTAGGCCAATTACACATTACGAATTGTAATTTTTTCAAAATTTTACCGAAGGCTCTAAAAATCATGCTAATCACAGATATGAAGCCGGTTTTTGTTTAACGCGCCTCCAAGACTTTCAATTTCAGTTCAAAGTTTCAATTGCAACAGATATTCTTACATTCAATAGATATTATTCCAAATTCACATAATTCATATACTTAAACTTGCAAATTCATATTAAATACATAATTACATGCATAATTAAGAATAGTACGGGTTGGATTATCACATATTGTTTCCGAGCTATTCAAGCATTTCAAATACAAATAATAAAAACTCCAAATATTTTATCAAACATGAAAGAGTTTCTCTTGGAATTTTAATTATATAGTTTATTACAATAATAGTTATATACTTGTGGAAATTATACGAGCAAATTGAGCTAAAGGGATGTCTGTCACATAATATTACAGCTGGCTGCCGCAGACGCTGCGCCAGCCACATGGCCAGCCGCACTCCCAACCGCGCCGCCAATGACATTGAGTCCGGCATTGAATAATTTGAACTTCATATTCTCCTGTTTCTGAAAACATCATAATCACATAGTAATAAGTGTTAATTATTTATCCATTTATTATTTTAATAGAATAACCATTATTTATGAACATTAAGTTTGGCAAATCTAATTTAAAACATTAAAAACATAATAGGAAATTACATCAATAGCTCCATACTAAAACCTTGTATATAAATTGTAATTAACTTAGGCTCGGTTTCTTTCGATAAAAATCTTTTCTTTTTTTTTTTGTTTTTGTTTTGTTTTTTTTTTTAATGTTGTACATATTTTTAACTGTTTGATTGAATAAGTAAATTTTTTTTTATAAAAGACTTACCATTAAAAAAATCATCAATCTAAGTCTATTTTTAGGAAGTTCATTTTTTAAGTTAGGCATTTTAACACATTGATCTCTTCAAAAATAAAAGAGTGGTTATTCATTGGCTTCTATTGAACACATATAATAGAATTTTTTTTGGTGCAAAATTAATTTACATGACAAATATTTTTTAGTGTAAATTTTTTTATAAATTATACTTTTAACCCTTATAGTTTAATTTAAATTTTACTTTGGACCCCATTATTTTAAATTGAACAATTTGGTTCCTATACTTTACATCTATTTTAAATTTGGTCCTTCCATTCAAGTTAGACATTAAAATTAATAATTTTGGGACAATTGTCAGTCTATTAAGGGGTACACGTAGAAAAAATTAACGAAAATTTGGACGAAAGAACGAAATTGAAACGAGAGTTAAAAAAGTAGGAACCAAATTATTCAAATTGAAACAATAAGGAGCAAAGTGTAATTTACCCTAAAAATATTCAGGTATAGATTAGGTATATAGATTACTCATTATTGTTTAGAGAACCAAACGTATTAATGAAAATTATGATGGAATGATAATTTTATTCCACTTTATTATGCTAAACCAAATATAACCTATTTATTATTATTAATTAATTTTTTTTTTATAACTCTATATTTGGCTTGATAAATCGACTAATTCGAGGGACTAATTTCACATTCCATTAGCACGGGAGACAATTAAAGTCGAGGCAAAACCCCGTATGAATTGGCCCTAAAAAATTATTTACACTTGTAAAGTTTTGAATTTGAAACTATAGATGGAACACAACCCCAAATCCTACAGGTCAACAACCCCTTGGATTGAACCAAACGGAACCTAAATTCTTTCTTTATATTAAACCCTAGAATTTTTAATTGAACACTATACTAACCAACCATTTATCTATTCTCTTTATAAACTCCAATGGAGATTATGTGATCAAGATCATAATGTGAATCTATATCATGTTCAAAGAATATCTATATGATTTGGAAAATGATGGGCTCACCTTTTCAGCAGGTGTAAATGGAACAATTGCATTGGATGTGGAATGAGATGTAGATGATGAAGATTCTGGCTGCAAGAAGAACAAACATTGACCATGAATATTTTGCTAAATTACATTTTGATAAAAGTGTAAATTAAGTTAATAAATTTAGTATGCGAAAATAATATTCAAGATTTTATGCAGAAATACAATGTGTAGCTTAATTCAAATTTTGTACGATGAGATTCACAATGAATTTGAACCATACGTACTTATATATATATATATATATTCTTGCAAAATGAAAAATATAAATACTGCAATTTGCAAGTTAAAAATTTTGAAATTATAATATTTAATTTATAATGCAGTCAAAAAAAAGAAAAAAGAAAAGATAGTGTTGAAGTTCAGCTTTCAGTTGTATAAAATAGGGGTTATTACCTGACGAGCCATGATTGAGACCTCTACTTTTATAAGACTTCTACAAGATTCTTACAAATTTAGATTACTCATGATGTGGACCCTACACATACATGGAGAGTCAGTATCACTTTGAGGTGTGAGGGTCATTCCCAAAGAGAGTCTCAAACATTTTCTTTACCTGACAGTGGTATCAGGAAAAAAAAAAAATACTAACTCATAAAAAAGTTTATAAATTTAATTATTAATATTTTCCTTATAAAATATAACAATGTGTTTGCCCAGAAAAACTATTTAATGCTCCATGTGACATTGCTCCAAATGCATCTAAATCATTTAATGGTGCCATGTGGAGTGCACACAAATGAATAGCTTAGGGGTGTTTTGGGAACTTGGCTTTTAGCCATTTTTTTAGGTTTGTAGTAAAAGTCAAAAGTTGATTTTTTTGTATTTTTTTTTCATTTGGGAAGTTAGTATTTAGCCACCGGTGAAATTACAATTCTATCTCTCATGGGTCAAAATATGCTACATGGGTGAAGTTGTAAATATTTTAAATTGAATGCGGATAATTTGGTCATTTTATTGTAATTTGACATCATAAACAAATATTTATCAAAAAAGTCAAAAGTAACTTTTTACTAACTTCCTAAATCATTTGTCTAAACAAGTAAAAAACTTAGTTAAAAGCCAAAAAATTACTTTTTACCATTTTTTTCAAAATAGGCCTTAGATGCATTTGGGGCATTGTCATGTCAATGTCCCAAAAGCAATGAATAATGGCTCGCTTGCCCATTTTTGAAAATTAATTTTTTTGTGATTTTTTAATATTGCATAAAAAAGAAAACGTATAACAAAATATATAATTCAATTTTTTTATAGTGATTTTTTTTTAATTTTTGACCAAATGTTAACTTTCCATAATTGGCCATATATCAAGGATTATAACTTACAATTCAACCAATGGGGTTGTTTGGTATAGTTTAAACCAACTATTTATAGCTTAATTTATTCAGAAATAATATGTCAGATTATTTGGTACAATTTTTACTTATTAGACATAAAGAGCTTAAATAAGATTAAAAAATGTGGTTATTTGAAAGCTAAAGATGGGGTGTTTTTAATTTCTAGTATTTAATTATCAACTTTTAACTTATAATATAATAAGATTAGTAAATTCACAACCAAATTCACCCAAAAATAATTTTCAATTGTATTGGTTAAAGTTTTGTACTGAAATTTGAGTTTAGACGTTTAATTATTTTGTAAATTTTAAATATTTAGAAATCTAAAATTAAAATGATATCTATATTTTATTGAAAATTCAATCTTACTTTATTGAAAAATAATAACATTTTGCAGAACTAAAAGTGCACCAATAAAATAAAAAATTTGTACTTTAATCGTAAATGTTGAAATTTAAAAATCTAAAGGATTTGACTACTTGGAAAAACTTATAAAAATCCGCTTTTTTAACTTGCTTTTGTTTTCGTTTTAAATTTCACTTCTTTATTTTTTTATTTTTTAGTTTTATTTATTTATTTATTTTTTTTTCTGAGTTCTGTCTTGACTAAACAATTCTAAAAAATTTACAAGACAATTCTAAAAAATTTACAAAATTGAGTCATTGTTAAAAAAAATTATTATAATATTGTATTTGATTGGGGGATTTGATGAGAGAAATGTTAGGGAAAATATGTGATTCCCCACAAGTAAATCAATCAATGGGAATAAAAAACTAAGGTGATGCACCAATAAATCCAAATTAACAACTTATACACTGTTTAGTCCTAAAAGTTTTCTTATAGACTGAAAGGTCCCATTATAGAGAAATTGACCATAGAGGGCATATACATCAAACATCATCATCATCAAAACAACATCAAACATCACAACATCATTATCAAAACAACATCACAACATCATCATCAAACAACATCAAACATTATCATCAAAACAACATCAAACATCACAAACATCATCATCAAAACAACATCAAACATTACGACATCAAACATGGGCGGACTGATTTATGAAAACAACATCATCACCATCAAAACAACATCAACTACACCATCATCATTAAAACAACATCACACATCACAACATCAATATTAACAGTCCTATAATGAACCAGAACATTTGGAAAAAACATAAACTTTTCTAATATTGCCAACATCATATCAATCTACAAGTAACATTACATTTTCTCTTTTGAATCCAAAAAAAAAAAAAAGGAGTAACATAAACCCAATGAAGTAGAACGCTGCCACTGTGTTAGTTTCAACCACAAACATCAGTTTCAACCTGCAAACAACAACAAAGAACCCAACATCAAAAATCAATGACTGCCACAAAAAAAAAAAAAAAACTAATTAAAAATTGCCCAGTCCTATGAACACCCCCAAAAACGTATACCAGAACACCCTCTTCGTTCTCGCCTGTCTTCTCATCGTTGCTTTGGGTCGGTTAGGGTTTGGAGTCCTCATTAGCAACATTCCCAAAGTTCAAATTCCCAAAAAATGAAGAACCCATTTCCATCTGAGAAAATGAAGAAATCGAATTATCCGAAACGGGTCGAAACAGATTAAACCCATCAACATCATTATCAAAACTACAAACAAAGATATCGTAACCAACATCTGAGAAATTTATTTCAAATTCTCAATTGCAAAAAAGAGAGGTTGGTTATGGTATATTTACATAAATATATATATATATATCAGCACATCGATCGATCGTGAGGCTCTCTCTCTAGATTCTCACTAAAAAAAAAAAAAAACCTCTTTTTGATTTTCTGTTTCAATTCGGAAACAAAAGGATTGAAGTTATAACGGAACGATGATCAGAAGTTTGCCGGCGGAAATGGAGGTTCCGGTGAGATCAGGCATCTTCCGGCAGAGGAAGGTTAAGATCTAGACCGTGGAGGAATTTGCTCGACGGACTACGGTCAGCGTCTCGAGTGTTCGAGATTGTAGATTTCCATGATAGTAGGGATTGATCTGCATGCCGATCTGAAGAAATCGAACACTCGAGCCCTGCCCTCCTCCAGGCTATCAAACATCAACATCAGATGTAGGTTTGAGGGAGACGAAGGAGTTGCAGCTATGGAGTTGATGTTTATGTTGATGTTAGGGAGACGATGTAGTTGATGTTATGTTGATGTTTATCTTGATGATGTTAATGAAAATTAAATAAACAACATTAGTAAAATAAAATGGGACTAAATGGTGCATAAGAAAACATTTAGGACTAAATGGTTCAACTTTTCAGAAAATAGGATTTATGGGTAAATTTTCCTAAAAAGTAATGCAGAAAAATTAAATCAGAAGCAACACAAGAATTTTTATGTGGTTCCCTTAACGTGAGGTACGTCCATGAGATCGAAATCCGATTCCACTATCAACCAAATAAGTTCCAAACGATTACAAACGAGACACTAATGGTCTCACAAAACCACCCTTAGGTGAATTCCAAATAATCACAAATAAACAAGAGGAAAGACCTCACCAAATAGATTAACAAAAATCTTCAGAACCAGAGTTATAGAAGATCCAAAATAACAAACCAAATCAACACCGAAAACGAAGAACAACCACCAAATTAATTCCACTGTTCACACACCCAAATAATTGATTTCACCAAAGTGGAGTATGTGTCGCAACCGTTCTCTTCACCTCGGGATGAGCAAAAACAAACCCTAAAATATTGTGAATCTAGGGTTTATTATCAAACCTTAGTTGTTTCCAAATTGAATTGGGTCTCCACAAAATTAGATATAATATATGAAAATATATTATACCTAAACCAAACCAAATTAAAACTATTTCAATAAATCAATTGGGTCCCACACTCCAATAAGGAGGTATACCCAACAATTCTCCCCCTACCGACTTAGATGGAGACATCAACCATACCCGCCAAAGTTCGACACTTTAAATGTTTATCCATCGACAAAATCTTAGTCAACATATCTGAAATATTATCATCTGTGTGAACCTTTTCGAGTTGCAACAATTTCGAATCTAACACATCACGAATCCAATGGTATCTCACATCAATGTGTTTCGATCTCGAATGAAAAGTAAAATTTTTGCTCAAGTGAATAGCACTTTGACTATCACAATAAAGCACATACTTTTCTTGCTTCAAACCCAACTCTTGCAAAAATTTCTTCAACCATAACTCTTCTTTGCAATCTTCCGTAATGGCAATAAATTTAGCTTCGGTAGTTGAGAGAGCACACATTTTTGTAATTTAAATTGCCATGCCACAGCTCCCCCTGCAAAAGTCATCAAATACCTCGAAGTAGATTTTCTAGAATCAATATCACCGGCCATGTCAAAATCTGTGAACCCATCAAGCATCGGCTTACCATCCCCAAAACACAAGCACACCTTCGAAGTCCCTCGAAGATACCTTAAAATCCATTTTACCGCTGCCCAATGTTCTTTACCCGGATTAGAGAGAAAACGACTCACCACACCAATGGCGTGAGCAACATCTGGCCTTGTACAAACCATGGCGTACATCAAAGAATCAACTGCTGAAGCATAAGGAACTTTCAGCATCTCTTCCTTGTCTTTATCACGTGTAGGACATTGATTCGAACTAAGCTTGAAGTGACCCGCAAGTGGACAACCAACCAGTTTTGCTTTATTCATGTTGAACCTCTCAAGAACTTTCTCAATGTAGCTTTCTTGAGACAACCAAATCAGCCCCTCTTTGCGATCACGAACAATTTTCATACCAAGTATTTGCTTTGCCAATCCCAAATCTTTCATAGCAAAAGACTTGCTCAACTCCAATTTCAACCTGTTTATCGTGGTAGAATCTTGACCCACAATTAACATGTCATCAACATAAAGCAAAAGAATAATAAATTTACCATCCGGGAAATTTTTCACAAACACACAATGGTCCGAAGTGGTTTTAGAAAAACCATTATTCATCATGAAAGAGTCAAATTTTTTGTACCATTGCCGCGGGGCTTGCTTGAGGCCATACAAACTTTTCTTCAATTTGCAAACAAATTTCTCTTTCCCTTTCTCCACAAAACCTTCCGGTTGCTCCATATAAATTTCTTCTTCAAAATCACCATGAAGAAATGCGGTCTTCACATCAAGTTGCTCAACTTCAAGGTTCATACTTGTAGCCATACCAAGTACAACCCGAATAGAAGACATCTTCACAACCAGCGAGAAAAACTCATCAAAGTCAATGCCTTTCTTTTGCTCAAAGTCTTTCACAACAAGACGTGCCTTGTACCTCAGATTCTTGCCATCATTCTTCAATTTGAAAACCCACTTATTTTTTAGAATTTTTTCCCTTAGGCAACTTCACTAAATCATAAGTCTGGTTTTCAAGCAAGGAATTCATCTCTCGTCCATGGCCTTGTTCCAATCACCTTTCTTTGCATGCTCAATTTCTTCTTGGTAGCTCTCAGGCTCCCCTTGATCGGAAATCAACACAAATTCATTGGGAGGATACTTTCTTGAAGGTTGTCGATCCCTTGTAGATTTCCTCAACTTAAGTTGTGGTGGCGGTTCTTGAGTTGGATGCTCTTCCTTAATTTCTAGCTCAACTTCATTAGGATTAGTATCATCTTCTACATCTTCAATAGGTGGCTGCACATCTCTCCCATTTTCATCATCCACCGAAGATGAAGGATATGGATCCATGTCAATGAGATCACTAGTTTTTTGGCTCCAGTTGATCACCTTTGCCAAAGTCTTCAATGTTTGGTCTTCAAGAAACACAACATCACGGCTTCGAATAACTTTCTTGTCGACCGGATCCTATAATCTATAGCCAAATTCATCACGCCCATAGCCAAGAAAAATGTATTGTCTTGACTTACTATCAAGCTTGGACCTCTCATCTTTTGGAATGTGAACAAAAGCTCGGCAACCAAACACTCTCAAGTGCTCATAAGACACATCTTTACCGGTCTAAACTCTTTTAGGAACATCACCATTCAAAGGATAGGAAGGAGACAAATTAATCACGTCAACTGCTGTCTTCAATCCATTGACGGATAACACCAACAGCTTTTCGATTAAGCCTCTTCCATTCATCATCTTTCATACCCTCGGGTTTGCCACTATCACCCTCAATGGGTCCATACAAATCTTCACAAAATAATAGGTCTTCCATTTTAGTTTTCCAAGTTACCCAATTGCTTCCATTGAAGCTAGACATACGACCCACATTTCCCTCCATTGATTTACACAAATAAATAAACCCAAATAAACCGTAAGCTCCGATACCAGTTGTTACAAAAATATGTGATTCCCCACAAGTAAATCAATCAATGGGAATAAAAACTAATGCGGAAAAATTAAATCAGAAGCAACACAAGAATTTTTACGTGGTTCCCTCAATGTGAGGTACGTCCACGGGATCGAAATTCGATTCCACTATCAACCAAATAAGTTTCAAACGATTACAAACGAGACACTAATGGTCTCACAAAATCACCCTTAGGTGAATTCCAAATAATCACAAATAAATAAGAGGAAAGACCTCACTAAATAAATGAACAAAAATCTTAAGAACCAGAGTTGTAAAAGATCCAAAATAACGAACCAAATCAACACCGAAAACGAAGCAAAGACCACCCAAATTAATTCCACTGTTCACACACCCAAATAATGATTTCACCAAAGTAAAGTATGTGTAGTAGCCGTTCTCTTCACCTCGGGATGAGCAAAACAAACCCTAAAATTTGTGAATCATGGTTATTATAAAACATGTTGAAATTGAATTAGGTCGCCACAAAATTAGTATAAATATAAAATATATTATACCTAACCAAAACAAATTAAAGCTTTTTTAATAAATCAATTGGGTCCCACACTCCAATAAGGAGATATACCCAACAAAAAATGTAGATAAAATGAAAAAAATTGATAAAATATAAATAAAATATACTTACATTTCACTTAGTTTTACACATATTTTTCCTTTTCCTTTCCAAATCCTTCTCCAAATTCTCCAACCAAACACAGCGTAGAGAAACTTTATCGAATAAAACTTATAAAAACTAGCTTGTGTCTTTTTTGAATTTCAAAATATATATTCTTTTTAGGATCGTCTAGTTAAGATAAATTCAAAAACTAAAAAAATTGAGTCAATTTTTTTTTTAAAAAAAAAAAATTCAAAATAATCATACTTACAAAATATGAAAAAAGCCAAGTTCAAGGTGCCAACAAGCCCCTTGACAAAGAAAATGAAATCAACAATACTATCCCTACATACCCCAGTAACTCAAAGCAATTAAAATAAGGGCAAACCATAAATTAGTGAAAGAATGAGCAAGGAATTTTAAATTTATGAGAAATTTTTTTATCGCAAGTCTTTTATGTGTTTTGATGCAGGTGTTATTATTTGCCAGGTTGCTTGAAATAAGACTTGTACCAAAAGATTTCAAGCCCATCTTGAAAGTACCGAGAAGCAATTTGAGAACTTGCTAAAAAGTCAACTTTTGACTTTTTACCAAGTTCTCCCAAAAAAATCAAGAAAGTTAGTTTTTTTTCTCAAAAAAAAAACCATCAAAAAAGCCAAAGAGTCATAAAACTAGTTTTTTTTTCAACTTCCCAAAATAGACAACTTCCCAAATGAGGCCATAGATCCAAAAAAAAAAAAAATAAATAAATTGATCTGAAATCCTAACTACATAATTTTATCAGATTTTGTATTTTAAAAAATGAATAATCTATTTATTATTATTTTGAATAGAGGAAAACACAACTTACGCCTGAATTGTCCAGTATTATCAACAACAATCCTACAAACTCATCACCATCAATACTTTTTGTGGGATCTGGAGTGCCATTTTGTGGCACTGAATAACAATTTCAAAGACAAAGCAGAAAGAAGAGTTGCAAGCGGGTGGGAAATCTACTTCTTTTGTGTGTGTGTGTGTGTGTGTGTGTGTTTTTAGGGAATCAAGATAGAATAATTAAAAAATTGGAATTAAAAATAACAGATCGAATATTTTAAAAACTGAGGGTAATTAATTCAAAAAATAACAAAATTCATAAATAAATTACATCGATAGTCCCTACATCTTACTCTTAATAAAATTTTGATTCTTGTAATTTCAATTAGCTCAATTTTGACCTTTAATTTTAGATTTTGTATCAATTCGATTCAATTGATAACACAAATGGTCCAATTGATAACACAAATTAGGATTTTTGAAGAAAAATAGTTACTGAGTTTATTAAGATTAACTCATTAACTCATTAAGTTAAACAAATTTCAAATCTTGGCTATCAAAACATAACACATACCATTTATGTTCTCATTTTCAATCAAAAAAAAATATTAACAATTGTAATCAGTTGAGCCAAATTAAAATAAAATCATAAATTCATGGTCAAATCGAGTCAATTGGAATTATAAGAATCAAAATTATACAAAGATTAAAATATAGGGACTATTGAGATAGTTTTTCCTTAAAAAACGATGCAGATGAAAAGAGACAGAAAAAGAGAAACAAAATAGCTGGACAAAGTGAGTTTTAAAAAGTTCATATGAAGGACGTTTTTTTTTTTTTTTTTTTTTTTAATTTTTATAGTTATTTAAAGATTAAAAAAAGGGTTTAGGAAGATAAAACTAATCATATCACTGAACATCTCTCTCATAACCAATCTCATAGGGTTGTGTCCGATTGTTTATATATTTTAGTTTCAAGAATTTTAATTGGTTCCAATCCTTTTATTCCGTTTGGGAATAGGCTAATTTAGTAACTTTTTGGTTATTTAGCTAAAATATGAGCTAAAAAAAACTAGTATGTTTGGGATGACTTTTTGGCTTTTTACGAAAAGATGTGCAAAAAGTAGAGAGAAAAAAGAATCTTTGACTTTTTGGCATAGGTTGTTGGCTTTTTGGCTAATTTAGTAACTTTTTGACTTTTTGGCTAAAAGAGAGGGTTCCCAAACGAGGCGTCCATCAAATCAAGATAGTCATTTTTTTCATCAAATTAAGAACTTATGAAATTTGAATTTGATGAAAATTTAAAAAGATGGAAGTGTTAGATATGATTTTTTTTTTTTGATGAAAAGTGAACTTTGGATGAGAAGGTAATTTCTTAAAAGATTTTGATAAAAATTTAAAGAAAGGATTGAAGTAATTCATATCAAATCAAGCATTTTACTCAAATTTAAAATTACATTAGATGAAAAATTTAGTAAATGATTAGAGATAGTCTAACAAATATGAAAGTGTAAAGAAAAATGATATACAAGACCTTTGTCGCAGCTACAGCTTGCAGTCTCTGCAGTTCAAGCATTGCAAAGTTATCCAAGAAATAGTTCTGCTCATGCTTATGCTTGAACAAGTTTTCGTGAAAACAAGTAGGGCAAAGACAGAAGGAGCCTTCCTCATTGTGAAAACATTTGGTACAAGTAAAGAAAATGTCAGGTATGAAGAGACCACAGCCTCCACAGAAAGGCCTACCATTTTAACAATGTAGAACAGACACATAGCCTCCATGAAATCAAGACTTCCATTACCGTCCCTGTCGAGCATGTTGAACAAGTGTCGATTGTTCAGTTTGGTGAGTCCTTGCTCTGTCTTGAACCCCAGGAATTCATGGATCTGGACTTTGCCATCGTCATCGTTGTCGAGCGCATTGAAGAATTCCTATGCCAGCTTGGGGAGCTTCGTGCGCTTCTCACTGGTGTCGTAGTAGATTTGTGAAATATTGAACATGTTCTTCATTGCCTTCTTGTCATCCTCCATTGTTGAAAGTAGAGGTTCTGTATAATTCAATTTGTAAGTTGTCAATAAAAGTTTATATAAGCTATGAAAAGATGAAGGTGATTGACTCTGTGATAAAAAAAATTCACATGTGATAGCATGATCAACAAATAATAAAAGGGGAATTAGTGATGTAAGGGTTGTTTTGGCAAATGTTAAAATAGTTACAAAAGTCAAAAACTCATTACAAAAAGTTTAATTTTTTATTTAATATTTTTTTACACGTTTTGTTTTGTTTTGTTTTGTTTTATGTGTGTTTGTGTGGTAAAAAGTTAAAAATCTAATTAAAATACCAAATCTTCAAAACAACCCTAAAGTCTCTTGTTTGTATATTGCAAGTCTCCGGAATGAAATTGAATAAGGAAACTGGTCCTCTTCTTACTTATAAAAGTATATTTAGATTATCCATCAATTATTTTGAATATAACATATTCTAAAGATGATCAAGAGAGAAACATTTTTCCTCTAATATTGATACTAGGTTTATATTCAATCAATTTTGGATCACTTAAAGGTTTTGCATAATTGATCCAGATATTTTATTTATTTTTCGCATTATGTTATTATTTGTGAAAATCATGATAATTCAAGATTTTAGATTATAAAGATTGTTATATGCATAACACCATAAAAATTATTTACAAATTTCTCTTTCTATATTCGTTTACAATTCAAAATCACGATATCTTGAATGTTAGAAGTCGTCAAATATACACCATTTTTTTTTATCTATAAAAGAAAATTTATTTATATAAAAATTGAGTACAAATAATACACAAAAATGCATCAATAAAAAGGATAATTTTGTTGTTGGTTTTGTTTACTTAATTTATAATGTATTAGGAATAGATATTACATGTTTATTTGTATTTATAAAGATACGTAGCCCAAAATTTCCGAGCTCGACTTGCCCCGAATCCAAAACGATGTCTTTTTGGAATTTTTTTTTTTTTTTTTCTTCTTTCTTTCTCGCTGTTTTGAAGAAGAAGAAGAAGAAGAGGGAGCAGCTGAACATATCATCATCATCAACAACAACATCTTCATCAACATCATCATCATCATCATCATCATTAACAGCCAACAATTTTTTTTTTCCCCTCATCTTCAAATCTAGATCCACCAGAAAAAAAAAAAAAAAAATCAACATCTTCATCAACACATCATCATCATCAACAACATCTTTATCGGCCAACAAATTTATTTATTTATTTTTTCCTTCATTTTCAAATCCAGATCCACTAAGGGGGGAAAAAAAAAAAAAAAAAAAAAAAAGTAGAGTGGCGATCGGCGATACCCACCGACGATCATCGTCTCCATCTTTCCCCTTCTTCTCTCTTCCTCTTCTCTTCTCTCTCTCTCTCTCTCTCTCTCTCTCTCTCTCTCTCTCGCCTCTTCTTTTCCCTCTGTATGTAAAAAAAAAAGAAAAAAAAAAACCCAAAACGACCGTTTTGGGTTTTGAGCCAATTTCGAGCCAGTTAGTTTCGGACTACCAAGTATTATTGTATATTAAGGCTAAGTTTGGCATAACCTAAATAATACAAAAAGTCAAAAAGTCGCTATCCTATTTAAGTCACATCATCTTATTTAAATCACATCACGTCTCTAACACATCACATCAAACCCAACCCATATAAGCCAATAAGTCAAAAAGTACATTTTTTAGAACATCCCAAACTAATCCTAAATTAGACTTTAAAAAAAGTATTAAATGAGATATTGACATTCATGGTGTTTGGCAAGTTTTTCTCCTAGTTTTTTTTTTTAAATTTTTTTCACTAAAAGACAAAATTTTTACAAAATCAAAAAAAATAAATCCAAACAAAATATAACATCCAACCCCATAATCATTTTACTTTTTTTTTTCACATATATCACATCCAACTACAAAAAAACTCAACTATCTTTCCAAACACTAAAAAATTTTTATTTAATAATATCCTACAACTAAAAAAACTTACATAAAAACTCACTTCCCAAACACGCACATTATATAATCATATAAAATAAAAAAACTAAAAGGTTAACAAATGACTCCCGTGTTGACTTGGAAGAGACCGACAAAGTGAAAAATGATTTGGTGCCCGAATGAGCCCCGCCCCGAATGCCCCGAGAGAGAGAGAGAGAGGGAGAGAGAAGAGAGCGGACACTACAACAAAAAACATTTTTGGCGACGTTTTTTAGCAACCAAACTGAAATTAGTCGCCAATTTAATATAATCGGCGACAATATAATTGTTCGTCGCCAAAAATTACACTATTGGCGACGAGTTAAGATTTTTAGTCGCCAAAAGGTTTGGCGCCAAACTTAATTTTTTGGGCGGAGCGCCAAAAATATTTTCGCGACCAAATTAACATATAGCGACGAAAATTTTGGTCGCCGATTGTAAAGTTTTGGCAACAAAAATGAAATAGTCGCGAAAAAGATGAACGGTACTTATGGCGACGAAGGATTTTTGTCGCCAATAAACTTGCAAACAAAACTACGTCGTTTTGCATTTTTCATTTTTTTTTTTTTTTTTTTTTTTTTAGTACTGGACTGACCTTTTACTGAATAAACAAATAACCTACCCATTGTTCATCTCATTCTCTCTCAATCCACAGCCTCAAGCGGCGACAGCAAAATAGAGGTATGTCTCCCTCTCCCTCTCCCTCTCCTCTCACTCTCTCACTCTCTCACACCGCCTCTCCTCCTCTTTTTCGTCTTCATCTCTCTTCCCTCTCACTCTCTCACACCGCCTCCTCCTGCTGTATTATTGTTTTTTTTTTTTGCCTTTAACATCTGCAGAAAGAACTCAGCTCGTTGTCATTCAACTACTCTGCAAGATCTTCTTGGCTGCTATGAGTGGGTATGTTTTTTATTCTTCCTGTCAATGATAGAAAGTTAGATTAATATTTTGTCTGGTTTGTTTCCATGGAAAACATTTTAGTCCAACAGACTCATATAGTGGTGGACGGAGGTGTGAAAATCTTATCTATCTTGTAATTTTGAATATTAATTATAAATTTTTTTTTGTATTTTGACCCTTTAAATTTTGTATATTTTTGTTCTAATCCTTATAAAATCAAATAATTTTACCTTTACTTTCCAAAATTTGAATTCCTTTTCATTATTTGATACATTTTTTAATAATTATAAAATCAACTAGTATTTTAGGAACTCAAACTTTGAAAAATCTCATTATTTTCATGCACTTTTGAATGATTTAAAATAAATTAGTATTTGAAGATGCGAGAGAATGGATAGAAGATGTTCAGCTCTTGTTACTTGAATGTTCTGCTGAGTAGTACTTAGTTTTTTATGTTTCCCCTATCTAAAATAATAATTAATTAATAATATTTCAGTCCCAAAAATTTTATGTAATTTATATAATTTTAATTATTCAATTTACTTTAGTTCAAATAAATTAGTATTCATGGTCCACCACTAATATGGGTAAATTATAGTAACCTCTCTTCAAGTTTGGAAAAACTATAGCAATTTTCATAATTTTAGCATAATTACATCAATCTCCTTTTTAGTAAAGTTAAAGGAACCAAAATTAATATACATTTTTGTGTAAAAGAGATAGTGTAAAAGAGATAAGATTATCATTTTTCCCATCTATATCACTAACGAATTATTAATAAAAATGGGCGAAATATTATTGAATTAAAACTTTAAGGGAACCAATGTAAATAGGCCAAACTTGTAGGAGTTTACTATATTTTCTTAAAATCGCAAAAGACATTAGTGTAATTTACCCTATATTTATTCTATTATAGCACATGCTTGAATTAGGAGAAATTCTGCTTACACTACTATTTTATCTCCTTAAACTTAATTTCTCATTACACCAAAATCAATTTTGCTTTCTCTCTTTAAGAGTTCAACCTGCACTTGTCTTGCATGTACATTAAAATCCCTAAAATGACATTAAAATAATTTTTTATGTTTTAAGACTAAAATTTGCTTTTTATTTTTTGAGGTCAAGGTGGGTTAGAGCGGAAACACCTCCACAGGGCTATATATGTCATAGGTGTAAGGTGGCTGGTATGTATATGTTATGTTGGTTTTGACTTTTAATAAGAAAGAGGAAAAAATATAGAGAGAAAAGCAAAGTTCTTTTTTGGTTGTAATATGTATCACATAATGGTTAAAATATATGGAATTGTCTAATTGTTTTTGTCAGGGCATTTTATTCAGCACTGCCCTACCAATGGAGATTCTAACTTTGACATCAAAAGAGTGAAACCTCCTTACTGGTATTCCAAAGTCCATGTTAATGGCAACCCCAGATGGCTCATATGCATTACCAAGTGTTGCTGTTGCTGTCTTAAAGCCAAATGAGTAAGCTGGTCTCGTTCTTTTTTAAGCAACCTTGTGTCTGATCTGTTTCTTTTTGCTAGGAATCTTGTGGCTTTGTGTTGTTTAAGGACTACCTCATATTTGAGAATATTTATTGGTTAATTGGATTTTGTACAGGACTGCTTTTGAAAAGAGATGGATGGGCTGCCTTCCCTCGTTCTGTTGGTGATCTTCCACCTGAATTTCACTGCTCTTTGTGCAACAAGTTATGAAAGATGCAGTGTTGACAAGCAAGTGTTGTTTTAAGAGTTTTTGTGATAAGTGTAAGATTTCAAAGTTTCTAGCTGTTGATATTGGTCTTATACATAAAATTTATGTTATAGTTTTAATAAATTTTGCATTTTTTTTTTCATATGGACTTCTTGTATTTGTTGAAGTTAAATGCTTTTTTGTGGTTTTCATTATTACTTGATGTGGTTAGCAATAAGGATGCATCTGATGTGAACTGCACTGTTGCAACACAGCGCCCCCTTTTCTTCTTCTTGTTTTTGTGTGGTGAAGTCTTGGTTGGCTGTTATGGATAATTTCTTGCCATGCTTCTTTGATTACTCTTTTTTAAACTTTCGTTTTTTCTCTAAATTTTATATATTGATTACTAAAATTGATTAAAGTCTTGCTAACAATATAATAAAACAGTGCCCAGAATTTTTTCTTTTCAACATTCCACTTTTTCCATCTCATCTTTGGACCGTGCTTTGTACATCTCGTAGTTTCAACATACAGTGCAGGTACATCAGGATGTTTAATGACTAGTGAAATCACTATATAAGGTTGATCTTTTTTAATTCAAATTGACTTGTTTGAATTGTAATGGTTTTCTTCAATTGTTGACATTGATTATACATCTCTATTTTTCCTTATTAGTTATTGGAGGTCATTAAGTTGGAAGGTGTTGGCCATTATCCTGAAGATGCAATAATGCCTAGAGACATGTTTCTCTTGCAAGTAAGTCTTGTTTCTTAACATTGTGTATTATATTTCTACATGAATAACGATCTCATTTAAAAAGTTGTTTTATTAGTTCTTCTGACAATAGCCTGCTTGTGATGAATCTTGATGGGCCTGTTAAATCATTTATTTTTATGCCTTGCAATATTGGGAAATTGGGTTTTTAAAGTAATTTTGTGTGTGTGAATGTTTTATGGTGAAAATTAGAATATAGATGATCAGTTCCAAAATCAAGTTGCCAATTTAGTAAGACCCATAAATTTACATTATAGATGATCAAGTTGCCAATTTAGTAAGACCCAATTGTAGATTATCATACATGTTCAGGAAAAAAAAAAAAAAAAAACAGTTTCTCATCACATGGAACTTGGCATGGGAATCTGATTGGTTTAGGCTGCCTTGGATCAATATAGAATTTATCTTTTATTCAAAATTTTCTATTTGAATGCCAGGTGGTTACTCCGGATATGTTGGATTTCATGAAGGAACTTCGAAAGGTACTTGATTGATTATTCTGATTACGTCTGAATGCCAGTGGTGTTCATAAGGGATTTTTTGGGTCATTGTTTCCCTTCAAGTGGTATAGTGATCCATATGGTAGTTGCTTTCTACACTGGTAACAGCTTTACGACTTGGTCTTGCTACAGGTTGTTACAGTTGGTGTTGTTGGAGGGTCTGACCTTGTTAAGATATCAGAGCAGCTTGGAAAGTCAGGTTTGCTATAATAGTCTCTAAGCTTGTGAAAGATGGTAACAAAAATGAAGCTACATAATTTCGAACTTTTTTTTGTTGTGGTTTTGTGATATTTGGTCTAGACCTCACATTTTTCAGCTTCATCATATGCCAATAAGATGCAACTTATCCTTCATTTTGAAGTTAATAATAGTTTTAGAAAGTTTTACGTTCTTCATCAACAATTACCTGTTGTAGATTGAATGGAAATGTCAATGGATTTTGTTAGGTTTTGGCACTTGCTAGAAGTAAGAAGTCATAGCAATGGCTGTGGGGATCTTGATTACCTATGAAAGTGATTTGTTTTTTAATGATTGTCCTTCATATCTAGGACTTATTGTCCAAAAATTTGTTGCATAAGTTGATGAGTGTGAAAATTGTTTGCTAATTGTTCTTTGATAAAAAAAATTTTAAAAAAATAAAAATAAAAAATTATTCTTTGATATGTATATCGTTGACTTTATTAAGTGCCACCATAAGGCTGAAAAATTAGTTGATGCTTATAAGTCCATATGGTGATACCTGTAGGAAACACCACTTGGGCAACTTTTTACTCCATGGAACTTTAGTGGAGTATGTAGTGTGTTTATTTAGCTAATCTTCTTTTTTTGGTACATCGGAGGTCACAGCCTGGGGGAAGGGGGAACGTTGCCTATGGCAAGACTCAAACCCCTGACCTCGCAATGAGGTGCAAGGATTCTTACTAACTGGTGTTTATTGTCAAATATGTCTTTGAATGTCTTGGATTACATAAAAGAACTTATTAGATCAATAAGCTTTGTATTTGATTCGGAAGTTTCAATTAAAATTATTTTGGAAGTAATACTATTGTTGAATGCATAGCTTTTTACTCCGCAGTTTCTAAAATCTAATGCGTATTGTTTACATGCTTAATAGAAGACTTAATTATGGGGCCAAAATTGTAAAATAGAAGACTTAATTATGGGAAAATTGTAAAATAGAAGACTTAATTATGGGGCCAAAATTGCGAAATGACCACCGAAACTTGGCACGGACAACTTGTTCAAGCCTAAATAGACTTGTAGGAAAAAATGGGACCTCTATTGGATCTCCGGTTAGAAAATTAGAAGGAAAATTGTAAAACACAAGACTTAAAAGGCTCGTTCAAGGGCCGAAATTGTGAAATGACAACCGAAACCACCGAAACTTGGCACGGACAGCTTGTTCGAGCCTAAATAGACTTGTAGGAACAAACGGGATCTCGATTGGATCTCCGATTAGAAAATTAGAAGGAAAATTGTAAAATACAAGACTTAAAAGGCCCGTTTGGGGGCCGAAATTGCGAAATGACCACTGAAACTACCGAAACTTGGCACGGACAGCTTGTTCAAGCCTAAATAGACTTGTAGGAACAAACGGGACCTCAATTGGATCTCCGGTTAGAAAATTAGAAGGAAAATTGTAGAACACAAGACTTAAAAGGCCCGTTCGGGGGCCGAAATTGCGAAATGACCACCGGAACCACCAAAACTTGGCATGGACGGATTTTTCAAGCCTAAATAGACTTGTAGGAACAAACGGGACCTCGATTGGATTTCCGGTTAAAAAATTAGAAGGAAAAATATAAAACACAAGACTTAAAAGGCCCGTTCGGGGGTTGAAATTTTGAAATAACTACCGAAACCACCGAAACTTGGCACAGACAGCTTGTTCAAGCCTAAGTAGACTTGTAGGAACAAACGGGACCTCAATTGGATCTCCAGTTAGAAAGTTAGAAGGAAAATTGTAAAACACAAGACTTAAAAGGCCCGTTTGGGGGCTGAAATTGCGAAATGACCACCGAAACCACCGAAACTTGGCACAGACAGCTTGTTCAAGCCTAAAAAGACTTGTAGGAACAAACGGGACATCGATTGGATTTCCGATTAAAAAATTAGAAGGAAAAATGTAAAACACAAGACTTAAAAGGCCCGTTCGGGGGCCGGAATTTCAAAATGACCACTGAAACCACCAAAACTTGGCACGGATAGCCTTTTCAAGCCTAAATAGACTTGTAGGAACAAATGGGACCTCTATTGGATCTTCGGTTAGAAAATTAGATGGAAAATTGTAATACACAAAACTTAAAAGGCTCGTTCAGGAGCCGAAATTGTGAAATGACAACCGAAACCACCAAAACTGGGCATGTACAGCTTGTTCAAACCTAAATAGACTTGTAGGAACAAACGGGACCTCGATTGGATTTCTGGTTAGAAAATTAGAAGAAAAAATGTAAAACACAAGACTTAAAAGGCCCGTTCGGGGGCCAAAATTGCAAAATGACCACTGAAACCACCGAAACTTGGCACGGGTAGCTTGTTCAAGCCTAATAGAGTTGTATGAGCAAACAGCACCTGATTGGACTTTCCGTTACAAAATTAAAATCAAAATTGTGAAGTTCATATCGAGTTTTTTTTTTGTCAATCTAATATTGTTTTTTCTTTTTTCATGTGACAGATTGGCAATGGTGGAAAATAGTTTGGGCTGCATCAGAAGATTTGATTTTGTATTTTTGGAAATATTTTGACATAGGATTTTGGTAAATGATTTATGGATTAAATGTTTAGCATCAAAATATTTGGTGTTGTGTTTTTGCAAATATTTTGACATAGGATTTTAGTAAATGACTTGTTGGTTAGATGTTTAACATCAAATATTTGGTTGTAATTTTGAAAATATTTTGACATAGGATTTGGTAATGTATTTATGGGTTTGATATTAGTAGTTTGTAAGTACTTTGGTATGCATGTTTTAGATTGTCAGAGAATTGTAATTATGTTTATTGGAATTTTTCATAGCTATTAATTTTGAATTAGTATGAATGTCTTGCACATATGAATTATTATTTACATTACATTTGTGTATATATTGTGCACAGGAAAATAGGTGTTTTGGATTATTTTGAACAGGAAAATTATTAAAATCAAAATTTGTGTAGTGAATTTTTAGTAACAGGTGGTGTTTTTGTCGTTGTTAATATATTTGGCGACAACATATTGTTTTTGTCGCTAAAAGTTGGTGGTTATTCCAGAAACTTTTAGCAACCAAAATTTACTCGTCGCTAAAAATGTGATTTTTAGCGACCAAATTAATTTTGTCGTTAAATAGTACTTTTGGCGACGCATTTATTTGTCGCTAAAAGTACATAGCCTATCCAAATTTTAACCTTTTAGCAACAAATTGTAATTATATAGCGACAAATATATGATTTTTGGCGACCAATTTTGCTTGTCGCTAAATATCTACATACGGTGACAATTTCTGATTTCGTCGCCAATACTTTTAGTGACAGGGCTTTGGCAACAAGTTGTATATTTTGTCGCCGATTCTTTTGGCGACGAAATTCGTACTTTTGGCGACGAAATTTGTGAGTCACCAAATGTGTTTTTTGTTGTAGTGGGAGAGGGATATTGGAGAGGGAGATCGTCGCCGATCGTCGCCCGCCGTCGCTCGTCGCAGCAGCTTCAGCTCGTCGCTCGTCGCAGCTCCGCCTCTGCCTCGCCGCAGCTCCGCCTCTACTCGCCGCCCCCGCCTCCGCCCCCTGCCTCAGCCCCGAGTTTGTTGGCCCCCTCCCCTCCCCCTCCTTCTCTTCTTCCCCTCCCCTCCCCTCCCCTCCCCCTCCTTCTCTTCGTCTTCTTCTTCCTTCTGCTGGAAAAAAAAAAAAAAATTACAACCACGAAACGACGTCGTTTCGTGGTTTCGGGGCATTCGGGGGAGCCGAATTCGGGCTCTCAATCGCTACTCCTGACAAAGTCTATAATATGATGACAATTCTGCAGTTGTCATTGTTTAAATTTCCAATTAACACACAAAGATGATAATTTGTAATCATCAAAACTTTCCAAATTGATAGAACCCACTGTCGATTCGTAACCATTAAAAATAAATATATATTTCTATAATAAAGAATTTTTCAAACCTTTCCAAACAGATAGAACCCGCTGGGTTTTTTTAATTTTTTAAAAATATTTATTTTTTAGATTTACCAACACAAGAGACAGACACGAAAAGTAAAAGATTTTGATATAATTTAAATTTAAAAAAAAAAAGCTAAAGATAAAAAAAATTAAAAATTTTAAAAAAATAAGTGGCTTATTTAGCTCATCTGAAAGACTCCCATTTTTTTTTTTTTAACAGAAAAAAGGACCCCATTTCTTAAAGTTTGTTAATTGAAATGAAATATTAATTGTGTAGGTTTATATATATATATATATATTTTTTAAATGAGACTCTAAAAAAAGTTTTAAATGAGATATTGACATTATATAATCATATAAAATAAAAACTAAAAGGTTAACAAATGACTCCCATGTTGACTTGAAGAGAACGACAGAGTCTACAATATGATGACAATTCTACAGTTGCCATTGTTTAAATTTCCATTTAATAGATAAAGACTAATAATTCGTAATCATCAAAACTTTCGTAACCATTAAAAATAAATATATATTTATATAATAAAGAATTTTTCAAACCTTTTAAACAGAAAAAAAGGACCCCATTTCTTAAAGTTTGTTAATTGAAATGAAATATTAATTGTGCCGGTTTTTTTTTTATATATATATATTTTAAATGAGACTCTAAAAAAAGTATTAAATGAAATATTGACATTATATAATCATATAAAATTTTAAAAAAAAAAACTAAAAGTTTAACAAATGACTTCCATGTTGACTTAAAGAGAACGACAGAGTTTACAATATGATGACAATTCTGCAGTTGCCACTGTTGAAATTTCCAATTAATAGATAAAGACTGATAATTTGTAGTCATCAAAACTTTCCAAATAGATGGAACGCACTGTCCATTCGTAACCATTAAAAATAAATATATATTTATATAATAAAGAATTTTTCAAACCTTTCCAAACAGATAGAACCCGTTGGGTTTTTTAATTTTTTAAAAAATATTTATTTTTTTGATTTGCCTACACAAGACAGATACGAAAAGTAAAAGATTTTGACATAATTTAAATAAATAAGACTAAAAAAAATTAGAAAAATAAGTGGCTTATTTAGCTCATCTGAAAGACTCCCATTTTTTTTTTTTTAAACAGAAAAAAAGGACCCCATTTCTTAAAGTTTGTTAATTGAAATGAAATATTTATGATTCAGTTATCTGTACAATGTTTTGAAAGCTTATTTTTTAATATTTTTACTAAGCTATATTTTATACAGATCTATAATAAATCCTTTGTGTTGATATTTATTTTTCCCAATTATAAGAGTTGTTGGGCTTGGGCTTAATAATTGGTTCTTAAGTAGACTTTGTCAACTTTCTTATGAGTTCGTTTAATATGTGGGTTGATTTTTCAACTTTTTAGCATTTTTGTTATATTAGCTTGAGATTAAAAAATCTCGTTTGTGATAGACTTCTTAGATTTTTTAACTTTTATGAGAGGAAAAATAAAATAATTATGGGTTGAATGTGACATTTTATCTTATTGAGTTAAAAAATCTATTTTGTCTTTTATAACTATTTTAGTCAAAAAGCCCCATTTTAGCTTATGCCAATCAAAGGCTATATAGCCTTGTAATTCCTCTCCTATCAATTGAAAACAAAAATTAAAAAATATATATCTATAATAAAACAAAAATGTATGCTCAAATTTTGTTGAGGAGGGCCTTTAGGCACGATTATCTTTAGTATAGATATACATAAATACTAGTTGCAACTGTTTGGTAGGTGAGTAGATATGTGTGTTTTTTTAAAAATTAAACTAAATTAGTTAAAAGTGAAAGAGACAATTAAAAATAATAATAATAATAATAATAATAATAATAATAATAATAATAATAATAATAATAATAATAATAAGGGGAATTGATCAGTAAATCCCATTTTATCATCTTGTAGATCATGTGGTCCTAATTGTTTTCTTTTAAACCGTTTAGTCCTTTGGGTTGTTTGTTTACTATTTTGCCATTAAAGTGTTAATTTGAGTTTGTACACCCACATGTATTTATGAAAAGGGGTGTGTGAGATTCACGTTACAAAAAAAGGTAATAGTACTCTTGATTAAAGCCAAAATGTACATCATTGAGGCCGTTAATTAGAATCTTTTAACTTCACTTGCTGGTCAAACCGTATATTTTATGTGTGTTGAATGTCAATCAGGTTGTACATCGTCGGAGCATAAAATGGGCAAAAAGACAAAATTTGGACAGAGTTGACTTTTTCTGAAAAAGTCAAACTGATGTTTTAAACCTGTTTGGAAGTGAGTAGAAGTATAAAAAGAAAATGACAAGGCTTTTCTAGGGTTCTGAAATTGTTTGACCTAAAGAGAGGCTAGGGTTTGGAGAAGGAGAGTCTACTAAAGCTTGAAGGACACTTCCATGGAGGTTTCTTTCTCATCTTCTTCCTCTTCCCACTCCTCCATGAGTGGCTAGTCTCCTTTTCTAGGGTTTTGAAGAAACCCTAGCCATGTAATAGGTTTTTTTCTTTTTGATTTTATATTATGTAAATGTTTGAACCATTGTATGGTATTTTAGAAATTCTTTATATATAATTTTCATTATTCTTTTGAATATTTGACTTTCTGTGATTGTTAAATGTTATCCATACAATTGTTTTCTTTTCCTTCACATTCAAGTATGGGACGAACCATACTACGAGGAACGAGTCGTATCACTACCTTAGTTTAGAGTGAACGGTTCGTATTACTTGAGATGGTTTCGTGCTCGTACATTGAATGTGATGATCTTCTTGTTAAATGCTTTGAGCTTGTAGTTGCGAAGCATTAATCCGTTCAAACCATAGCATAATTGATTTCAATTGGAAACCCTAATTATGTGGCTAGTGGTGGATTCTTTGCCCTAGTTTTTCCCCCAATTCAGTAAACCAATTTCATTTATTATTAATAATTTAATTCCTTAGTTTAATTTATTCGTATTAAATTAGGTTATAAACAACCAATCTTTTTATCAAAATTAATTTAGGAATTTGACAATTAAATTAGTTTGATTTCACAATAGTCCTTGTGGATCGATACCTGGACTTGCCATTATTCTGATTGAATTTGGTATAGTTTAGTGATTATATTTGGTGTTTTAAACCTGTTTGGAAGTGAGTAGAAGTATAAAAAGAAAATGACAAGGCTTTTCTAGGGTTCTGAAATTGTTTGACCTAAAGAGAGGCTAGGGTTTGGAGAAGGAGAGTCTACCAAAGCTTGAAGGACACTTCCATGGTGGTTTCTTTCTCATCTTCTTCCTCTTCCCACTCCTCCATGAGTGGCTAGTCTCCCTTTCTAGGGTTTTGAAGAAACCCTAGCCATGTAATAGATTTTTTCTTTTTGATTTTATATTATGTAAAGGTTTGAACCATTGTATGGTGTTTTAGAAATTCTTTTATATAATTTTCATTATTCTTTTGAATATTTGACTTTCTGTGATTGTTAAATGTTATCCATACAATTGTTTTTCTTTTCCTTCACATTCAAGGTATGGGACGAACCATACTACGAGGAACGAGTCGTATCACTACCTTAGTTTAGAGTGAACGGTTCGTATTACTTGAGATGGTTCGTGCTCGTACATTGAATGTGATGATCTTCTTGTTAAATGCTTTGAGCTTGTAGTTACGAAGCATTAATCCGTTCAAACCATAGCATAATTGATTTCAATTGGAAACCCTAATTATGTGGCTAGTGGTGGATTCTTTGCCCTAGTTTTTCCCCCAATTCAGTAAACCAATTTCATTATTATTAATAATTTAATTCCTTAGTTTAATTTATTCGTTATTAAATTAGGTTATAAACAACCAATCTTTTATCAAAATTAATTTAGGAATTTGACAATTAAATTAGTTTGATTTCACAATAGTCCCTGTGGATCGATACCTGGACTTGTCATTATTCTGATTGAATTTGGTATAGTTTAGTGATTATATTTGGTATGTTCAACGACCCATCAAATTTTGGCGCCGTTGCCGGGGACTTCCGGCGAAATTAGTTAATTTAAAATTACATTCTTTTTTAATTTTTAGTTTAGGATTTTATGCTTTTGGTATTGCTAAGTGTGCAGAGTGTTTAAAATTGGAGCTTTCATTGAAGTGCAAACGGAGCGCAGCCGAGCTTAAAAAAAAAAAAATCGCAGCACTAAAGTGAGTAAACAGAAGCAAACACTCACAAGCAAAGCACCAAAGTGCTAAAACGAAAGTCAAAGCTCAATTGGGGGTTGGAGACAACGTCTACACGTCAAGCATCCGCAAGACGAGTAAAGCGTTTTTGTTAAACCGCTGTGAGTATTTCTTCCTTTGGTATTTTGCTTTCATACTTAGTGCACAGAGTCGGAACTTGTTGTGTGTGTTTGGGTAGTGTATGCACGGGCGTCGTTCTTGTCGCCCTGAATTGTGGAGTTTGGACCTTGAACTAGAAAGGACTCTTAGGAGACTTAGGGCCTCTGCCCGTGTTCCTAGGCTTGAATATTCATATTCATACATTGAGCCATTAGAGATGGCAGATCCTAATGTCCCGAATGTGCCTAATCGGACCCTTAAGGATTATTTTACACCCACTGCATATACATCACCATCATGCATCCAATTACCCAACACCACTGCTGCTCATTATGAGATTAAGTCCAGCACTATACAAATGCTCCCATCATTCCATGGACTAACTCATGATGACCCTTATAAGCATTTGAATGAATTTCTGGAAATTTGCTCGACAGTGAGGATCCAGAATTTCACAAATGAGGCCTTAATGTTGCGATTGTTTCCATTCTCATTAAAGGATAAAGCCAAACACTAGCTAAATTCTTTACCAGCTAATTCAATCACAACTTGGGACCAATTACAGCAACGGTTTTTTGAGAAGTACTTTCTCATAGGTAAAACCAACCAACTTAGGCGAGCCATCACAAACTTTGCTCAAATGGATGGCGAGCAATTCCATGAGACGTGGGAAAGACTTAGAGACCTTCTACAACAGTGTCCCCACCACCAAGTGCCTGATTGGCAACTTGTTCAAACATTTTATTATGGCTTAACTGAGCCGCACCGCCAAATGGTGGATTCGTCCTGTGGTGGGACATTTATGTTTAAAAATGATGCCGAGGCATGGCAATTGTTTGAGAACTTAAGTGATAATTCCCTTCACCATGCCTCCGCAGCCCGGCAAGTCCGGCAACCAGTAGTTGGAGCCCCGAGAAGAGGGCATTTATGAGGTCGGGCAAAACTTAGAGTTAGCCCAACAAGTAGAGGCACTATCCCGCAAAATAGACCACTTATTAGCTACGGGACATGCCCCTACCCAGCAAGGTCAGCCTCAATTCCGTGAGGCATGTGTTATATGTGCAAGCCCTGCTCATGACTTGAGTGAGTGCCTTTCGGCATCACAATTTCCGGAGTTAGTCCAAGAGCATGTGAATGTGCTATATTTATTTCGGATGTCAATTGAAGGTAGAAATGGTTAAGTATATTTGGGTTGTACTAGCCCGAAGGCTATAAACTACGTTGGGTTTTATTACTTGGGGGATTCTGAAGTGGCAACTTTATGCCATAACTCTGGTGCCTTTGGTTAGGTGTTGAGAGTTAGTTAAAAAAAAGAAAAAAAGAATATGTTTTCATGTTTATTTTTTGTGTTTAAAAAAAAAATAAAAAAAAAAGGTTATAATTGTTCAATTTAAAAATAAAAATTTTAAAAAAAAATCGTTGTTGTACATGCTAAATTGTACACAAATACAAATTTAAACTATTAAAAAAAAAAAAAATTTGACTTTGAGCAAGTTGCCCCCTGCTTTAAAAGCAGGTGCGGGCCGTGGTGCATAACTCACGCCGCATGTGCGGCTTGGACCCCGCACGTGCGGGACGCCGTTTTAAAAAAAAAAAAAAAAAAAAATTTGCGCGAGGGACAAATCGCCGCAGGTGCGGCGCATGTACGGAAAGTTTTGAGATTCCGCAGATGGCACCCTGCTTCATCAAGTGCGTGGGTGGTGCGGCAGAAATGTTATTTTATTAAAAAAAAAAAAACTAACTAAAAAGAAATGTTTTGTTTTGTTTTAGTTTTATTTTTTTTATTATTTTATTATTTTAATTTCATTTTTAATTTATTTAAGTAAATAAATACGTAAATAAATTTTAAAACTAAATAAATAAATATACAATTATTTTATTTATAATTTTTTTTATTAAAATTTTTTTTTTCGAATTTTATTTATTTTATTTTTAATTTTCTATTTTCTATTTTGCAAAAAAAAAAAAATTGATTCTGGTTAGTTTAATTAGTTAGTAGATTTTGATTTTATTTTTATTTTTATTATACTTGTGTTGTTAGTGATGTTATTTTTATTTTTCTTCTATACTGTAATTGTTCATTTAATTAATAAGTAGTTTAGTTTATTTTATTTTATTTTATTTTATTTTCTTCTCTTCTATTAATCAAAAAAAAAAAAATGTTAGTTTAGGTTATTTTATTCCATACTTTAGGCTCTTTTGTAGTTTAGTTATTTTATAGTTTAGTTTAGTTTAGTTTATTTTATAGTTTAGTTAATTTAATTTAATGTCATTTTTATTCATTTATTTAATTCTTTCTTTTCTTCAAAAAAAAAAAAAAAAAGTGTGAAGTGTGTATATGTTACTCTCTGTCTACCTGGATGTGCACCTACAATTCTGGTAATATTCTCTCATTTCTCTTTACTTTTCTATTGAGGACAATGTCATATTCAAGTTGGGGGATGAGGGTTATATTTTCTTTTGTACATTTCTATTTGGCTCATAATTCATGCTTATACCTGTTTCACTTGATTGCATTACTTCACTTGATGTGACTTTTTGCTAGTAGGGTGATGATATTTGCATATGGTAATTGGAGATCATAGTAGACTTATATGAAAAGGGTTTATTGGGTAGATACTTGCATGAGATGTTTGCACGAGGAGAGTTGTCTGTGTTTGTGATTTTAGTACACTTGTCATGAGCATGCCTTAATTCACATGAACACACTATCATAGCGGTGATCTTTTTATTATAATCCCTGGTGTATATCATTGATAATAGCCAGAGTTGCAGAAAAGAATAAATGAGGAGCTAAGATTCTTAAAAAAAAAAAAAAAAAAAAAAAAAAAAAAAAAAAAAACTTGACTTGTTTGGGTTCGTAGCCTTTTTAACTTGAGTTATTAAGCCCGTAGGGGTGTCTCTACACCTAATGCCCTAAAACCGTCTGGTTTGGGAGTCATTGGCCCAAAACTTGCTACATGGGTTGATTAGAAAGCTTAAGGGACTTGGACGTTGCACAGTTAAGGAAAAATAAGAAGAATGACTTGTTCGGATTCGTAACCTTTTCAACTCGAGTTATTAAGCCCATAGGGGTGTCTTTACACCTAGTGCCCTAAAACCGTCTAGTTTGGGAGTCATTGGCCCAATGCTTGTTACATGGGTTGATTAGAAAGCTTAATGGATCAGGACATTGCACAGTCATTTAAAAAAAAAAAAAAAACTACTTTTGAGAATCTTGGCTGCAACAGGTTGGTTTTTCTGTATATGTTGGGTGTTATTATGAGTTACACTAGGCTATTATAGTGGATAGTTAACTAATATGGAGGTTGCACTTTACACCAAGGGTACTTATGACTTGTTTACTAGCATGCACAAGTACATGGGACTTTACTTTTGTATTAACTGAATTGTGATTTTGACTCAATAGGTTCCTTCATGCTTGTCCACTGTGCCTTTAATGACTCATGATGTCTCCATATCACACTATAGTGGCACATAAGTTGATTGTTAAGTGGAGTAGTGTAGTCATTTGTTGTTGAGTATATATGAATATGTTAATGTTTGTGGGTATCATTTCTGCAAACCCTCACGAGACTTTACTCGTCCACTTGGGGTAACCTTGTGGTTTAAAGGCTTGTTGCATATGCTAAATGTAACCGTTTTTCCCACGAAAGAGGAAATAGATAGATTTTGTTTTATTTTATTTTATTTTATTTTACTTGCTTGAGGACTAGCAAGTAGTAAGTTGGGGGATGTGATTAAAGCCGAAATGTACATCATTGAGGCCGTTAATTAGAATCTTTTAACTTCACTTGCTGGTCAAACCGTATATTTTATGTGTGTTGAATGTCAATCAGGTTGTACATCGTCGGAGCATAAAATGGGCAAAAGACAAAATTTGGACATAGTTGACTTTTTCTGAAAAAGTCAAACTGATGTTTTAAACCTGTTTGGAAGTGAGTAGAAGTATAAAAAGAAAATGACAAGGCTTTTCTAGGGTTCTGAAATTGTTTGACCTAAAGAGAGGCTAGGGTTTGGAGAATGAGAGTCTACCAAAGCTTGAAGGACACTTCCATGGAGGTTTCTTTCTCATCTTCCTCCTCTTCCCACTTCTCCATGAGTGGCTAGTCTCCCTTTCTAGGGTTTTGAAGAAACCCTAGCCATGTAATAGGTTTTTTTCTTTTTGATTTTATATTATGTAAAGGTTTGAACCATTGTATGGTGTTTTAGAAATTCTTTATATATAATTTTCATTATTCTTTTGAATATTTGACTTTCTGTGATTGTTAAATGTTATCCATACAATTGTTTTCTTTTCCTTCACATTCAAGGTATGGGACGAACCATACTACGAGGAACGAGTCGTATCACTACCTTAGTTTAGAGTGAACGGTTCGTATTACTTGAAATGGTTCGTGCTCGTACATTGAATGTGATGATCTTCTTGTTAAATGCTTTGAGCTTGTAGTTGCGAAGCATTAATCCGTTCAAACCATAGCATAATTGATTTCAATTGGAAACCCTAATTATGTGGCTAGTGGTGGATTCTTTGCCCTAGTTTTTCCCCCAATTCAGTAAACCAATTTCATTTATTATTAATAATTTAATTCCTTAGTTTAATTTATTCGTTATTAAATTAGGTTATAAACAACCAATCTTTTTATCAAAATTAATTTAAGAATTTGACAATTAAATTAGTTTGATTTCACAATAGTCCTTGTGGATCGATACCTGGACTTGCCATTATTCTGATTGAATTTGGTATAGTTTAGTGATTATATTTGGTGTGTTCAACGACCCATCAACTCTTTTTCTGTGACGTGGGTTGTGACGTGAATTTGACACTTTTTTTTAAAAAATTTTTTCATGACGTAGATTGTGTCACGTTTCAGCTTTACATCAGTTTGAGCCTTTGTTTTCCAATTGCCATTTGTGACGTTTTGACGTGAACCTCACCGATTCCACCGATTCTCGTTCTCAATCTCACCTATTGGGGTTCACTCAGTTCCACAGTTCTGGTTCCACATTTCCAGTTCCACATTTCGGCGTGAACCTCACCATTGACCATCACGTGAACACAGTCTAGCGATACGAATTGTGGGTTGTTTGTGAAGCTGAAAAATGGGTACACATTGACCATCAATGGCTACCCAGTATCCTTCAAAAATTGCAGCAATGGACCCATTATTGATTGGTGATTTGGATCGAAAGATGAGTCCGAGGGAGGGTATGAATTCATCAAAATCGAAGCTGCGTGAGATGTTGAGAGCTTGATTGGGTCTGATAAACCCAAAGTTTGAAGAGCTATGTATAGATTGTTCGTGGCAGGGACTAAATAGGGCGTGTAAAATGGGTCTTTGAGGAGGATTTCGTTGGCTACGGCAATGTACTTGATTTGGGTGGGGGAGATGTGGGAGAAGATGTTGGATTGGAGCCATTGGAGAGAGGGGTCTATGGTGGTGGTGGCGAGGGAAGGGAGGAGTTCGTTGGGGACTCCGATCATGAGGGAGATGTAATAATAATAATAATAATAATAATAATAATAATAATAATAATAATAATAATAAATCTCAAAGTTTGAGTCTTAAAATAAAATAAATTTTGAATTTTTTCAGTTTAAATCCTAATTTTTTGTTTTTTTTTTTTTTCAATTTAAACCATTCACTTATTTTTATTAAGTAAAACCGACAAAAAAGAGAGAGTATTTTAGTCATTAAACTCAATGTAAGTATACATAAAATGTCTAAAATATTCCTTTTTATTGAGTTTAATGACTAAAATATTATTTTTCTGTCAATTTTAATAATAAAAATAGGAAATGATTTAAATTGAAAATAAATAAATAAAAATTAGGGTTTAAATTGATAAAATTAAAAATTTGAAATTTAATTACTTATAAGGGTCAAACCCTAGAATTTATTTTTTATTTTTATTTATTTATTTATTTATTTGTAATTTCCCAAAGTGGAATTAACAATGAAAAATTCATTTGACATAAAGAAAGTAAAAATTTCAAGAAATCAAGTCAAGCCTTGATTTTATATATACTCCTATATATATAAGAATTGCTTTGTTAAAGATGGCTTGTATTTTCATTCCTATTTTACCTTCTATTTTCCTTTTATTTTACCATATGCACAATTGTCCTCATGATGGCTAGGACAAAGGCACATCCTCGTAGACTACCACAATTATTATTTTGTCCAAAAAAGTTAATTTCACTAATACCGTAATTTTTATGATATTTAGTTAAGGGTTGGGCTTATGGGTTGTAGAGCCTATCAAGAATCTCGTTTTAATTATTCAAATTATTCATTTTATAAGATATTCTGTGTACATCATCCATAAAAAAATTAAGTCAATCTAATAATTGTAACATTTTAATTTTGTTACATTTTTCTTCAAAAATGGGATGGTCTATTTTTAAAATGGTCATTCATTTTTTTGAACACACACGATAAAAGAAAAATATTATTTGTAGATAATATACACAAAGGGCCTTACAAAATAAATAGTTCAATTCATCGAAATAGAATTCATGATAGGCTCCATACCTCTCAAGTTGAGATTTTTATTTATTTATTGAGATTTGAATATGAAAGAAATAAAATCATTTACTTAATCCTTTATTTTCTCTATTTAACCTTTTATTTGAATATTAAAATTATATAAATTTGAATATTAAATAAACGTTAGACTAAAAAAATAATTTATTTTAATTTTGACTTAGAGCATCTCTACTTAAATCATTAATTTTGAGGTGACACTTTTAAGACTAAAATGTGATACTGTTGTGGTCCTTTTGAACCTACAAAATTGAGTTGCTAATTAGTATGTCTTAATACTAAATTTGGCATAGCTAAAAAAAGACGTCAAATTTTTTAATTTTCATTATTTTAATAGTAAGGACTTATAAAAGATTTTAAAAAATAAAAAATTTTGAAGTAAAAATAATAACCATTATAACAGTCCAAAAAAAATTTGTACAGATAACATGAATATTTTCATCTCTATTTTACTTCTTGACATATGGAGGTTTATAAATTTGTTTAAATTGTATGAGATTCTTCCAATGGTATAGCAAAATGATGTTAGAATATCTCTAATGATATCCCAAATCTTTGATCCAAAGTCAATTTTAATTATACCCTCATAAAATGTAAAATAAAAATAAAAATTCTAATTTTCTGCCAAATCTTCAAACTAAAACTTGCTAAAGTCAAATTAGTGTCAAATTTGTCACTTTAGTAGTGACAAGCATGATCATTAGATTTTTTTTATTTTATTTATTTATTTATTTTATTTTTTTTTGAGAATTATCTCCACTACCATTACCACTAGCACTAATATAACTATTAATGTATTAGTTTTAAGGTTGCAATGTTAACATACTTTGTCTGTTTGTATGTTATGCAGCGAGTGTAATAAAAAATGTACAATATTTTTGAACTTCCTTATCATGTGCCCTTAGGCACATATTAACAATACCCTTTAAGTAAATCTTAAAAGGTTTATTTGTAATTTACCCTTAATTTTTTTAAATTATAATTTTGATTTCTTACTTTAAGGTAGTGTTTTTTTGAATGAAAAAAATATAATGGAATGGTTATTTTGTAGAGGTTAAAAAATAATATTTTCATTCAATTTCATCTAATTCAATGACATTTTACCTTCATATAGATTATCCCCTATGATTTTGAAAATTATAAATTTTTTCTTATCATAATTTTTTAATTAACATAATTAACAAAAAAAAAATCCTAATGACTCTTCTATACAACAATAAAATTACTTAAATTTTTAATTTGAAATATATTTATGATATTATTAAAAACTGTTAATTAACTTAATGAATCATCTATTATGCAATTAAGAACTTAATGAATCATCTATTATTAAAAATTATTAATTAACAAAATGAATCATCTATTATGCAGTTAAGAACTCAAAAGGGTGAGATATTAGTTTCTACAACTACAAAAAGCAATCTATATTTAAAAAAATCTCATGAAATATATTTTTAATTTATTTAAAATTAAAATATTATGTGTAAATAGCTTATGCCTTGTACGGGCATACTTACCTATAATATATATATATATATAAAGAGTACATAAAACCGAGATATGTAGTCTTAAAAAAATGTCAAATATTTGGGATATATTTCACTCAAACACTTGCATTTTAAAAGAAAATTTCATCAACCTATTATCATTTTAAAAGTAAAATGACCGTCTAAAAATAATAATAAAAGTAAGTTTATCACCTCACTACAACAAATAACATATTCGGCGACTACTTTGCCGACTAAAGTAAATTTAGTCGCCAAATGTCTACCAATTGGCTACTAAATTAAAGTTGGTCGCCAATGATGGATAGATTAGCTACCAAATAACCTTTGGTCGCCAAAAGGTACATGCATCAGCTACCAAACTATTTTGGTCGGTAAAAGACCACTTTTTTGCTACTAAATATACAGGTTGTCGGAATTGGCTTCACTTTTGGCGACTAAAGATGATTTTGGTCGGTAATTGCAGTGTAATTATAAATTATAATTTTTTTTTATTGGTTTTCATTTAATTTTTCCCTACTAATTCTGTGGTAGTCGTGCAAAATTGGGTTTGGGCGACTATTTACAATTTGGTCGCTAAATCTGTTTGCTTTGCCGACTATAATTTAGTAGCCAAAAGGGGAAAAATCGATTTTGGAGGGAATATCAGTATTTTCATAAATATATTACCGACCAAAATAAAGTTTGGTCGGGAAAGGCCATTTCGTGGATTTATTTCCCTCCCTCTCTCACTCCCGCCTCTGTCACTTGCGATGTTTCCATCTCCATTTCGCCTCCCTCCAGGTATGTCCTATATTTCGCCTCTCTCTCTCTCTCTCCCTATCTCCCTCTCGATTTGTTTCCCCTTCTCTGTATGGCATCTCGGTTTCCATCTTTCTCTCACTCGTTGTTTACATCAGTTTTTGATTGGGTCTCACTCACGCCTCTGCCTTCTTCTCTACAGCTTTGTACAAAAATCGCCATCACCGCAAGTTCATCAGGTTCATCGCATAGTCTCCCTCCCAAGTATGTCCTCCATTTCGCATCTGTATCTCTCCTCTCTCTTTCGGTCTCTCTCTGTTTACACACACATACATACATATGTATATATATATATATATATACACGCAAATCAGAATGTGAATGCTGGAAATTAGGGCATTGTGATTGAAATTAAAATTTAGGGCAATGCTTGGGTTGATGTGTTTTCGATATTACTTTGGTCAATGTTATTCAATTTGGGTGTACTATTTACAGAAATGCTGAAATTAGGCCAACCATTTACCATATGCGATGATCTTATATACTAACTGTACAGAGTATGATATATAATAAGATGTTGTGCAGGTTTTATTAGTTATGGGCAGGTTTTATTTCTAATTGAAGGTGGCCTATAGACGTGTTTACATGCTTAGGATCATAAGAGAATTTGCTCAGCTGAAAATTTTTTCATAACTAACCTGATAACAATTTTTTTTGGGTTATTTGCTTGTTGGGTTGTTAGCTATTTTTATTAAATGAATAAATCATTTTACCCCTTGCACATTAACAGTTCTTCCAATCATTTTACCCCTTGCACATTTTACCCGTTGCACAAAATCATTTCTTGATCTTTGAATGAACAAATGTTGAGTAGGTCACTAGTGGCATAGTTAAGTATATTTTCTTCAAAGCGCAGTTAGGTTTCATGTTTAAGCATAGTTTCTTTGTTGAATGAGGATGTATTTAAAATCAAATGCATTTTTTCCCCCTTTTAGAACAAGTTTTAGTTTTTCTGTTTTTTGGATGTTTTTAGACAGTTGAAAAACCTATGAATATGTCAAGATTTATGTGTTTTTGTTGAATGCTCTAAAACTAATGTGCAACATCAATGAAGTGCCCTAGTATAGCTTGATTGTTTTCTTTCTGGTAAATTGAAAAACCAATGAACACTTTACCCGTCAAGATTTATTTGTTAAGCATATCCACAAAAGATGTCGTAATACTTCCAATAACTTTCATTCTTACATCAAAATTTATCTTCTATTTTATTGTTTTCTGGAAGATATTGTGTTAGTATGTAGCTTACCCAGCCTTGAAGTAGACCATTTCACGAGTATAATCCTATCTTCTTATTATATATCATACTAACTGTAGAGAGTATGTAGCTTACCCAGCCTTGAAGTAGACCATTTCACTAATATATTCTAAAATGTTGTGCATCTCAAGTCCTAACTCACCACTAATTGTTATTACACCTAACAACTTGCTACTCTCGGCGTAAAGCTCATCTCCAGCTCCCTTTCCACTGCAACTCTCAATCATTCAATTTACCAGTTAAACTAATCTATAATGAACGGTTCGGATAATGTGTGACGGAAGAAGTGTGTGTGTGACTGTTTGTGTTCATGTATGACTGTATATATTAAAATCTGTGTGTATATATGAACTGATCTGTCTATGAGTCATGTTATGCTCTATGTAACAGATGGTTGGGTACTAGGACATTTTTTGCTGATTTGTGTGTATGAACACTGCAAGGCTGGCAAGTTATTGATAAATCACTCTCACATGAGCTATGCATTTATTTTTGGAAATGCATTTGTAACTGAGCATTCACCAAACAAATACGTAATGAGATGCAAGGAAAGCGACTCAGCCAAGCAACTATATTTGCAGATTTATTGGTTATAATTGTGGTATTCCACATTTTCAAAGGGCCTCCAATCAAAAAAATTTGGTGTTTTTTTGAAGCGTTGCTTCATACTAAAAATTCATTTTACACTTTTTTTTTTTGTTTGGCTAAAAGAAAATGATTTGTAAATATATATAATTTATAAAATATATCGACACTCATGTGTGAATAGTTTTCTTTTATTTTATTTATAAATTATAGAATAATAGTAAATGAAGAAATCATAATAAACTATATCATTTTATGTACAAGTTGTCTTCATAATAAAATGGTTTTGATTATTTTGATATACCATTCTATTTTGATTAAAAGTAGTATTCCAAAATTACGGGCCATTTCTTAAAATAACTTCCATAATTACGCAATGTTTTAGAAAAAATCGTGTCATAAAGTTCCACCCTAAAAGAGATTTATGTGACAACCCAAACAGTGAATGAAAAACAACATAATCAAGCTCAACTTGAAATGCGTGTTCTCATTTGTTCCTCGGTTAATCTTTGTGTGAGTTGTAGGTGACAAAATGGACAAGAGTTGGATGACGATAAATAATAGGCTGACAAGTAAAGAGTATCAACAAGGGGTGAAGTCATTCCTTGATTTTGCTACGACAAATTTAGGCGTAGAGGATGAAATTAGGTGTCCGTGTGTCGATTGCATTAATGGCACAAAATATAGCAGACAAGTTGTGTGGATGCACTTGATCCGAAGAGGCATGGCATCTTCGTATCTAACTTGGGTGCATCACGGGGAACATGTTCCCGTGTCTCGTCCTACTGTATCAAATGACCAATGTGGAGGTAGTGGCGAATGTATGACAGATATCGATGATCCGCCCATGGATGAATTGCCTATTATGTTGGAAGAAATTTACGTGAGTGGTGTTATGGATGATCATACCGACGACGAACCTAATGGTTTGGAGAGGGAGGATTTGCATAAGTTCACTAGGTTATTCGAAGATGCACAACGCAAAGTTCACCCGACATGTGAAAAGTTTTCTGTGTTATCATTCGTCATTAAGATGCTTCATGTGAAGGTGTACAACAAATGGAGCAACAAGTCATTCGATATGGTTATGCAGGTATTCAAGGACATTCTACCAGAATGTGATCCAACAGTTCCATGGACACTCTATGATGCTAAGAAGTTCTTACGTGACTTGGGTTTGGGATATGAAACAATTCATTCGTGCAAGAATGATTGTGCACTATTTTGGAAGGAGAGTGCTAATTTGGAGAAATGCCCTACATGTGACGCGTGTAGATACAAGTTGAACGATGATGGTGGTAAAAAGATTCCACACAAGGTATTGCGGTACTTTCCTTTGACACCGAGGTTGAAAAGACTGTATATGTCCAAAAAAACAGCCGCAGATATGAGATGGCACAATGAGAAGCGTGTGGATGATGACATATTAAGGCACCCAGCCGATGGTGAAGCATGGAAGGACTTTGATAAGCAACATCCGACGTTTTCTTATGACTCCCGAAATGTAAGGCTAGGGCTGGCAACAGATGGTTTCAATCCTTTTGGGAATATGAGCACATCATATAGCATGTGGCCCGTAATCTTAATGCCTTACAATCTCCCACCGTGGAAGTGCATGAAAGAGCCATATTGCATGATGTCATTGCTTATTCCCGGACGTTCGGCACCTGGAAGAGACATTGACGTTTACTTGCAACCACTAATAGAAGAATTGAAGAATTTGTGGGAGCATGGTGCGCAAACATATGATGCATCGAACGGGCAAATTTTTAGAATGCATGCGGCGGTAATGTGGACCATAAATGACTTCCCTGCGTACGGTAACATGTCAGGGTGGAGTACAAAGGGTTACTTGGCTTGCCCTAATTGTAACAAGAATGCATCGTCCCAGGGATTACGAAGTAAAATAGGGTATATGGGTGCTCGTCGCCACTTGCCTGATAACCACACTTGGCGAACAAGTAAGCTCTTCAATGGTCAAACGGAGCATAGGTCCAAACCTTTGGACTTATCGGGGGACGAAATACTAGAGCAAATTGATTCTGGTACTTACAAGCCGTATGGAAAGCACCCACAAAATCGAAAACGACAAAGGAATGAACATCAAAATTTGAATTGGAGCAAGAGAAGCATTATGTTTGACTTGCCCTATTGGAAAACGTTGAAGCTTCGACACAACCTTGATGTCATGCATATTGAGAAGAACATATGTGACAATGTCGTTGGGACACTTTTGAGCGTAGATGGAAAGAACAAGGACACGGACAAAGCACGGTTAGATTTGGAGGACATGAAAATACGTAAAGAGTTACACTTGAAGAGGCGTTCTAATGGGTCCATTGAGAAGCCTCCCGCATTGTACACATTGTCGGTGAAAGAGAGAGAAGGCTTTTGTGATTTCTTGAAATCAATGAAGTACCCCGATGGCTATGCAGCAAATATCTCCAATTGCGTGACCGCTCAAGCTGGAAAATTATCTGGTCTCAAAAGTCATGACAGTCATGTCCTTATACAACGACTTCTTCCAATTGGGATGCGTGGCTACCTTAATAAGGAAATTGGAACGACACTTTTTGAGTTGGGACATTTCTTCAAACAATTGTGTTCAAAGACATTGAGGCGTTCAGATTTGCATAAATTGGATGAACAAATCGTACTCATACTTTGTAAGCTTGAGATGATTTTCCCGCCGGCTTTTTTTGATGTCATGGTCCACTTGGCAATTCACTTGCCTCGAGAGGCTATGCTTGGAGGCCCAGTGCAATATCGATGGATGTACCCAATTGAGAGGTATTAACTCAGCCCTCGTATTACTGTAAAATTTAAGTTAACGCTTTACTGTTGATATAAATATTGCAGTATAACATTGACATCGGCTTAAAAATTAGGTTGCTTGGCCGTCTAAAAGGGTTTGTGGCCAACAAAGCTCATCCTGAAGGTTCTATTGCCGAGGCTTACATTTCCAAAGAATGTACAACATTTTGTTCAATGTATTTGGATGGAGTTGAAACATTGTTTAACCGCCCAGAAAGGAATTATGACATGGGTGACCGTGGCCCAGGGTTGGCGGTATTCACTCAAACTGTACGTCCCTTTGGTCTAATGACAAGGGCGTCCGATGTGTCCGTAGCTGAACGCGAGTTGGCTCATTGGTTTGTCCTACACAATAGCACAGAAGTGGATAAACACGTAGAGTATGGTGTCCTTCAAACGTATTTATAATGTTTTTGTTGTAAATTGATTAGTCTTTATCTTATTAAATAGTTTTTGAATCGCATTTCTTGTAACTAGGGAGCACAAGAACTTGTTACACCAAAGAGCCGGTGCGTTCGACATCGAAAACATACATCGGAAAGAATTTCCTAAATGGTTCAAAGATCATGTAAGCTAGTATTCTCATATCCTACCATAGATCGTACATTACGTAAATGTCACACATGCTACTAACATGACACATGTTCTTCATGTAGATGAATGAATTGCGGAGCCAAGTTTCCCCCGAAGCAACTGATGATATGTGGTCATTAGCCAATGGTCCTAGTGGCTTAGTGAACACATATTCAGGATGTATTTGTAATGGTGTCCGTTATCATACTATCGACCGTGACAACCGTCGGAAAAGTCAGAATAGTGGATTAGTCGTGGAAGGGGAGCATGAAGGGCAATTGATACACTTCTATGGACACTTGTGCAGAGTGTGGGAACTGAACTATTTGTTCAGACGTCGGATTGTATTGTTCCAATGTGAATGGTTTAACAGCGGTAGTAGTAGAACTATGCGTGTAGAACCACATTTCACAACAGTTGATGTAACAAGTCGATGGTACAAAGATGACTCATTTGTATTACCAAGTCAAGTTGAACAAGTATTCTATGTTAATGACACCAAATTAGGTACCAATTGGAGAGTCGTTGAAAAGTTCCAACATCGAGGAATTTGGGATGTGCCAGAGATGGACGTCGTACAACCTGATGATGTGTTCCAACAAGAAGAAACCACTGAGGTCGTACCTGCTATGGCTATTGATGATGATGTGGTTTTGCGTCGAGATGATATTGAATCTGAAATTATTCCCATAGAAGATTTGCAATCTGTCAGAGGGGTAGAAGCCAAGGGTGTTACAGATGATGCCTTCATCTGTGATGATGAAGATGGATTATTGAGGGAGGGTGACGACACAGACGAAGAATATGACCTACAAAGTGATTTTGATACAGATGTTGATATAGAATCTTGATGTATATCATGCTTTAGTTCATGACAAAATTTGTTCTTAATTGGAGGCAAAATATTTGTTGCTATTAATTGGAGGCAAAATCTGTTCTGTTTGCTGCCCTGCTCTGGTTCATCTGGTATATAGGTTTTTTGCAGTGATGTTCTGGGTGCTGATCTGTGTGATGATCTAATTCTGTGTTTTGTTGTGGCTTGTGGTCTGCTGTGGGATGTAGTGTTGATCTGTTGTGGTCTGCTTGTGGTCTGCAGTGTTGTTCTGTGTGATGATCTGTTAGCTCCAAGCTCTCCATCTGTTTGGTGTCTTCATCCAGCTTTGCTTCTATGCAAAGTTGTAGCTTATCATACCTGTAGCTTGCTTGTTATTTTGTTTGGCATCTTTCTCTCTTTCTGTCTTTTTGTTTCGTTTTGGTCGTTGGTTTCTCACCAACTGGCGCTTGGAGCTTCTGTTAGCTCCAAGCTCCTCTTTATTGATGTCCTGTATCTTTTTGGTTACTTTCATCAATAAAGATTTTCTTTGCCGATAAAAAAAAAATAATTTCACAACCAATGTGAATGTTCAATTAGGGCAGATCAGAATGTGTTTTGGAGGTGCTGAGCTGTACTGAAAAAACTAACAGTTTTGCTGTGGGTGTACCCACTCAGTGCAGAATTGCAGGACATGGGAGTTTTGGTTTTTCTTCTCTGCCATTCTATGTTTTTTTACTCTGGTTTATCTCTGCCCTGGCTTTGCTGATCTGCCCTGGAAGGGTTGTTGTCCAGAATGAAGTGGGTTTGCATTTTTTGTCACCATGGCATTTTGTGCAATGGGAAGCTCTGAGCTGGTCTGCATTTTTTTGCTGCAGCTATGCTGATATGGCTGGTATGGCTGTAAAGCTGGTTTTGTCTGGTTGCTGCTCTGTTACGAATTACGAATTACAAATTATGCCATTCTTACCGAGCAAGCTTGAGACCAACATGGTTAAAATGCAAAAAAAAGTAACCATGCATAATAGACAAGTAATAGGTAGGAATGAATCACATAATATATTGTGATAAAATAATGTTGAGTTTGGATAAAAGTGGAGTGTGAATATTCTTATGCGTTATCTTTCCATTTCTTCATTTGGGTCTCATGTAATAACACATTATAATACTAAAAGTATTAGATTTATGTATGAAATAAGGAACCTACTGTAAAAAAAACATGAAACGACAGATCTGGTTTCCCGAAAAAAAAACATGTTTTCAACATTGATATATGTGATTTTATATATATACATATATAATTTAGTCATATTGATAATTTATTTTATTTTAAACATTATATATATTTTTAAATGTATATAAATATATAGAGTTATATATCGTATTAAATAAAATGAATCTTGCGATTCACTATTTTAGCAAAATGATTCATTATTCGAATCATGATTTGACAACAATGGTTACATTTGTATTTAATATACAACCTTGTCATATAACAGCAAAAGGAATGGCAGGATGCATGGGATGGGTCAGATGAAAAGGAAATCGCAATTCAAGAAATTGAACATGGTATCATGCCCTTCTCTACAATTTCAAGTCATTTAGGCCCCTGCTAGCTAGATCTTTATTTTGTAATAATTTCATTTTATGTATGAAATGATTAATTTGATTACTTTGTTAATTGAGTGAGTTTGATCCATAAACCCTCTTTTTTGCAAAATGATCACACTGTTTGATATATCTTGTTAGTTTTTTAAGAGCTTTCTTGAATTGGTGGATGAGAGATTCTAGATATCTACGTGTGTGTATAGATATTCTTTTACTTGTATATTCACATGTTTTCTTTTCTTTTCTTTTCTTTTTTTTTGCAAAATAATCGCACTATATGAAAACATGTTTTTAGTTATTTATGATTTATATTTTTTTTGCAAAATGATCTCTGATCTTGTTTTCTTATGTATTTACTTTAGCCCATTAATCTCTCTCTCTCTCTCTCTCTCTCTCTCTCTCTCCCCATCTGTGTGACATTCATTTCATGTGTAATTTGTGGCATTTCACAATTCCATGTTGCTTGCATACGTTTCTTATATAAGCATAGTTGATGTTGAAATCAAAATAAACATGTTTACATGGAATGTGTCCTAACAAATTCATTTTGGGCGAAATTAAAGATGGCTGCAGAAAAGAAGGTAAGAATGCTTGTGGTGGTCATACTTTATGAACATAATAAATATACGCACAGCACAGTAATTAATTTTAATGTGTGATCACTGTGTGCATGGAAATTATAAATAGCAATCTTTTTTTTTGCTTTGAAGTTAACTCTCCTTGACAACCACATTTCATTATACTTTTAGTGTGGAACATAAGCATTCTATATGAAATTTGCATTCTTATCTCAGGAGAACTAGCATATAATTTTTCGATGATACTATTATTGCTTCAATTTTCTGGTTAGAGTTTCCATTTCATATTTTTCATCTCTTTGGAGATATGTTTACTCAAAAAATCGTAATAGCATATTTAATATTCATAATGAATACCAAATAAGACAATCAACCAACATAGCTAAATTATAATGATTGTTTTCGATGTATGGGTTGATTATTCGTAATGAGAGTGAATAGATACTGCCCATATAGATATAGCATCTATACGAAACACCCATTTAGTTGGGTCTTTTTTTTATTTAATTTATCTACATGCCAGGTTATTCTATTTGATATCATGTTAGGTAGTGAGAAAACATTTTCACAAATTGATCCTGTTTAAGGAGGGGAATTTGAGATGGAGGACTGTTGAGACAACTATAAAAGTAGAAATGAAACCATTTTGAGTGGGTGGGTTTTTAACATAATGAAAGAATGCTTGATTTGGGATGATTTGCTCATCTGCATTCAAGACCAATAAATTTGATGGTGGGGATGTGGTAGAACTAAGGTGTAACATGAATAAGAAGACAACCGAAAAGGGCATGGGTTGAGAAGTGATAGTGCATTTTGGTCTTTGATTTAGCGGAACATGTCGTCTTGGAAAAAGTACAAGCATTAAATTGCACAATGACATATCGTCTTGAAAAAGTACAAGCATTAATTAGCTTTCCCGTAACAGAAATTAAAAAGGGATCTTCCCAAAGATAGGGAAACAAAGATGTAACAAACATAAAACAGTGATTGCCAAGAAGAAATGGAATAGAAATGAATTGTTTGAAAGTTACAAGTTGTTCTACGATTGGATATCATAAGATTCAAAACTTTCCTTTGATTTTCCTACTGAATTGATGCAAATAAATGGCGCATAAAGGTTAACGTTTAAAAGGGAACAAAAATCAACCTGCTACATTGCTGACAAAACCTTTGTTCAATGCCATTCACAATAACTTTGGCAGTCTTTGAGTGAACCTCGCAAACTTTGTGTCTCTTGTGGTAGTCCTTAGAGGAGCTCAAATCTTTCTTACAACCATAAACCTGGCAAAACGGCGTGTGAGTACTCGTACCCGCTCGGACCCTCTTTGCAGGCGTAGACGACTCCGCTGAAGACAGCATAGGGGCTGCCTTAGAGGATTTGAAGTTCTGGGGATCTCTATGATCACCCAACCTCCCCAATTTCAAATCAATGAGCGATGAATCGCGGCTGTTTGATTCCACAACAGAGCTAGAAAACTTTGAACTCGATTCGTCCTCCCCAGAAAATGCATTTGTTGTAGATGTAATTGGTGTACACATTCCTTCACCAAAAAATCTACAACCTGAAATATCTTTAACCGAGTTATTCAGAGGCCTAGATTTTCTCATGGTTTCCGGGAAACCCAATTCCACAAACCCCTGATTCTCAATCCCACCTTCACTGGTTGTGACTACCATATTATTATCATAACTACATGGGGTTTTCAATTCCCATCCCATCAACCCATTTTTCCCTCTCCCAATCACATCGGTAGCAGAAATAGATTCATCAGATCAACCCATGTGTTAGGGTAAGAAATCCTATGTTCACAGTATGATCTAGTACCTAGCAAATATTCCAAAATAGCTAGGTAAAACTAGATGTAAAGGTAGCTCAAGAGACAAAAAAGTTGCTGAAAAAACAGTTAAAACGGAAAAGCTGAAAATGAGAAAAATAAAACAACATATTAGTGCTTTAGGTACAAGCTTACGTTCATCTGCGAAGAACATAAGGGTTTGACTACCAAAGAAGGAAAAATTACAAAGAGCGGCTGCCTCTTTTGAAGCCTTCTGCCAGTAGTTTACTTTAGTTTCATTATCTTGATCCCCTTCTAGCATTTTAATCTTTCATCTGCATGGTAGAAGCCTTAATGAACCTCAAGTGAATCATGAAGTATATTTAGTGAATGAACCTCAAGTGATCATGAAGTATATTTACTTTAAGGTTAAAACAGAGAGATGTCACAAGTGAATCATGAAGTATATTTAGTGAATGGCTTGTTTTCACAATTCCTCTTGTGAAAACCGAATGGATTAGTCAATTCCTCTGTGAATCATGAAGTACATATTGTGGCAATGCATTTTGTATCTTCTGCCTATGAGAAAGTCTTTAGATTTTAGAACTGCTTATATTTATTTAGTCAATTTGTACTCTATTTGAACACCCCTTTGAATTCTTGCTACCAGCTAATAAACTTGAGATCAAGGATCATAGTTTTATTTATTTTTAGTGTTTTTGTGTAATTTAGTTCATGTATATCATGCGAAATCATGTAATTAAGCATGTATTAGTTGAGTTAGTTCATGCCTTGTAAATTATTTATTTTTAAAGTAGGCATATCATGGCATATTGGAAAATGGAAAATGGCGTTACCCAAGCCTACTGTATAGTTCATGTATTTTTTTTGTCTGCAATAATCAAGCATTATTTGTCTGTAGTTCATGCATATAGCAAATCTGTGTTATTGCAGATTGCAAAATGGTTCCTGGCTTAAAGACTGGTCGGCTTCGGAAGAAGACACTCACGCAGCCAGAAACAGAATCGCCAGCTGCTATTCCTTTAGGATCACCCGTTGCTCCGTCTCCTGTTCTCCCCGTCCGATCAAATGTGGACCATCTCATCCTGTCACTATCCAACCGATGGTTGATTCTGATGAGACACAAGCCCCATCCGAAACGCAGCCGAGTGGCGTAGGTAAGATTAAAGTGTATCAAATTTGTCAATTATCACTTGCCATTGCCATTGTTTTTTGTAGCCAAACTCATAAGCAACACTTGTGTTGTTATTTTGTTAACAGGGACTTCGAAGCCCCTACGTGTACGTGGACCGACACTTGGCAAAGGCATTCAAAAAATAATTAGATCCAAGAAAGGGGAAAAATGTTATGTTCACATCGATCGGGGTTGAATGCAATGACTGGCAAGTATGCCACTCCAGCAACTAACGAGTTAGGAATTCAAATTCGAACCTTGTGCCCTTTGAAAGATGTGAAGTCATGGCTGGATCTTGATGAGACTACAAAAGCTGCCGTCATCCAAGCTGTTCTTGTAAATAATATTACTTGTCCACAAGATGTAATTGTATTATGTATGCTAATATGAAAGAGTATTATTTAATGATTACAATTTCAATTTGCTATGCTTGTAGGACAAGTTTCAAATTGGAGACGATTTCCACAATGACGTACAAGCACAAGAGATTGTGAATAAGAAGGCTTATGGGTTACAAAGATTGGAGGTACACCTTGAAGCAAGAATTTGAGTTGTTAGAGGGACTTCCACGTGATGCGGTCTATGCTCATCCGCCCGTAGGGGTGAGTTTAGATGATTGGAAGCATTTGATCGATGTGGCATGGCAAGATGCATCTCACAAGGTAAAATATAGACTACATAGAGTACATACATCTATGTAAAATGTGATATGCCTTACATTTTACCAAAAAATTGTTTATCTGCTTGTCTTATTTTTAGAAACGGTCAAAGCTGGAAGAGTAATAGGACTCAATTGCGTACAATCATACCAATGGGTCTCGCTCATTTCCTATCGCAATGGCTGATATGGTGAGTTTGATTTTTTTAAAGTTGAATCCATTATATTTATATGTTGAACTCTGTCCAACGATATACTCTGTTTTTCATTCGAAATCTGTCTCGCAAAATCTGTGTGGGAAATTTTGTTTGAAAATCTGTGTGGGAAATTCTGTCAGCAAATACTCTGATTTTTACATTGAGACTAGGGTTGATTTGGACAATGTCAGCAAATACTCTGAGGTTGTATTTTTAGTGGTTGTTAGTTTTTGGGTTGAGCAACACTAGTCTTTGATTTGTGATAGTAAAGGTAGAGCTAATCCAGAGAAAACTTAAGTTCTAATGGTTTTGGGTTAACCTATGGAAAATTCATTGTGTAAGTTAATGAATTCTGTTGACAAATTAGGTTGGCAGGGCGTTCAGGTACAAGGGGTTGGCTAAACCACTGCAAATAATGTGTTCCTGTTTGTTTATATGTTTTGGATGTTTTATGATGAATACATTATTTACTGCCTATGTTGATTTGATAAGTTGATTAACGTTGTGCACCCTGACGATGGTGCCATCAAAAAAATAAAATTAAATAAAATAAGTGATTAACATTGTGAGAAACTATTGATTTAATCATCGACTAATGTTAAGATATCATATGAAGTGAATCAACTAGATAATCTGAATCATGCACAAGCATGATTGATCAATGGTCAGGTTGGTCAAGCATACTTGAATTGAAAGTTTGAAGGTTTAGGGGTTCAAGGATAATTGAGAGTCAAAACCAAGCATACTTGAATTGAAATTTGAAAGTTTGAAGGTTTAGGGGTTCAAGGTTGGTCAAGCAACTTGAGAGTCAAAACCAAGCTTTAATTCAAGTACTCTGTCATAATATCTGTCATAATACTTGTAAGTTAATTCAAGTGAGGGATTAATATCTGTCATAATAGGCAAGAGATCTGCAAAAAATCTGCAAAAGCTCTGTCTGAAAAATATGAATCTGTTAATGATAAAATATGGAAAATATGAATCTGTTAATATCTGTCATATATGCTGAATTCTAAAACACTGTATAAACTACGACAATGTCTGCAACAGATTTCCAAATCTGACTGCAAATCTGTCTGAAAATATGGCTGCAAATCTGTCTACAAATCTGTCCAGGATTTTTTGTTTTAAAATCTGTTATTGAAAATTTGTGTATAGAAATCTGTCTGCAACTAATCTGTCTGAAAAAATATGCTTAAAGTGTCATTGATTTATACGTTGATGTGTTAACAGGTAGCAAAAAATGGAGAGTTGGATTTCCCAAAGTTCTATGAGGACAGCCACACGTCAAAGAAAACGAAAGACTGGATCCATCCGAAATGCGCGAGTTGCATGTAAATATGTGACAAGGAGAAATATGTATTCAATATTTTAGTGTACTTAGTACCCAATACATATATGTTGCCAAAGTTAATATTGTTTTATTTATTGCAATGATAGCAAGAGATGGTCACTGTACAAGCGGCTGCCATCGAGTCGGGGACGCCATTGACTCAGGAGGAGATTTCAATGCAAGTGCTTGGACAGAAGAAAAGGTACTTGCTTGGATTTGGGAGTGGCCCACAACCCTCTACCATATTTGCATCACGAGCACACGATAAGGACATGGAGGCAATGCGAGCTGAGGTGGAGGCACTTCGTGAGGAGCGGCAAAAGATCATGATGAGTTAATGAAAGAGAGAGAGGAGCGCGAGAGATGTTACAATGAGCTGTTGAAAGAGCGAGAGGAGCGCATGAAATTATCTAATGAGATGTTGAAAGAGCGGGAGGAGGGACAAAAGGCAAGGAGGAGACAAATACAAAGGTCGAGCATCTTAATAATGTAGTCGCCAAACTGTCACAACTCTTGGGAATCTAAGTTGGGCATCCGACGTTTGCTTTTTGGTAAGAACAATTGCATTAATGCCTATACAGTTCATGTCCATGTGTATTATTACATGAAAGCAATTCCATTCATGTTTAGTGAATTATAATTCTATGACTTCAGTTCATGATAAATTATTTAAAAAAAAAAAATCCAAAAAAAAAAAACCTATTTACATTGTTTCCGAGGCATGATAGGACTTCCAGCATATATAAATAGATAATAACATTGTTCTTAAGGCCACTGTTATTCATGTTTAGAATAATAATCAAATAAGAATTGAAAATAGTTGGTTGGTAAAGAATGCATGATTATGATATTTGTGTATATATATATATATATACTTCAATCTGTAATTATAATAAAATATAATAATATAGGCTACTGTTACATATATTGTTGCTTGGGTCAATCTGCAATTATAATAAAATATATATAATATAGATAGATGTATGCTAATGTTTCATGATTTAATTCATAGGATTGGTCAGTTTGTTTTTTTTTTTTTTTGCTTGACACAACTGGAATTTGTTTTAGTAGTATGTTTGTGCCTCTTAAATATAGCACTGCCTGATTAAAAACAAAATTGCATGCTCTCTAGTTTTATTTTCGGAAGTTCTATTATATATGTTGAAACTGTCAAGGGAGGAGACAAAATACATGACACCAATGTTGTGAGTTAGAGTTGAAAATGTCATGAACTTGTTTCTTAATTGCCATGCTGTAATGCCATCTTATCCAACAACTTCAGACCTCTATGCTAATCACCAATTACTTAGTCCCATGTTGTTCTTCCATCCCTAACGTTTATAGTTAAAACAAAATTACCTCTTTTTTCGTGTACCTTTTCAATTTTAATTCGATTAATGTATTTTGTTGATGTGTCTTGTTGTAAGAAAATATTCACATAAAAATCAAACTCTTAAAAAAAAAAACACAAAAAAAAAAAAAAAAAAAAAATCAGAAAAGGACACACAGATAAGATTTCATTAAGAAGCTCATATGGCCATGCAAATGTTCAAATTAAGCAGACATGACAATAGTTTTTATTTATTCATTTGTTTATTTAGAAATTTAATGTGATAGTTTATTTTATTCATTTGTTTTTTTTTTGTGAAGAACAACTACCGGAGTGAAGGAGCTTGGTAAGAACATGTCGTTTTGACAACGTTTTGGCCACGCTATCATTAATGCATTTTTAGACTTCTTAGACATTCAAATGTCACTTAAATGTATTCTCAACGCTAAGAATTTTATCATACACTCTCACAATGTTTGGTAATGGACCCACTTGAGTAAACCATTTTTCAAATATTGCTATACAAATAAAATTTGACTCATAATATGACATAAACTTAGTCGAAAAAAGGGGTTCGGGGGGCGAAAATGCAAAACAGCCCCCGAGCCAATATTTTTTCGTAACAGGAAGCTTCCCGGTGACAAATGTGTCATGTAGGGACAGACGGTACGTAAATAGGACACGTACGTTGGGTGTTAGAGTTGAAAATGTCATGAACTTAGTCGAAAAAAGGGGTTCGGGGGGCGAAAATGCAAAACAGCCCCCGAGCCAATATTTTTTCGTAACGGGAAGATTCCCGGTGACAAATGTGTCATGTAGGGACAGACGGTACGTAAATAGGACACGTACGTTGGGTGTTACGGTTGAAAATGTTATAAACTTAGTCGAAAATAGGGGTTCGGGGGCCGAAAAAGCAAAACAGCCACCGAACCACTGTTTTTTCGTAACGGGAAGCTTCCCGGTGATAAATGTGACATGTAGGGACGGACGGTACGTAAATAGGACACCTACGTTGGGAGTTAGAGTTGAAAATGTCATGAACTTAGTCGAAAAAAGGGGTTCGGGGGGCGAAAATGCAAAACAGCATCAAACCCAATATTTTTTCGTAACAAAAAGCTTCCCGGTGACAAATGTGGCATGTAGGGACAGACGGTACGTAAATAGGACACGTACGTTGGGTGTTAGGGTTGAAAATGTCATAAACTTAGTCGAAAAAAGGGATTCGGGGGTCGAAAATGCAAAACAGCATCAAACCCAATATTTTTTTGTAACGGAAAGCTTCCCGGTGACAAATGTGGCATGTAGGGACAAACGGTACGACAATAGGACACGTACGTTGGGTGTTAGGCTTGAAAATGTCATAAACTTAGTCGAAAAAAGGGATTCGGGGGTCGAAAATGCAAAACAGCATCAAACCCAATATTTTTTTGTAACGGAAAGCTTCCCGGTGACAAATGTGGCATGTAGGGACAGACGGTACGACAATAGGACACGTACGTTGGGTGTTAGGCTTGAAAATGTCATAAACTTAGTCGAAAAAAGGGATTCGGGGGTCGAAAATGCAAAACAGCATCAAACCCAATATTTTTTTGTAACGGAAAGCTTCCCGGTGACAAATGTGGCATGTAGGGACAGACGGTACGACAATAGGACACGTACGTTGGGTGTTAGGCTTGAAAATGTCATAAACTTAGTCGAAAAAAGGGATTCGGGGGTCGAAAATGCAAAACAGCATCAAACCCAATATTTTTTTGTAACGGAAAGCTTCCCGGTGACAAATGTGGCATGTAGGGACAGACGGTACGACAATAGGACACGTACGTTGGGTGTTAGGCTTGAAAATGTCATAAACTTAGTCGAAAAAAGGGATTCGAGGGTCGAAAATGCAAAACAGCATCAAACCTTATTTTTTTGTAACGGAAAGCTTCCCGGTGACAAATGTGGCATGTAGGGACAGACGGTACGACAATAGGACACGTACGTTGGGTGTTAGGCTTGAAAATGTCATAAACTTAGTCGAAAAAAGGGATTCGGGGGTCGAAAATGCAAAACAGCATCAAACCCAATATTTTTTTGTAACGGAAAGCTTCCCGGTGACAAATGTGGCATGTAGGGACAGACGGTACGACAATAGGACACGTACGTTGGGTGTTAGGCTTGAAAATGTCATAAACTTAGTCGAAAAAAGGGGTTCGGGGGTCGAAAATGCAAAATAGCCCCCGAACCACTGTTTTTTCGTAACATGAAGCTTGCCGGTGATAAATGTGACATGTAGGGACGGACGATACGTAAGTACGACAAGTACGTTGGGAGTTTAGTCGAAAATGTTATAAAAGTAGTCGAAAAAGGTATAAACTTAGTCGAAAATGCTATAAATTAGTCGAAAAAGGTATAAACTTAGTCGAAACTATAAAATTAGTCGAAAAAGGTATAAACTTAGTCGAAAATGCTTCATGGAGGTCACAAAAGCATAAGCATAGTGAGTTTTATGGATATACCAGATAAATTGTCATGATGAAATGGTAAGTACACCAGAAATTTCTGTAATTTCTATATACCTACGCAATTTAATGGCACAAAGTAGGTACTAAAATTTACTTAGATAGATTTAGAGATTAAAAAGCTAAAACAAGAACTCATGATGGGTCCATGTTTTTTGGTCTTGCATTAGTTAATAGATATTACTATCCTTGTCTTTTAATGTTTGAAATTATTATGCACCGAACTAATGTCATTTTCCCCTTTTTTGCAGATGTTTTTGGACATACAAATGTGGATATGTTTTTGTTGACAAGTACGGGAGGACATTGTTTTTATATCTCAATCCGTATATATAGTGGTTTGTACAAATATTTTTGGATGTAGAGTAAATATCAGCTAATTTGGTAGAAATTAACATAGCACGTGGTACAAAATAGTTTTGTGGCAGTACAAAATATAATATTTGTTGTGGTACAGAAGTTCTAAGTGTACAGGTAAATTTGGTTATTCCAGTATTATGTATGGAATTAAATTATTGACGTGGGATTACACATGGTTCATAAGTGGACGTTCAGTATTAATTTTTGGCTGGTTGGAATTGAAATGTGTGCACGTTGTTGGACGTTCAGTATTATTGATGGATTATATTGTTTATACAGGGTGGACGTTCATTATTGTTGTATTAATAATGGATATAGGTGGTTTAGAAAATTTTATTTTTTAAAAAAAAAAAACATGGTAAAATATTTGGCTACCAAATTTTGGTAGCCTAAAGTCAACAGAAATTAGTGGCTGAAAGTTGTCTACTTTCAGCGACCAGCACAGGTTGGTAGCCAAATGTCCACTTTCAGCGACGAATTGATTAGTAGCCAAAAGTGCTGCCTTCCCCGACCAACACAGGTTGGTAGCCAAATGTCCACTTTCAGCGACGAATTGGTTAGTAGCCAAAAGTGCTGCCTTCCCCGACCAGAACAGGTTGGTAGCCAAACAGCCTCATTCAGCGACGAATATATTAGTCGCGGAAAGATGCCTTTTGCCGACTACACTCATAATAGTAGCTAAATGTCTACTTTCAGCGACGAATTACTTAGTAGCTAAAAGTGCTGCCTTCCCCGACCAGAACAGATTGGTAGCCAAACATCCCCATTCGGCGACGACAATATTAGTCGCGGAAAGATGCCTATTGCCGACTAAACACATATTAGTAGCCAAATGTAGTGACTTTCGGCGACCAAAAAATTTTTAGTCGCCAATACTATCGCCGACAGAGTAAAGGCGACTAGCTTGGCGACTAAATGTTATGGTCGCTAAATTGTTTCGGCGACGAAAAAAGTGACTTTTGGCGACCAATATTTTGGTAGCCAAAAGTGACATTTTCTGTAGTGCCTTTAGGAGTGTATATTATATGCACCTTATAATAAATTAGCTTAATTTTATCATAAAATTTCATAATATCAATTACGAAATACGTAAGTTTACCACAAATTGACATAACAAAAAATGTTATAATCAAATCATAAATTTTTGTAACATCAATCACAAAATTTTAAATATTTTATTATATTAATTTACGACGAGATTACGTATTTTATAATTAATATTATAAAATTTTATGATAAAATTACATTAATTTATAATAGGATGCACAGGATATGCACTCGCTAGGAAGTGCGCACTATATTCATTCTGATAAATAAATTGTGATTTCTACATATATATATATATATATATATATTGTATTTTTATGCATTATATTTTGTGAATTTTGAGTAATTTGAGATGTCACACTAATTACACCTCGAATTTCTCTTCCCATCTACTTTCCTTTCTCGATTAAGCTTAAAATGAATGTATCCAGTCTCCCTTGCAAATTATATTCTCAAGTGCCGGGAGGAAAAATTAAGAAGGGTAAATAGGATCATTTAAAATTGTCAGAATTTACACTTCTCTCACATGTTCTTTGATAATTACCAATGACATAACATCTAATTGCCAAATACTTTAAATTGTTGAATTATATATATTCAGTCTCATGAGCGTGGAGAAAAATTAAGAAGTGCCTAGAACCAATCAAAATTGTCAGAATTTACACTTCTTTCACATGTTAATTGTTAATTTTTTGTAATTGACAATTCTGTTTGACAAAAATTTTGTTAGTTGTAATTTTATTTGCTCTTTTATTTTAGTGAGACTGTGAGTGTATAGATATGAATCCAACTCGAATTGTGCTTATCTAGAGAAGTTTGTACTAACATTTTGTATCTTGAGTATTCTTTATTTGCCATTTCACTGACTATATACGGAGATCCAGTCAGCTCGCAGGGACCAAGGGAGTAGACCCGAAGCGGGGTAGAAAGGTAACGCCTCCCGAAGCCAAAAAGAAGTTAAAGTGGTTTGACTGCTCGAGCGGTCTTTCGTATGCTCGAGTGATAATGTGGTTCATCAAATATCTCTACTTGTGCTCTGAACTTCTAGGAAAGATGTTTTACTGCCTGAGCAGTGGATATTGTGCTCGAGCAGTTGGCCTATATGTTTGCACTGCCTTTTACTCACACCGGTTAAGTGGTAAAGTGTGTGCTCGAGTAGTCTTCGCTACTTTATTTAGTTTAAAATGCACTGTTTACTGTTTTTAAGATTGAACCCATCCAAATTATCAAAGATAAGAGGTACCAAGGTTTTTTTTATATTAAAGGGTGTTTATATATTGGTTTCCTTGAGGATTTGAGAGTGATCGATGAATCTACGAATTTTATATTGACATCACCAAGGAGTCTGTTTTTATTATTTCATTCACAAAAAAGAGATATTCTCCGATGGATTCTGGGGAACTTGCGCCTGAAGTTTTGGTGGATTCCAGAGTGGCTCATCGTTGTAGATTCGACATTGGCGTTGTAGATTCAAAGTTGGGCAAAAGTAATTCCAAGGTAAAGACGATAGTGGAAGAGGCACATCGAGTTTAATTCAATTCTGACGTGAATTCACTTGATAATTGAGAGTACTTATGTAATTTCTTTTTGTCTTCTTAATAGATTATTTTGTGATTTTGGCCCGTGATTTTTTATCACAATTAGAGCTACTCTAATTGCGATTTTTTCCATGTTAAATCCTTGTACCGATTTGTTATTGATTGTTTGATTGAGATTAATATTTATTAGTTAAAATTAAAATATAATCACAAATCAATATATCGAAAGTTGTTTTAGATTTTTCATTAATAATCACCAATGACTTGACATCTAATTGCCAAATACTTTAAAATGTTAAATTATTTTGATTTGGACAATTACAGAAGACATGACAATTACATGATGGTATTTTGAAAAAATTTATAAAAAAAAAAAAGTGAGTTGAAGAAGAAAAATATAATGTTGAAAAGGAAAATTATAAAACTAATTGCTTGAATTGGAATAATTTGAGTAATGTACATATAAGATCACTTTTTCAAGTGGTACATATTCAAACACTTTTTAAACAAACATGAAATCAAAGAGTTTCAATTTTTTCAAATTAGTCTATACTTGTATGCAACACATAGTAAAGTAACCTAATAATCAAAACAAGAGCATATAATGTAAATAAGAATCACATCATGATTAGTAGAGGCCGATCTTAGATCGGACGAGTGGGGGTGCTCAATTCATGACCTTCCTCTCTCGTACCTAAGTTCCGAGCCGAGACAACTTTGGTGATGACAGACACGTGACCTTTGGCATGAGTCATGGGTTTTCTAAGTTTCCTAAAAATATTTGGGTGGCAACTTTGTATCTGGCAAAGCAGTCCATTTTTAGTATTTTGATTCAAAATCGATTTTTTAAAAGATTTTCCGTATTTGGACTCTTTTGTATTTATCTATTTCATATTGCATTTGTGAGATCAGATTCAAAACCACGGAAGTCCGAACTATAAGGCTATTGCATCCGTAAGGAGCACGAAAAGCAAACTACAATACCGCACAAAAATTAAAAAAAGTTAAAAGTAGAATTTCAAAAACAAAGAGCAGATGGGATAAGAAAGGGGTCATCAGGAATTATGAACCTGGAAAGTTGGAGGGCATCAAGAATGTAGAGGTCCTCTAGGTCTTGCCCCCTAGTTTCAACAACCCTATCATACCATTTCTCTTATTCTATGTTTAACATGGGCTAACAACGATGAGGTCGAGAGGTCCTCCAGCCTCCCTAGTTGAACTTCCCCTCATAAAAGAGGCAGTGATCCTCCAAGCGTGGGTATAAGGAGGAAATGCAGTAGGAGCTTCAATAAAAATAGGGCCAAGAACATACTTCCATTTGCACTATTGCGAGTGACGAAATATCTTGCATCAATTGCACTACGGCCCTCTAGTTCGTTATACATGACTATTTCCTCACCTTTACATCTCCTCAAATCCGTTGAAGGACGAAGACATTCAATGACTGGTAGGTTAGTAAAGGAAGAAGTAGCCATTGATGAGAGTTGAAAAAGGAATTGAAGAAGTAAGAGCAAGGATAGGGATGAACAAGAACTGAAGTAAGAACAAGGTTGAGCAAGAGTGGGAGTAAGAGTTAGAAATGGACAAGTGAATAGGTAAGAGCGCGAAAATTAAGATTTTATACCTTCTTGTCTAAGTTGCCCATTTAACTTAAGAGGTCATGTAGTTCTAACCTATTTGGGTTTTATTTGACCCATATGGAGTTAGGACACATTTAACATTTCGAAGGTCTTGAGAGTACATTTTTTGGACTTTCTACCAAAAAAATTTCCTTCAAAGAGGCATTTTGCTACCTATAGAGGAAAGAAAGTATGCTTTGAAATGTGTGACTTGGCTTCGAAATGAATGGGTTACTTCGAAGCCAGTATTTGCTAGTATGTTAATGAGTTTGAGATCAAAGACATGCATATTAACAAGTACAAACCATGTAATTGGAAGCAAGAGACCCATATTTTATTAAGTAAACAAATAATTACATTGGAGGACCTATTTGAGTACATTCTCAATTTCATGAAAATAAGGAATGGAAAAGGTTACAAGGTCATGGAACTTATTCCAACAAAATTCAATGAATGGATGTTCTCTCTCCAACTTGTCCTCAATCCTACCTAATTGGGGCCATTCTAGCTAGTGTGCCCTTATTTGATAAAAAAGTTGTTAGGCCTTCATCTCAAACTAAGTATGTTTTAGTGCCTTCTCCACCTCGTCCATCCCATCCATTTCAGCATCTTCTCCGTATGTTGAGTCATTGTTCTTGAAGTCTTTGTAGTCTTCAAGGAGATTCTATGCTTCGTACTAGGTTTGAATACAAGTGGCAAAGATCTCTTCCAATGATTCGCTAGTGACCAGGGCATTTTTATGCCAATTGAGAAGGAAGTAAGTTGGTCCAAGAAGGTGTGGAGTTCTGTATGAGCTACCAGATTAAGGATATGGCTTCGAGAGACTATATCACAAGCCTAGAAAAGGTTCTTGTAAGGAGTGTCATCTTGAAGCACTTTGAAGGTCAAGTGGGAAAAGGCAACAAGCAGAGTTTGGGCTTTATACTGCTCGTATGCAGTAGGAAGATCTAGGGGTTGGTATGGGGCAAAATGTCGATCTTCAAAGAGGGTGAGTTTCAACTCCTCAATCTCGTTAGGATTATGAGGTAGGAGAGGTGCGGTTGGGTCCATTCCAAAAGAAGGTGCGGTTGGGTCTATTCCAAAAGAAAGTGAAAATTGGGGCTCATTCACACACTCTAGCCAGTCAGAAAAGTAGAGTTTTGACTTCTTGGCCAAGTTTGAAGGACTCAACCCTAGAGCTTCGATTGGATTGGGAGTCTTCCTCACTATTTGTGTGGCTGAGTGGAGGTATACCACGCTGAAAATAAGTTGTCTTCCAAGCAATGGAGCTAATCAAATAGTACATAAAGATGTACCACTGAGCCATAAAAAGAAGGAAAAACCAAAGTAAGGTCATCGAATTCAACAAATCTATGGTGAATTCGCTCCCTTGCCTGAGGTTGGGATGGTTTTGGCCAGGTGTCCTAAACAGTAGCTTTTACAGATGATGAGACAGCCTCATCTTAAGCAGAGACCTTTGGGGCGGATGAAGAGCTTTCGAGGTCTATATGAGCAAGTTTTTATTCCAAAAGTGAGTACTCTGCGAAAGCCTCCATGACTTGTATAAATGGAGGAGGGTAAATATGGCTACGAAATGCATGTGAGTTCTTTTGAGGACGGCGATTATTGTCCAGAACCTCTTGATATTCTTGATCGATGAAAGAGAATAGTTGATTAGCCATCAAGGATGTATCAGCCTTTTTGTTTGCGCAAATAGTGTAAATAAGGTTCAAGCGCAGAGAAAGTTCAATGTTTTAAATATTGCTTGGAGATGGTTATACTTCCAAGACAATTAATTACCATGCACATCCCAAAACGTGGGCAATATGCCGCAAGGAAAGCATAGTGCATCGATCCACTAATATTACCAACTCTTGGTTATATTAGTACGAGGGGTAATGTTGGCCATATATTTTGTATCAACCAATCACAGCCTGACATGTGGTCCATCAAGGGTAATTTGAGGAATTAGTGAAGGTCTCCAACCATAAGAGGACACATGACAAATTATATCAATGGCAATGGATCTGCGAAGTACTGGAACAATAGCAAGAAGCAAAGTGACATGGCTAAATAGTTCTTGGAAGTTTAAATTCAAATTCAGGAGGGAAATCCAATTGCAAGAAGTGACTTAGTGGAGGAAAACTGCTTGGAGCCATGTTTGATGTTTGTAGAGGTTACTTCACCAGTTATCAGCTATTTCGATGGTTGCCAGCCACTTTGACAATTGTCACCAGAGCATATAAATAAAGGAGAAAGCTGATAGTGAAAGACCCAGAACCAAATCCAGAAACCGATTTATTTTACTTTACATTTTTCTAGTTCTTTACTTTTTCAGTTATTTATTTTCCAGTTCTTTACCTTCCAGTCCTTTACTTTCCCACACTGCATTCCAGTTTCTTAGGAGTAGTTCTAAGTTAGTATGTTCATCATTATAATCCTCTTCGAAACTGTAGAAGTGTGAAGGTACAATTGAAAACACTTGTTTACTTAATGAATCTATTTTCTGACACTGTTCTCTCCATCCTTTTACTATTGTTATTAGTTCTTCTAAATTTTCTCCTAAAACAAGCCACCAGTAAATGTCCTCTTCATTGAGGCTAAGAGAATTTCGAAGCAATTGTCTGATTAATTGGTTAGCATTTATTATTTTTGTAAAGACTTATTGATCCTTGTTGGCATGCTCAAATTACATTCTTAATCTTTGAAAGCCAAAAAAACCAACAATCACACAACGTGCCTATTCATGAAGCAAGAGGATGACCATGATGAGAAAGAACAAAGATGAAGATGAAGATGAAGATGAAGACCAAGACCAATTAGATTGTCAATATACATGGTATGAGAAGGATAACGTGATTGACTTTCTTAATGTTTATATTCGTGGAAATACTATGGTACATATGTAGCTTATAATTAAAGAAGAAAATTATATAATTTTATACTTTTCGAATCATAATTAAACACAACATGAAACATAACTGAAGATCTCATGAGTCATAATTAAAGAAGAAAATTAGTCATAATTAAAGAAGAAAATATCATTACTAGGGGCACATATGGTATACCCTTTTAAAAGGTGCATACATTAGAATTTCCCTAATATTTATAGTTTTTTTTATTGAATAAATCATATTAATTAAGTTCTAATTTCTTTAACTTTTTTTTTATTATTTAAAAAAAAAAGTGATATTTATACTTAAACAATAAAATTTACTATATTTTTTTTCAAACTTCAAATTAGTATAATTTAATCAATAAAAAAATTATAAATATAAGTGAAATTTATTCATAAATCTCTCTCCACCTACTTATGTTTCACTTAGTCCAAATTATTTTCTTATATTCGAACAAATTCTATAGGTGACATAGTGACCAAAATACTCTAATAATAATATTCACATTAATAGTGTGAATGTTCTGTGATGTCAAAATTTACACTGTCAACGTGAATATTCACACTGTAAAAAGATATAAATGTTCACATCACTAAGTTAATAACCGTTCAAAAAATATTTATAAGGGTATAAGAATTAGGATTTAGTGGATTAAATATCCGAATAACAAGACTTATTGAAATACAAAAATATGTTATGAACTAATGGGGATACAAGTACTTAAAAAAAGATTTCCTAATAAATCTCCATGGTATCAGACAGATAACTTGATTGACTTGGCTTCTTAATGCTTATATTTAGAGAAAATTATTGAAAAGTCTAATCTAATAATTGCGTAAAGCATTAGGTCCAATGGATATTTTTTATTAGTGAAAAATTCACCCTTTGTGAAATAGTTTGTGACGCCCCAAAAATTAGAAATATCTAGAAATAACAATACCCTTATTTTATATTGTATCTAATGTGCAAACGATGTACCACTCAGAGTTAAAACCACTTCCCGCTGTAGGTGATTGTTAAAACATTTGGAGTCGAAACACGTGACGATTCAAAATGTGAAATATGTTCTCACGAGTCGATGTTGCTGTGCCCGGAATCTGAACAAATGTCCTAAGATTGGTCAAGAAAATTTAAATTTTTCAATGACTTTTAGTTAATAGAATAGGTAGTGTTATAATAATATAATATAGTTAGGGCAAGATTGTCCCTAACTGCAGGCCAAAACGCATAGGTAAAGGCTAAACCTAGGCTCTGATATCAAGTTGTGACATTCTAAAAATTGGAAACATCAAGAAATATATTAACAAATAAATATAGGGTATTTCTAAGGTTATAAGTATAATGCCCCAAAATCTACTCTAATGTTAAAGTTTAGGAAACGTCACTCATGAATCTTTTGGTCAATAACCAGGTAAGATCACAGAAAATATCGAATGACTCAAAATAGCCTCCCTTCTAAATTCAATCTCCATATATAGCAATGCTACTTTTTTGGCAGATCTTAATAAGGTATTAATATAAGGTCTACATAAGTTGACGAAAAGTAATGATAGGTTACAAAAGATATAAGTAAAATAATAATTACAAGATCTTATCTTAATTACAGCAAGAGTTTAAATATTACATTTCCAAAGCAAGATTACAAAACGAGATTTAACAAAAGTAGTTTCTAATTCTTCTAGGGTAGCCATACATTTTCAAACATTTCAGCTCTTCACCATTGATCGGATAATAGTCTTCAATACCTAGCATGAAATGCCATGAGTTTTGAATGTCCAGTAAACGCACACACACCCCGTCTTTTTTTCCCAATCCAATACACAATCACATTTACAACAAGTAACGAAGTATGATATTCAAGTAAACAAGTACTCAGTTATAAAGTTAGATGTTAGTAATCTAGAAATCCCCTAAAGAGATTCATCCTCCTAACCGCAAAAATTGAACTTGGATTATTCGGTATGCCCCCTCTTTTACTGCTTTGCAGACCTTATCCCAAATGCCTACAACGGTTACGTACCACGTAGCAACAACTGAAGACCTCAGTAGAGATGGTAAAAAAAAAGGATCTTATCCATAACCTCCTCCATCCTTATCAAACCGAAACCACCTAGGGTCTGAATATAACCGATCCATTCAAGAGTTCCGAAATTACCACTTACATAAGAATTTACTTTCAATAGGAAACACGTCCTGCCAACCAATTCAAATTTAACACAAATATTATCTTATGAAGTTACTAAAGTGATCGAAAACCAATTTCAGCCCCAATAAAGTTTTCCATTGAGTTAGATGTTTTAAGTTAATGTTAGAACAAGCTATGGAGACAATAATTCTTACACAAGTATGAGCACCATCAAAGCACCATTGTAAAGCAAATGTATTCATAACCATATGTAAATGTCATTCTAAGTCTCAAACAAATAATAAAAAGGCACATTCAAGAAATAAAGAACATGAATCATTAACAAAACATAAATTTTCAGATTCGGTGTACTTTAAAGATCATAATCTAAGAGACATTTTTCAGACTTTTCCCGAACTTGGCCTTTCTAGAGTTTGTAGAGAATTTTATGTAGTTTCCAGATCATTTTTCGGAAGTGGGATAGCTTTCATAGTTTTTTAATTATTTAAGAAATACTCCAACGCTATCCAGATTCGTCGACGGTTACAAAAATTGGTTTTTCTCTCAAAACACTCACTCATTTTCAATAATACCATTTTTTTCTTAAATTATAACACTTTAAGGAAGGTTTTGATATAAAATGAGCTCAAAGGGATTTTTTTGTATTTTTATAGAATTTTTAAAAGTTGACCGAAAATATCGATCTTTGGTGCACAAAACTTGAAAGAGAAAGAGTTATAAGAAAACAGTGTCACTATGTGTAATTTTATTGTTATGAAAACATACCAAATAACATACTAATAACTCAAATTTTTAGATTGATGGTGTGCCTTTAAAAATAATGTAAGATAGGTAAAAATAGGTGATTTTACTCCATCAAAGAGCTAATACAAGCAAAGAATAAATCAAAACTCAACTTCTTTTATTTAAACACAATAACACCATACATGCCCATCTAAAAAAAATATTCTAAACATCTAATATCATGTATTTGGAAGAGAAAAAGAAAGGAATGAGTTGTGTTGTAACTTACTTGTTTGCTTAAGGAAGTGGTTGTGCAAGAATTACTCACTTTTCTTCCTCCTCCTCCAAAGTTCTCACTTTCCCTCCTCTCTCCCTCTCCTCAGCCGTATATGAGAGTGTGGTGTGTATGTTTGAGTGTGAAGAATATGCAAAAGGAGGTGGTGTATTTATAGGGAAAAAAAATGGTGAAATGTCCTCAAAGGTCCATTGGTTGGAAGTGAATCGAATGAGCTTATATTTAGTTGAATTTTAATAGAATGTAAGACGATTATGAGGTCTAAGTAGGATTTAGGACATGATTTGGTTGTAGGTTAGCTTGGTTGGAACTAGATTGGTTGCTAGTACATAGAAGGTTCTACGATTCTAGGCTTTAGTTAAATTCTCTTCCTTAATTCAAGGAAGATGTTCTCAAAAGTACACATCAATGAATCCGGGAACATGTGGCCAGCCATGTGGGGATTATATATATATATATTGTAGATATTTTTGGTAAAAAAAGATTAAAACAAAGAATTGTATTTTATATGTATAAAGAATGATTTGGGGTCAAATTGTAATTAAATTACAATGTAAGGGCTTGGGCTCAATTAGAATATCTATTTCAATGTAGAATTAATAAAAATAATGTTAGGGAAAATAATGTGGTTTGAGTTGCTTCGTTTTGAATTAAATAGTGACTAGTTCACATATATATATATATCCTTTTAATTTTTTGACTATTTGTTCAATTTTTTCCTTATCTATTCAAATATCTATTCAAATTTTATTATCTGTTCAATTTTTCACTTATTTGTTTAAATCTATCTATCAAAATTTTATTATCTGTTCAATTTTTTTTTCCTGAATTTTATTTGTTGATTTTTTATCTATTCAATACTTTGTTATTGAAATAAACCAAGACACTATCTGTCCAAATTTTGAACAACAATGTTCAATAACAACAACAAATCTTTCCATTTCTATGATCTGTTCAAATTCAACACAAATCTTTTCAAATTCATACAGAGATCTTATCTATTTGTTCTATGTGTTCAACAAGAACAACAACAAAGAAAAAAATTATCTATAATATATAGAGAGCAGAGAGATGATCTGTTGGACAACAACAAACAACAACAAAACCAATCTCTCTCTCTCTCTCTCCTCTCCCCGTCTCCAAACCCTAACTCTCTCTCTCCTCCGACACTCTCCTCCATCGATGTTCCTCCACTGCTCTCTTCCGTCGCTGCTTCGTTGTCTTTCTCCGCCGCAAGATCCAAATCCGTAACTCGTTGAACAAAGCTTTGCCCTCTCTTCATTTTCTCTCTCAAGCTCGTCGAACAGAGCTCCACCGCTCTCATTCACATCCGCCACGTTACCTACCGCCGCTGTCCAAAGCGTAACAGTCTCCACTCGTTCTTATCATTTCATCATCCATTTTTCTTCTCATTGATCACTATCATACCTTACACATCTAATATCTCCAGATCTTTAACGTCACTCTCTCTCTCTTACACACACACATATACATACACATACGCACACATCGTATTGCTATTCTAATTTCAACTACAAATGAGATCGCTGTTGATCTTCATTTTTCTTTGATGAGATTTGGTATGATCTTCAAAAGGCATGGAGGCGAACGAATTCGAACTTTGTAAACGCCATTTTCGTCTGATTGAAAACTTATATATATAGAGATATATATTTTTAAATTTTTTTGATCTCTTTTTTTTTTTTTTTTCTCTCTCTCTTTTAGCTATATCTCTAGATCTGTCCAAGGTAGATTTGGATTTTTTTGGTAGCTTTGAATATATATATATTTTTTGCCCAGATCTACCCAAGGTAGATTCATTTTGTATAAACGAATCATCTATGTGTGTGGGTGTGCGTTTGAAAATGAATATTTTTTATTTGTTGTTATTTTTAGATTTTTTTTTCCCTTCTCTATTTGTTGTTGTTGTTGTTGTTGTTATTGTTAATGATGATGATGAACAAATAAGGTTTGGTTTGGCTTAGTATCGCAACAGATAGGGTTGGTTTAACTCAACAAATAGGGTTATGTTTGGCTTCTATTTCATTCGATAGAAAAAAATTTAAAAAACAAAAATTAAACAGATAGAATTTTGGCAAATAGATTATAAGGAAAAAAAATAAACAGATAATAAAATTTGGATAGATATTTGAACAAATAAGAGAAAAAATTGAATAGATAATCAAAATTTTAAATAGATGGTTAAAAAATTTGAAGAGAAAGTCAAAAAAATTGAACAAATGTCCCCCCCAAAAATTAAACAAATAGATATAAATTTAAAGAGATAGAAAAAATATTTAAATAGATAGATATAAATTTGAACAGATAGTCAAAAAAATTGAACAGATAAAAAAAGTCAATAGATAAATTAAGAGGTAAAATTGAAAAAAAAAATGTTCTCCATGACTTCTCACCAAATTATTTCACAAAAAGTGGATCTCTCACCAACAAAAAATTATCAACCGGACGTAATGCCTTATATCCTTCTTACCTAACACTAGTATGTTTGGGATTTTCCTTTAACATTTTATGAAAAAATGCAAAAAGTAAAGATAAATGCAAATCTTTGAAACTTTTTTTTTTTTTGTTTTTTTGTATACTCCTCCATCTCAAAATATTAGTCCATTATTTCGTTTTTCATTGTTCCATAATATTAGTCCATTTTCAAAAATTAAGTACAAAAATAATATAAATTTCTTATTTTGCCATTCTTTTTAATTCATAAACAACATAAAAAGTACAATTATGACATTGATATTTTCCAAAAAATATACTATCAAAGGCTAATTTTGGAAAATCAATTTTTTAAAAGTGTAATAATTGTACTCCAAAAAAAAAGTTAAATTTCTCAAAATGAACCATTATTTTGGGACTGAGGGAGTAATTTATTGACTTTTTAATTTAATATTTAAAATACAATTTAATATTTCCAAAGGAGGCCTAGTTGACTTATTGTTTCTGAGCTATTCAAGCATTTCTAATACAAAAATATTAAAGACTCTAAATATTTTATCAAACATGAAAAGAGCCTTGGAATTTTAATTATACAGGTTTATTACAATAATAGTTATAAACTTGTGGAAATTATAAGAGCAAATTGGGAGGATGTCTGTCAGCTGCCAACGATAGCCGCTGCGCCAGCCACGGCACCAACCGCATTCCCAGCCATGCCGCCAATGACACTGAGTCCTGCATTGAATAACTCGAACTTCTTATTCTCCTGTTTCTGAAAACATCATAATCACATAATAGGATTATCTTGAACAGTGTATTAAATATTTCATTAAATTTGAATAGAAATTTGAGTAAAAATTATATTTGATATCAAGTGTTTTAATGGAAATTTTTGAAATTTTATTAAAATACTGGTCAATTAGGCAGACAATCAGATAGATATCCGGCCGGTCAACCGGCTAGTATAAATTTTTTACAAATTTTTACCTTGAGATAGTCATCTGAGGGGTCGACCGGACAGACAACCGGGAGGTCGACTGGCCAGTGTAATTTTTTTACAATTTTTTGCCTTGACGTTGTTATTCGAGGACATCTGGAGGGACATTCGAGGGACCTTCAGTGGTGAAAATCAAACGGTTATAAACAGTGATTTATAAAAGGCATATTGGTCCTCAGTTTAATGAAAGAATAGTGAAATCCTGAATTTGATACATATTTGATGAAACTGTTGGAGTAGAAAAAGACGCAATTTTTCATCAAATTCAAATTTGATAAAAGGTTTGAGTAACCATTGGAGATAATCTAATAAGTATTAACTAGTGTTCCACCCGTGTGCTTACAATTATTTGTATATATGCGAATTGCGATTTTTATTTATTTATTATTATTTTTTTTGCATACAGAAAAAGGAATATAATAAATGCAGCATACCTTCAATCAATTATTTTATGTTTTCTTTTATTGAAAATTTAAAAATAATGTATGGGCAAGATTTATAACTAAATTAAAAAAAAAAATTATTCCCAACGACATTTTTTTACTTCTATATAAATACATAAAAAAATAAACTTGAGAAAGGTAATCAATATAAATATTATGCATTAAGTAAAAAAATGTGGTTAGCAATTATGCTTACATAAATTTACTATAGTTTTAATTTCAAATTAAAAAAAAACAAAAAACAAAAAACTATTTTAAAAATATTTTATTTAACTAGTACCAAGTAGAATTTTCTTAGCAAAAAGGAAAGTTAAAAGATTTCGTTGCAAATTTTCAAATGTCTATTGTTAAACATTATATTCTACTTGCTTGTTTGTTTGCTTGCTTACTTTGAGAGTTTTGATCTTTTATCTTTGCTCCACATTCATCATATTGTTTTATTTATTTTTCTTCTTCTTGCTTGATTTTCGCATGATATTTCTTTCATAGTGCATCTCCAAGTGTATTAGTGAAAATATCATACATTTAAAATGCACAAAATTACAATATATATATATATAAATAAAAAATAAAAAAGAAGTAAGTAATTTCCAAAACTAAAACTACTTTAAGAAAAAATAAAAATAAATAAAAACAAAAATGAAATTGTTTGAAATAGAAAATGATTTATTTATTTATAATTTTTAAAAATAAACTTTTAAAGAAAAAAAAACTATATACAAAAAAGTACATAAACTAAATATAAAATATAATACAAAAAATAAATAAATTATAGGATTTTCAAAAAGTAAGACTCACTAACCAATTTTGTAAAATTTTATCTATTCATATACTTTTTGTGTATGTTTTTTGTCTATTCATATACTTTTTGTGTATATTTTTTTGTCTATTTAGCAAATACAAATGTAATAAATTTCATAACATAAAACACAAACAATTGTGAGACAAAGTATCTATAAAAAATAAAAGCAACTTTCAATAATGATATAGAAGCATACCTGACGTTTTAATTAGAGGTATAACTAAATAAATTGCCATAGAAGAGGAAGACAACATTTATTTTTCATCACAACAATTACATAACTTAATATATAATTTTAATATCTCTCACTCTTCCACATGTTCAATTATCTATCAATATTAGAATTAATGTATGAACCAAAAAAAGGGAACATTTGAAAAGACAAAGAAATGTGGTTTGAGACCTTTCAATTACTGAATTCTATTAATTAATAGTTATTAGACTTCAATGGTCGAACTTCTAATATTTGTTAGCCATTAAAGCTGAATTTTTTAGTTTTTATCTATATTCACTTAATAATTTGAGAGTGGACATGTGTCAAATTTTTACACAAATACTTGGCACATTTGTTTAGCATTATTAATGAAATGCACAGTGTAATTTTTTCTCTCTCTCTCTCTTTTTTTTTTTTTTTCACAGTTGTAACCTACTATTTTTTAATAAGAATTTATATTTGTTTTAGATATTTTTTTGATATACAAATTATTTTTTACAGTGTAATTTTTTTTCTCTTTTTTTTCGCAATTGCAACCTATTATTTTTTAATAAAAATTTATATTTGTTTTAGATATTTTTTAAATATACAATTTTTTTATATAGATTTTAATGAAATGCATAGTGTAATTTTTTTTTCAATTGCAACCTATTATTTTTTAATAAGAATTTATATTTTTTTTAGATATTTTTTTAATATACAAATTATTTTTTACAGTGTAATTTTTTTTTTCTTTTTTTCTCAATTGTAACTTGTTATTTTTTAATAAAAATTTATATTTTTTTTAGATATTTTTTAATATACAAATTATTATTTTTAGATTTTTTATAAAAATAATTTAACAATCCTATCATTAACTATAGTATATGGGAGAAATTGAAAATGGTACGACAGTAAGTATGAGAGAAATTAAAAATACTTGTGGATGAAATTTTTTTTTTAAAATAAAAAATTTAGAAAATTATGATTGGGATATAGGAGCTCCCACAAGGCTTATGAGTTAGAAATCCCATTTTCCTTATATAATATATAGATTATTTGTAGCGATCCCGGTTTCGATCATTCTTTCATGTTTTTCCACTTTGACTAGAAAATGCAAAATGCATTCGAAGTTGCTTGTCCACTCAAGCGGCCGTTTATGCGCTCGAGCGGAGAATGTTTGGTTTCAAAAGTTTGACCTATCTGCAAAAGTACTGGGTTAGTGTATTTGACGCTCGAGCGGACCGTGTTATATCAGTTCGTGAATTTGATATTTCAGATCACTTTTTCAGTCCTTTCTCTCTCTCTCTCTCGAAAACTCTCCAAAATTCCAGATCGGGAGCTTCCCTCTCTAGAAGTCATCTTCTCTCTTTAATTTCTCCAAATCCATTGTGATTTAGACCTAAGTTCTTCACCAAAGTTGGTTATCATCTCGAGGGATTCGTTGTGTGCGGTGAAGATCGAGTTTCGACATCGTTGATTTTGGGGGTTTCACCTCATTTCTTCTTCAAAACTTGAGGTAGGGATTTCTTAGAGTTATATATATATATATATATATGTTTTTGCAAGATCTATATAATTTTCGAAATCATTTTTCGATAGCTTTGAAAATTAATTGTTGATTCAAGAAGTTGAGCGATTTTGAAAGTGGGTTTGTCTCTTATTCTTTTAAAATGATCTTATGAGTTTTGATCTTCGTTGATTGAAGAAAAGATGATTTTGGAAAGTTTTCTTTCAAAAGATTTAAGTTGTATAGTTTTGGTGAGAAAACCTAGAATTTAGAATTTTTTTTTAAGAGACTGAAAATCCATGAATGATATTGTTATATTTATTTTGTATGTCAAAATAAACGGATATTTGAAAAATTTCTTATTTATATTTATATAAATGATGAATTTCAGGAAATATGAGAATTATTGTTCATTTTGGAAATTATTGTTCAAAATGTTGAAATAGTCTTAAAATGACTAATTGTTGAGGATACTTGGGAAGAGGGAATTGTATTCCTTGGATGATGAATTAGAATAAAATTATTTATATTTATCTTGTGTTATTGGCATATCAGTTCATTTGATTACATTAAATTTTGAAAGTTGATTTGAAAACTTGCATTAAGAAAAGAATGTTGAGAAACAAGTTTTCATGGAATGGTTTTGGGTAAATACGTTGGTAAGTCTTGATAGGTAGTGTAGATGTTATTGAATAAGTTGGCTTGGGAGTCCGGGGTGAAAGACCTAAAACCCGCACGGATAGGTGTCAAGCCTTTCGATTAATACCAATAAAAATGACAAATTGGTAGCACTTGTATTGTCTACTTGCAGACACCGACCTAGGGATTACCAGAGTCATATTTACCGCTCTTGAAATGAATTGTTAAGTTTTGAAGAATTGAAATTGCATGACATCATTGAGCATGATGATATTTAAAGATGAAGATGTGATTTTCTTTCAAAACGGCATAGCATGGCATGTGCATTGCATATCTTGAGACTTGTATAAAATATATATACTTTGTTAAGGATTTCATACTGAGCTTTATGCTCACCCTACGAGATTTTTGTGCAAGAAAAGATGTGGCAATGCCGCTTAACTAAAGGCGAGGAAATGTGTGTTGAGAGTACGAGACTCTCATTTTGCTGTGACTTTGTGTGTAAGCCAATGGCTGTATGCGTGTGGGTTTGAATAACCGTTTTATGTAACCAGACTCAAGCCTTGAAAACTTGTAAACCCTTGGGGGCATTTATTTGTTTATTTTCTTGTTGTTGGATTAATGTATTATTGCATGAAGAACTATTGTATCATGTAATGTAAGTTTGGAGATTTATATTCGGTTTTTCTTGAAAGAGTCATGATTGTTATATTATCATTTGGACTAGAAATTTGGGACGTTACATTATTTATTCATTTATTATTTTAATGGAATAAGCATTATTTATGAACAAGAAGTTTTGGCAAATCTCATTTAAAACATTAAAAACATAATAGGAAATTACATCAATAGCTCCATACTAAAACCCTTGCAATATAAATTGTAATTAACTTCGGCTCAGTTTGTTTCGATATATATATTTTTATTTATTAATATTGTACACATGTTTAACTGTTTGATTGAATAAGTAATTTTTTTTACAAGGCTTACCATTAAAATAATCATCAATCTAAGTCTATTTTTAGGAAGTTCAGTTAGGCATTTTTAACACATTGATTTTTTTCAAAAATAAAAGAGTGGTTATTCATTGGCTTCTATTGAACACATATAATAGAATTTTTTTCGTTTTGAAGTATCAACCAAACAATGGAAAATTAAAAGAAAATTTTTTTTTTGTGTGCAAAATTAATTTACGTGACAAATATTTTTGAGTGTAAAAAATTTGATAAATTATACTATTAAACCGTATAATTTGATTTAAATTTTACTTTGGACCCTATGGTTTTAAATTGAACAATCTGGTTCTTATACTTTACATATAACTTAAATTTGGTCCTCCCATTTAAGTTGGACATTAAAATTAATAATTTTGGAACACTTGTCAGTCTATTGAGGTGTATAAGTAGAAAAAATTAACGAAAATTTGAACGAAAGAGCGAAATCGAAACAAGAGTTAAAATGTAGGAACTAAATTATTCAAATTGAAACAATAAAGAGCAAAGTGTAATTTTACCCTACAAATAGTTAGGTATAGATTTATCATTATTTCTTAGAGAACCAAACGTATTAATGAAAATTATGATGGAATGATAATTTTACTCCACTTCATTATGCTAAACCAAATATAACGTATTTATTATTATTAATTTTTTTTTATAACTCAATATTTGGTTTGATGGACCAACTAAATCGAGGGACTAATATCACATTCCACTAGCACGGGAGACAATTAAAGTCAAGGCAAAACTCCGTATAAATTGACCCTAGAAATTATTTACATTTAGAAAGTTTTGAATTTGAAACTATAAATGGAACACAATCCCAAATCTTAAGTCTTGACCAACAGGTCAACAGCCCCTTGGATTGAATCAAACGGAACCTAATGTGAATCCTATAATTTTTAATTGAACACTATACTAACCAACCATTTATCTATTCTCTTTATAAACTCCAATGGAGATTATGTGATCAAGATCATAATGTGAATCTAAATCATGTTCAAAGAATTGCTAGATGATTAGGAAAATGATGGGCTCACCTTTTCAGCAGGTGTAAATGGAACAATTGCCTTGGATGTGGAATGAGATGTAGATGATGAAAATTCTGGCTGCAAGAAGAACAAACATCGACTATGAATATTTTGCTAAAATACACTTTGATAAAAGTGTAAATTAAGTTAATAAATTTAGTATGAGAAAAAAATATTCAAGATTATTGAAGAAATACAATGTGTAGCTTAATTCAAATTTTGTATGATGAGATTCACATTTAAAATGAATTTAAATAGTACGTACTTATATATACATATATATTCTTGCAAAATGAAAAATAAATACTGCAATTTTCAAGTTAAAAAATTTGAAATTATAATATTTAATTTATAATGCAGCTAAAAAAAAAAAAAAACAGAAAAAGAAAAAGATAGTGCCAAAGTTCATAAAATAGGGGTCATTTACCTGACAGTGGTGTCAGGAAAAAAAAATACAAACTCATTAAAAAGTTTATAAATTTAATTATTAATATTTCCCTTATAAAATATAATGATGTGTTTGCCCAGAAAAACTATTCAATGCCCATCTGATATTACCCCAAACACACTTAAATCATTTATTTGTGTAAGCCATATAGAGTGCACACAAATGAATGACTTAGATGCATTTGGGGCATTGCCACGTCAATGCCCCAAAGCCAATGAATAATTGCTCATTTGCCCATTTCCATATCTATGGTTATTTTGAAAATTAACTTTTTAGTGATTTTTAATATTTTATAAAAAGACGTATAAAAAAATATAAAAATTAATTATTTTATCGTGATTTTTAAATTTTTTTACTAACATGTTAACTTTTCAAAATTGGCCATATATCAAGGATTATAAGTTATAATTCAACCAGTGGGGTTGTTTGGTATAGTTTGAACCAACTATTTATAGCTTAATTTATTCAGAAATCATGTGTCAGATTATTTGGTATAATTTTTGCTTATAATTTATTAGACATAAAGAGTTTAAATAAGATTAAAAATTTTGGTTATCTGAAAGCTGAGGAAGGAGTATTTTTAATTTCTATTTTTTTATTATCAACTTTTAACTTATAATATAACAAGATTTAGCAAATTCAACCAAATTCACCCAAAAATGATTCTCAATAAGGTGTTCAAATTTTATATTGGTTAAAGTTTTGTACTGAAATTTGAGTTCCGACGTTAAATTATTTTTGTAAAGTTTAAATATTTAGAAATCCAAAATTAAAATGATATCTATATTTTATTGAAAATTCAATCTTACTTTATTAAAAAAAGTAAAATTTTGCACAAATAAAATTGCACCAATAAAATAAAAAATTGTTCTTTAATTGTAAATGTTGAAATTTAAAAATCTAAAGGATTTGACTTGGAAAAAACTTATAAAAATCCGCTTTTTTTGACTTACTTTAGTCTTTGTTTAAATTTCACTTTCGAGTCTTTTTTTTTCTTTCTTTTCTTTTCTGTCTCTCTCTCTAAGATCCATCTTGACTAAACAATTCTAAAAAATTTACGAAATTGAGTCACTTTTAAAAAAAATCACTAAAGAAACTTTATTGAATAAAACTTATAAAAATTAGCTTGTGTCTTTACTGAAATTCAAAATATGAGTCAATTTTTAAAAAAAAATCATTAAAACAAGATAATCATACTTACAAAAAGTTAAAAAAAAGCCAAGTTCAAGGTGCCAACAAGCCCGTTGACAAAGAAAATGAAATCAACAATACTATCCCTAAATACCCCAGTAACTCAAACAGTGTAGGCCTTTATCAACATCAAAGCAATTAAAATACGGGCAAACAATAAGTGAAAGAATAAGAAAGTACATGTAAATTTATGAGAATTTTTTTTTTTTTTTTTAAAAAAAAAAATTTTTTTATCGCAAGCCTTTTATGTGTTTTGATGCAGGTGTGATTATTTGCCAAGTTGCTTGAAATAGGGCCCATTTGTTTTCTGCACTAGTAGTCCACTATGGATTGTTAGTGATAAACAGTAAAATTAACTTCTGTTTGTTTTGGTTTTTGAATTTCGGTTTTGTAGTCCTTTTGGCTTAAGATAAGCCTTGGGCAACGGATTATCAATCTAGGTTGAGAGATGGTATTAACAAAGTAGTCCGTTCGGATTGGGTGTCATCGAAAATCCAGCTGGTCAACCAATCAACAACAATTTTTTTTTTTTTACTTGTTGGGGATTTTTTTTTTAAACATTAAGGTTTAATGTTTTTGTATTTTTTGTTAAATAAAAATCATAGTTTTATTTATTTTATTATTTTATATAAAAATAATTTACAATTCCCACACTAACAACTATTATCAAAACAAACACAATTTTACTAATCGCCTCACTGTCAATTCTCTCACTATTAATCTCCTCACTATCAATCCTCGCCATTCTACATCTAAAAACAAACGGGGCCTAAGACTTGTACAAAAAGATTTCAAGCCCATCCTGAAAGTATTGAATATTTTTCCAGAAAGGGACAATCTAAGCAATTGTCCACCGGTGGGGTTTACAACAGGTCTCATTTTGTTCATTCAAACAATTAGTTTAGGGATGTAAATCTGGCTCGGCCCATGTCGGGCCTTGTGGGCTCCTGCCAAAATTCAGGGTCGGCTGAGCCGGCCCACTAGTCAAAAAATTGGGCCTAGGCCCAAGTCCATATCCTAAGATATTCGGGCTTTGGGCGGGCCGGTGGGCCTAGGCTTGGCATCGAGCTTGGATTGGGCTTGGGCGAGCCTAGCCCTTTTTTTTTTGTTTTCTAAATTTTTTCTACCAAAATTTTATTATTTTCCACTAAAAAAGATATTGGGCCTAGGGTGAGCTGGGCCTTGAGTGGGCTTTAAGCGAACTGATGGGCTGAGCCACGGTTTGGGCCCACGGGTTGGGTCGGGTTTCAAAATAACTGCCCAAGCCCAAGCCCAAGGGCTCAAGTTGGGCTTGGGTCCGGGCCAAAATGGACTTGAACGGGCCAGGCCCACCCCAGGCTTCGGGTTGCCCACTGGCCATAGGCCATTTTTACACTCCTAAATTAGTTTTGCAACCATTATACATAGGGGTGTTTGGGAAGCCACTTTTAGGCTTTTTTTTTTTTTAAAAAAAAAAAAAAAATCTATAAAAAGATAAAATAAGTTAAAATAGTCAATAAGACAAAATATCATGTCAAACCCATATTCATTTCATTTTTTTTCTCACCAACATAACATTCAATTATAAAAAAATTCAACAATTTTCTCAAACACAAATATTCTAGTATACTAAAATAGTTAAAAATTAAATAGTCTACTAAAATAGACAACTTCCCAAACGAGGCCATAGATCATTGACAAAAAAAAAAAAGAAAATTAAAATTGATCAGAAATCCTAACTACATAATTTTATCAGATTTTGTATTTAAAAAAATGAATAATCTATTTATTATTATTTTGAATAGAGGAAAACACAACTTGCGCCTGAATTGTCCAGTACTATCAACAGCAATCCTACAATCTCATCAACATCATTAATTTTTGTGCGATCTGGAGTGCCATTGGTGGCACTGAATAACAATTTCAAAGGCAAAGCAGAAAGAAGCGTTGCAAGCGGGTGGGAAATCTACTCTTTTTTTTTTTTTTTCGTGTGTGTGTTTTGGGAATCAAGATAGAACAATTAAAAAATTGGAATTAAAAAATAACAGATCGAATATTTTAAAAACTGAGGGTAGTTAATTCAAAAAATAACAAAAATAATAAATAAATTATATTGATAATCCTTACGTTTTACTCTTAGTATAATTTTGATTTTTATAATTTCAATTAGCTTAATTTCGACCTTTAATTTTAAATTTTGTATCAATTTGATTCAATTGATAACACAAGTAGCCCAATTGATAACACAAATTAGGATTTTTGAATAAAAGTAATCTTTTTCTTTGCTGATAAAAAAAAGTTGATTGAGATTAACTCAATAACTCATTAAGTTAAACAAATTTCAAATCTTGCCTATCAAAACATAACACATACCATTTATGTGCTCATTTTCAATCAAAAAAATATTAATAATTGTAATGAGTTGTGCCAAATCAAAATAAAATTATAAATTTATGGTCAAAATCGAGTCAATTAAAATTATAAAATTAAAATTATACAAAGATTAAAATATAGGACTATTGACATAGTTTTTCCTTAAAAAAATTGATGCAGATGAAAAGAGACAGAAAAAGAGGAACAAACTGAGTTTTAAAAAGTTCATATAAAGGTTATGCAAGACGTGAATGGAGGACAATCAACTGCACGATTTTTTTATTTTTTATTTTTATAGTTATTTAATGATTAAAAAAAGGGTTTAGGGGAAGATAAAAACTAAGCATATAGCCGCACACAACTCTCTTAGAACTAAGGGTGTTCGCGGATCGATTTTGTGTGGTTTGATTTGGACCCGCCCGCATCTATGCGGTTTGGGAAAAAGTCAACCCGCAACCGCCCACAGTGCGTTTTGCGGTTTGTGCGGATAGGGTTTGCAGATGTGCGGGTGGTTTGCAGTTTACACTTTTTTCTTTAAAAATTAATTTTTGAGTTTTTTTTTTTCCCATCGCATTTAGGCATCAGATTCATTTTATACATTTGTGACCATTTGACAACAATTTTTTGATGAGTTTACAAATAAAAATTGAATATCAATGCATTAAATGAAAGTACCCAAAACAAAGAGACCCTACACTAGCATTTTTGTCATGAAAAAAATGTATATCAATGCATTAAACGTTGTACTCAATTAGAATTGTCAGTTCAGTAATCAATAATCAAACTAGAAACTCCATCGACCACTAAAAGGAAAATTTTATTAGGAAAAAGTGGATGAATCACCAATGAAAATCATATAAGAAACCAAGTTTAAGACTTGATAATTCTACGGTATTAAGAAAGTTGAAAAATACTTAAAAATAAGGATCTTAATATCATAGAGAACATAATGGTACTCATGTTAAAGTTACAAAGTTGGTATATAAAAAAAAAAATAAAAATAATAATAATAATAATAATTAAAGTGCGGGCGGTTTTTGCAGGTTGGGGGTTTAACCCGCGACCCGCCCGCAACCCGCAAATTTGTCATATTTCAAACCGCATATGCCCATATTATGTTTGCAAAACCGCCCATTTATATGCGGGTTGGGCGGATTGAGCGGTTCGGATAAACCGTTGCCCACCTCTACTCAGAACCAATCTCATAGGGTTGTGTCCGATTGTTTATATATTTTAATTTCTATATTTTTAATTGGTTCCAATCCTATTATTAAATGTCCATCAAATTTGATGAAAAGTGAACTTTGGAATGAGAAGGTAATTTCTTAAAGATTTTGATAAAAATTTAAAGAAAGGATTGGAGTAATTCATATCAAATCAAACATTTTACTTAAATTTAAAATTAAATTAGATGAAAAATTTAGTGAATGATTAGAGATAGTCTAACAAATATGAAAGTGTAAAGGAAAATGACGTACAAGACATAGTTATCCAAGAAATAGTTCTGCTCATGCTTATGCTTGAACAAGTTTTTGTGAAAACAAGTGGGGCAAAGACAGAAGAAGCCTTCCTCATTGTGAAAGCATTTGGTACAAGTAAAGAAAATGTCAGGTATGAAGACACCACAGCCTCCACAGAAAGGCCTACCACTTTTAATGATGTAGAACAGACACATAACCTCCATGAAATCAAGACTTCCACCGTCCCTGTCGAGCGTGTTGAACAAGTGTCGATTGTTCATTTTGGTGAGTCCTTGCTCTGTTATGAACCCCAGGAATTCATGGATCTGGACTTTGCCATCGTTGTCATTGTCGAGCGCATTGAAGAATTCCTGTGCCAACTTGGGGAGCTTCGTGCGCTTGTTACTGGTGTCGTAGGAGATTTGTGTAATATTGAACATGTTCTCCATGGCCTTCTTGTCATCCTTCATTGTTGAAAGTAGAGGTTCTGTATAATTCAATTTGTAAGTTGTCAAATAATAAAGGGAGATTTATTTATAAATCTCATTTAAAGGACTTAGGGGTGGTTTGGGATGTTCTAAATAAGTGTACTTTTTAATTTTTTATAAAAAAGAAAAGAAAAAAAAGTAGAGAACGTAAGTAGAAAAGTAAAGCGGAAATGTTGATTGATGTGACCTAAATAATATATATATGTAAAAAAAAAAGTACATTTTTTTAATGCATGCCAAACACGTACTTATAACCTAATAAGTCTATAAAGTTTTCTTGTATTCCATCTAATCTCATATATTTAGACTTGTATCTCAGGAGGCCTTTTTTTCCTTGTTTATAATATTTTTAGGACTAATACCCTTTGTTCTATTTTTGATAGTAAGTATTATACACAATTGTAATCTTTTTGTTTCCTTTTTCTATTTTGACTGTTTTGAAATTAGTGGGATAGGTTTCTTTAAAAGCTAAATATATATTATTAGGGGTAAACATGGTCCAGATTGATCCGAATTGGGGTAAAACCAAGATCAATCTCTTGTCTACGGTTCTTGAAAAATTAGAACCAATCCAATCCGTTTAAATCGTGGAACCAATTCGAACTAATCCGTTTAAACACAGATTAGATCAAACGAATTAGATCGGTTTAGGAACACAGATTCACATATTTAAATAACAAAAATATATAAAACATTTTAATTTCTAAAAAACATAATCATAGCAGAGTTCTCCTAAAACTAGATACACATGAATAAGAAAACTGTAACAAACTGTTTTAGACAACAACAAAACAAAAGCAATAAGAAAACAAAAGTAGCAATGTTGATGTTTTAGACAACTGTTTTAGACAACAACAAACAAACAAAAGCATGAATGTAACAAACTCCATAAACATGGGGAAAAAAAGAAAATAAATTGAATATTGGAAGCCACAACAACACATCAGCAACACAGTAGCACAGCAGCACCACAACAATAAGCCAAATCACTTTTCCAGCAGCAATGTTGACATTGGTTAGAGCTGCAAAAAAAATTAATTTCAGTTCATTACAACAAAACTAACTATTTACGGCTTTAAGTTTACGGCATGCATCAAATGCATATTGTAATTAGTACATTCTACGGTATTTTTTTTTTTTTTTGCAAGCCGTTAATGTTTTTTCAATAACGACATACATATCATGGAAGTCATTAATTCATATATTTATGGCATACAAAAATATGCCATAAAAAATGTATATTTTTATGACTTAAAAAATATGTCGTAAAATATTTACACTTAAGACGACATACATTTCATGTTGTAAAATATTATAACTTTACACGGCATGCATAAACATGTCGTGAAAACTTCTAAAAAAAAAAAAATTCAATCAGATTCTTTATGGCATGCAAAAGCATGCTGTAAAAAATGCATATTTTCACGGCATACAAAAATATGTTGTAACATATTTGCACTTAAGACGACATATATTTCATGTCGTGAAATATTATAACTTTATACGACATTTATTAGCATGTCGTGAAAACTTTTATTAAAAAAAATTTCAATCCAATTAATAATTTTTTATTTAAAAAAGTTAATAATTTCCAACCAAGCTTCTCAGCATAAATTTTTCTAATTGAGGACAACGTAAAAAATAATTTATACATTATTTTATAATTTAGTGTCTTTTGATAATTTATTTATTTATTACTTTTTAGATGTGCCTAATTTAGATACAACTAAAAAGTAAAATATTTATAAAAAAATATAAATATATAATATATATCAAATGTATTAAATTATATATTTTTTTGAATTTAGTGATTTTTTTAGAAAAGTAAAAAATATTTTCCTTCTAAATATATGTAAATTATTTGAATTTAAAAAATAAAAAAATTATTTAAAATATTTAAAAACTTACAATAACAAAAACAAAAAACTTAAAAACATTACTTTAAGATCCTGTTCAACACTCTCCCTCGCATTCTATTGTAGACACCCCATTTTTGACCGATCTCAAGACTTAGACGTCATCGTTTGTGCACTCGATGATTGTGTTTGTTTGTGCTTGTTTTGAGCGTCCGAAGTTCTCAGCGGAATGCCTTATCTTTGAGCCTCTAAACCCATTTTGTTTTGTGCCTGTTTTTGGTCCAAACCTTGTTGCCTCTTGCCTCGAAGGGGGCGAGGCCTTGTCGGCCACTTTTTGTTCTTGTCGACCACTTGAAGTGGCCGGTCGGCTAGTTAGAGTGGCCGACGGCCATTTGTCCCCTTTTTCAGATATTTGTTTGCCAGCTGTGCCAACTGTTGTTCACTAAAGTGCATCTCCATACATGTGTATGGAGGGATGAGTACAAGCCTTACTCTTGATTTTCTATATATAGGGGATGCTCTCCCCCATTTGGGGAGGTTGGACATTTTGGATCAAAATTTCCTCTCTCTCTCTCTCTCTTATTTTGTGCCTTATAGTTAGATTTCTCTACACTTTTGCACAAGGACCCTTAACTAAACATTCTCACCTTGGAGCTGAGGTTCTTTGAGGTTTAGTTTGAGCTCTTGAGGAAGGCTTGAGCTAGAATTTATGTTTGTTTTGTGCTGTGCTTCAAGAGGTATAAGACTTACCTTACAAGCTTTGTTTTGATTACTTGCTTTGCCACCTTTTTGTACTATTTTTGGCCTGGTTTTCAACTACAAAAAAACTCTGATTTTTTAGCCTTGACATGATGGTTTGAGGTCATTTTGTGTAAAGGGGTAGTCTACCCTTCTTGTTGCCTAATTGTGAAGCTTTTTGTGCCATCTTCCAAGGCTTTCAAATCAAACTTTTTGGGCCTTTGAACCACTGAAATTCAGAGTTATTTCAGTGATGGAAAACATGTTTTGAAGTTCAAAAATGGAGGGGTTGGCCTTCTCTCCTTGTGTCTTACTTGCATGCCTAGTTAGCATCACATGGTAGCATGTTTTTGTAGCCTAACTTAGCTTATTTCCAGCATATGTTTGCTTCTGATTTGGAATGATTTAGCTCTGTCTTGGGCTGCTTTGGTCGTATGAGTCTTGTTTTGCATAGTTGTAGTGCAAATGGCTTCACTAGTTTGGTGTTTCAGGCCTTTAAAGATGCTTTGCTTAAGTTGGTTGCATATTGTAGTGTCTTTTTACATGTAATTTCAGCATATATAGCTCTATCAAATACTCATTTGTTTCACTCTTTCTTTGCTTTTTAGAGTTGCTCTTGAGTCTTGTTTGCAAGCTAACATGTGAGCATGTTTTTCTAGCATTTTGTACCTTAATCTCAGCATGATTTTGCCACTATTTTGACTGGTCTTATCTCTGTTTTGAGCTGGTTTGGCCCTTTGAGGCTTGTATTGTGTGGTTGTAGTGCAATCTCTTCCACTGGCTTAATATTTTAGGCTTTTAAACATGAATTGCATGAGTTGCTTGCATGTTTTAGTGTCTTTTTGCACTCTATTTCAACATTGAAATCTCTGCAATCTCCCTCTATTTTTCACTCTTTCATTTACTTTGAAAGTGACTTTGAACCCTTCGTTGGCTTGAGTGTGAAATTGAGACACTTGTGCTTAATGGTTTTAATCCTCTTTTGAGGGTTTCTACTAACCAATGGCATGAGGACTCATGCTCAAGGCACTTGTGGTTTAAGCCTACTTTCAATTAGAGGACACTCACTTTTGGACTAATCAATTAAAGAATGGATTGGTAATCTAAAATGAGTAAATAAAATTGGACAAGTAAAAGAGGCAAGATAAAGCATCTTTGTGTTGCATTGCATGTGTTTGGATCAGACGTTAATTCGAACACGAGAAAAATGGGACGTTTCATACTCAAAGTGATGAAACGTGCTACTTTTCTTAGTTACCGTCACCCTTGATCATGCATGATAGGGTGGTGTTTGTTTTGGTCTTGTTTGTGCAATCATTAAGCTTGTACAAGCTTGGTTCTCTAGCCATCATGCATTGAAAATGCTTGGTTGATGGTTCGAAGGCCAAGAGTTACCCTCCTTTGAGTTTGTGTGATGATAAGGAGGGCAACAGTACACACATTCCTTGAAAATACATTGCTTTGCCTCTATTTGCTCTCTATGCAACAAAATGAGAAGTCTAGGGATGGGGTGGCCGACCAGCCAGTTGTAGTAGTCGACAACCACTTTTTGTAGCCGATCGGCCACTAGTGAAATTTTGCACAAGTGTGCTCCTGAGTTGGAGCAGAGGCATTCTGGGAGTTGGTACAATTTGCAGTGATCAAAACGAGTGCAAACAGAGGCATCCGATGGCAAGGCAATGGCATTTTCGAGTGGATCAACCGAGCATGCATGCGTCCCTCACCCTCAAGGACATTTAGTTGCCTTTGTTAGCTTAGAATAAGTTAGTCTGTTTCATTCATACAAGAGTTGTAATAATTAGCTTAGAATAGTTAATTAGTTTTGGTTTGTAATAATTAGTCTAATTAGTTTAGTCTAATTAGTTTAATTAGTTAGCATTAATTAGCATAGCTAGTTAGCTTATTCATTTGGACCCTCCTTCGCGAGGGCATAATGTTGTAATAAGCATGTGTGTTTGTGTGTATGTCTTCTAACCCCACGTCTTTCTTCTTTTTATTTAACTGCTTTTGATGGTTAGTTTAGGGTCATGTTTCGATTAGCATACCTTATGCTCGCATGCTTGCATCCATTCATTTGTCTTGCATGCACTGAGGCTTGGCGCATCATTCAAACTGCATTTTCAATACTTATTTGAATACGTGTTTCAAAGCATGTTATCAAATTGAATCAAATCATATGCCATATTAGTAGCCGAGCCTATTAGTTGCATTATTGCATGTGTTTGCATTAGACACTAGACATAGTTAGGATCATGCATCTTTCTAACTAGTTTTTGTTTTGGCTTGGAGTACTCGGTGAGTTTTATGCTTTAGCATGCTTGCATGAGTGCGATTGCCATGTTGCCATGATAGCATGCTTGCCATGAGACTATTTGGTTAAATGATTAACTGCATAAATGCCTGTGGATGAAGGCTTTGTTGTTTAAATTGGAACATTTCAACAAATGTATGTTTTAAGCCCATTTGAGGTGGCAAATCATGTTTTAAGCCCACTTGAGGTGGCAAATCCGCAAACTTTTATGTCCATTTGAGAGTGGCGAATTCAAACTATTTTCGAAAACAAACATAAGTTGAGTTGTTCCAATTCTTGTAGTTTTAGTCTATACTTGATTTGTGTGCGTCACATAGTAATGTTAGCTAATAACCAGAATAAGAACGCATAATATTTATAAAATGACATATCATGGTTAGTAGAGGCCGATCCTTTGATTGAGTGAGCTGGGGTGCTCATTTCATGACCTTCCCCCCTCGTACCCAAGTTCCCGAGCCGAGGCAACTTTGGTGATGATGGACACGTGGCCTTTGGCACGAGTCAGGGTTTCCTAAATTTCCCCCATTACAAAATAGTTAGGTAGCGACTCTGTAATCTGGCAAAGCAGTCCAATTTTGGCATTATTTGATTTGAAATCAATTTTTCAAAAAGATTTGCGGATTGGACTCTTTGGTGTTTATCAGTTTTACAATGCACTTTATAAGATTAGATTCAGAACCGTGACAGGAGTCCAAACTGTAGGACCAATTCGACCTCTCCGAAAGGGGGTGAGAAAAAGGTAAGTCCACCATTTCTGGCGATTCTGCTGGGGATTTAGAGAACTTGACGCGAATTCATGATATGTATTTTATCTATACTTATATGTTTCTTTGCATTGCATTTGCATTGGTGCGCCTAAGTCACAGTGTTTTCCATCTGCTATTCTTGGGCGGTTTACCGGGGGCTTGCTTGGAAAAGCTTGCCAAAAGGCTGACCAGTTGTGGGCTCTGCCACGATGGGAACACAACCCTTGGATCTGGACTACCGTTGTACTGTTTGATCCTCATTTCATTTCTCGGTGTCAGGTGCGAGAGGTATATTAGGTGGTCTTGTTGAGGTACCCTTTTTGACCAATCGACCTAGTTGCATATCGGAAGCCGTAAAGACTGTTCCAAACTAGAACAGGTTGCTCATCCGAATGCAGGATTGTATGAAACCACTTGTTTGCGTAGTGAATCCCTAGCTCCTGATGAAATTAGGACAGGGTAACCCTACCCCATCATAGGGGTGTTCTAGCTCTCACTTGCTTAATACGTGTTTTTAGAGTGAAACTCTGCAGGAATGTATGTATCAGTTGCAAGTATGGGTATCAGTTTGAGGGTATCAGATTTGGGGCAGAAATTAGTGTTTGAGTACAGATTGTCCAGTTTATGATTACGACTGCGTGTTGTTTCTGTCTGAGCCGAGGTGCTGTGCGTTTTCTGATTTTTGTTTCTTTTGCTTTATTTTTCTTTTTGCAAGGTAGTATTTCACAATTGCTTTCGACGAGGCAGTTACCCCCCAAGCAATCTAGACCAGAGTAAGGCGGCTTTATTGATCTAGGGATCTTGTGAGAGGATAACTAGTGTTTGCTTTGCTACCCCCAGTTACGAGACGGAGGAGAGTCAGGCATAATTCACCGGTTCAGCAGCTACCTTCCTTCAGAGAAGTCCAGTTTTCTGCTTCCACTTCAGAAAGAGAGTACACACCAGTTCTGATAGATCAACACCCCGTAGACAACATGGAGGATATGTTGCGTCAACTTCAACAGACCATTGAGGCAATGCAGCTGGACACTGCTCGCCAAACGGAAATTACAGCCCAGCAGGCTGAGTTGATCGCTAGGCTTTAACAGCAACAATAACCACAACAAGCAGCAGCTTCTGCTTCACAACCACCCCCAGTCAAGGTTCCAATACCCGGGATTACAACTAATGTCAAGGAAAATGTGGACATTCCGGTAGAGCCAGTTCCACCCCAGACTTCCAAAGCACGGTTTACCCAACGGAGACACCGTTTGAGTTTAAGGTCGACCCTATTGCATTGAAAGTGAGCAAGCTTGAGAAGCTTTTCAAACGAACTCAGGGTGTCAATTCGATCCCAGATATAGAGGATGGCTATACCGATGTAGCGGTGACCTTGCCAGATAGGTTTAAAATGCCACATATTGACCGCTTTGATGGCTCGAGTGATCCCATGATCCACTTGCGGCTATTTTCAGATATTCTGCGGCCAGTGGGCCTAACTAGACTGCAGAAGTTATCCTTCTTCGGCCGGACCTTGTCAGGTATCGCGGCCATTTGGTACGCTAAACTTGAGGATTTTGTAAAAAGCAACTGGGAAGAGATGACTGAGGCCTTTATTGCTCAATACTCCTATAACACTCAAATTGAGGTCACAACTCGTGATCTCGAAGCAACTCATCAAGAGCCGAAGAAGGGCTTCTTCGATTTCGTCACTCGGTGAAGGGCCAAGGCCTCTATGATGACCACCCAGCTAGCTGAAAAGGACCAGATCTGAATGGTCGTTCGTAATTTGCAACCGAGGCTGCTATAAAAGATGATAGTCTTACCTCTGCCTACATTTGCCGATCTCCATGAGATAGAGGTGTAGATAGAGGATGCAATGAAACAGGGTCTGATAGACCATGAGAAAGAGCAGCCCAAGAGGGCTTTTACATGCAGTTCAAATGCGGCTACGAGTAGGAATGCAACTGCAAGGACTTCTAATGTTGGTATGGTGACTACCACACCGAAAACAGCCACCCCCTTTGCCGATACATCCAAAACTACTTCACAATCTGCAAAGCACCAACCCCGAGGCCAGAGGGTTTTCATCTTACTCTACATGTCTCTATCTGCGGCCTTGAGGGTCCTGATCAAAAAAGGGCATCTGAAGCCCCTAGAGCCGCGCCCATTGCCTAATCCCCCCCCTTTTACACACAACCCAGCCAAATACTGCGCCTTCCACCAGCAGCATGGTCATGATATCGACCTATGCTTTAGATTACGTCATGAGATTCAGGATCTCATTGACAACAAAGTGATAGCGCCTCTCTAAAAGCCTAATGTCACTACAAATGCTCTCCCACCACATAACCACCCCCGCCACCCAGGAAAGTAAATCTTATCCAAACACTGGCCATCCCATACGACCCCAGTGTATACATCACCCCCTCCCACCTACCTAAGCCGGCACTGTTCATCTCAGAAAGCATAACTTGTGCATGATGAGCGCATTCATATCCTAACCTGAACCTGTGGTGGTGGCTATGGTAGAAGAAGGCATGTCTGAGGGCTCCGTGAGCTTAACTGAAGAGGAATATAACTCGTGCCGCTACATTGCGCCAACTAGCCAGGCCAGGCCAGACCAGACCAGGGGTGGAATTGCCAACATGAATGAAGGTTAATGTAGTCCGGGAGGACGGACTAAGCCAGGAACTGGATGACTTAGCTGAACTCGAGGAGGACATCAGTAATCTGCAGTTCTTCGATGAACAAGATCTGGGAAGTGTACAGATTGGCTGGTTTGATATGAATGGATCAACGGATAATACGGGGTGGCTCAGTGATGAACCGGATGTCGATGAGGGGTCTCAACCAAATCAGGAACAGCTGGAAACGATATGGGAAAGTTGCCGGAGAGCACCGATACTAAGAATTTTGCTCAAGAATTGGGTAGCATTTGTACAACCGATACAGGACAGGAGGCCGCGCTGAAGTGGTTAGAGCATGAAACAACTGAGAGTGATCAGAAGGCCAGAAAAGCCAAAGGCCCTGTGGGGACTGACTGTATTGTGGATACATGAGTGCTTACAACGAAACCGAACAGTTGCTTGTCGGTTGTCAAAGGAATGTGGTGGGAAGATGATGATTTGCATCTTGCCCACACCGATGAAGATTGGGGACAGAATCTGCCAGATGATACATGGTATTCTGAGGAAGTCGATCACATGACTCGGAGCGGACAGTATTTTAAGCCCCCACACCTGGACCAACCAGAAGTATCTGGGAAAGATAAGGAAGCTGAGAAATAGAAGGATAAACTATTGGAGGAGGAAGCTGTATTGAAGCAGCTAAAAAATATTCAGGCGAAATATCCATCTGGGGTTTGCTCATGGCTTCACGGGTGCACAAACAAGCTGTCCTATCAGTAATGGATAAGGCTAAGCTCACTATCGAGATAACTCCCAAGCAATTAGTGGGACTAGTCTTCCCGGGAGGTGCTTCATTGACTTTGACCTTTACAAATAAGGAATTGTCGCCTGAGGGCTTTGAGCATAACAAACCACTATATATCTCTGTTGAATGTAAAGAGAAGTGGATACCAGTCGTCTTGGTTGATACCGGGGTCTACAATTAATGTGTGTTCGTTGCGCACGGCCTATGCTTTTGGCTTGAAGCCAGCAGACTTTGTACCAATAGCCTAGGTGATTCGGGCTTATGACAATATAAGTCGAGAGGTGATGGGGACAGTTCGAATCAGAACGCAGGTTGGCCCGGCACAATAGGATATTGAGTTTCACGTCTTAGATGTTCCAACCACTTTTAACTTACTTCTTGGACGGTCGTGGCTGCACCAAGTGAAAGTTGTCTCTTCCACTCTGCATTAGATGTTGCAGTACCCCCATGGGAAGGGGGTAACCATTATTTTTGGGAATTCTTTTATACATCCTTCGCTGGAAGTCACTACATCGGTACTGGAAATTGTACACGGCGATGAGGATGTCTTTTTGTCTGGGTTCACCTTGGCTGAGGCCCGGGTAGTGCAAGATATCTTGGCTGTTGATGAGGGATTGTACGTCAGTGCTCAATCAGTCTACCTCATGAATAAGCTGCAACATGTACCCGAAATGGGATTGGGAAGGAGTGGCCGGAAGGGCATTGCTGTATTGGCTGAAGTGCTGCATAACCTTCATACCTTTGGTCTAGGTTACACGCCTACAAAGAGGACTGGGTAAGAAAAGGAAAGGAAATGGCAGGAAGAGCCAAAGCTAAGCAAAGCGGGAAGCACTATGAGTTGGTGCATAGACCCATTCAAGGAACCCTGAACGGCCATTTTGTCTGGGAGGGGGAAGATTTCCCACTTTGCGGCTTTCCTGAGCCATGGCTGAACTTTGAGAAGCGGCGTTTGCCCGGCTTTGAGATCTTCTTCGACCTACAGTTGCAAAGGGATGAAGTTGCAGAAGAACAGATTAACCTACCAGCTGAGGCTGAACAGAGTACAGAAGATGAGTCCAATGGCAGTGAACTTGAGCTGGGAGTAGCGTTGGCATGTCTCTTTTCGGATCCTCAGATCAAACCGGAGAGCTTGGGGGATGACTTCACCGTTTCCATGATTGGAAATCAATCGGTTGTGGACCCTTCCGGTGGCATTCTGGATGCATCTATCGCACCCTCGAGGGCTTTTTGTCCAGCAGTTCTGAATCAGGTAGTGAACCGGAATTTGATTCCACAGAGTCTGTGGAGTCAGAATCAGATTCCAGTTCTTCTGAGTTGGAGTCCGGTATTCCTGGGGTTGATAACCGGATGCTGTTGTTTTATCCAGGTTATCTTTTTCCTTTTCTTTTGAGTCGGTTGTAACTGGGGAATTGACGACGAGCAGGAAGTTGTGAATAAGAATGGTACCACTGCTATTTCTGAGTACTTTTCTGTGCCACTTGTATATTGCATTGATCATGATTTTCAAAATTTTGATAAAAACGATAAGGAAGGAATTCCTCTGGTTTTAAAACATTTGATTGATCGAGAGAAGGAAAGGTTTGTAAAACCTCTTGTTGATGAAATCGTTACAATTAATGTGGGTACTGAGAAGGATCCGCGTCTGGTCCAGATCAGGTCCGTGTTGTCTTCGGAGGAACGCGAGCGCTTAGTCACTTTATTAAAAGATTCAAAGATGTTTTCGCGTGGTCCTACGAAGACATGCTTGGAATCGATCCTGAGATTGTACGACTTTCCTCTATCGCACATTGACGAATTGGTGGACTTCACTGCAGGCCATGCGTTGCTCTCCTTTATGGATGGGTTTTCCGGGTACAACCAGATCTTGATGCACCCGAGAATAGAGAGAAGACTGCCTTCACTACACCGTGGGGAACCTACTGCTATAAGGTGATGCCGTTCGGTCTGAAAAATGCTGGGGCTACTTATCAACGGGCTGCAACCACGATCTTGCATAATGTGATCCACAAAGAGGTTGAGGTGTATGTGGACGACATGATTGTCAAGTCTAAGGAAAAAGAAGGCCACTACACCGCCTTGAAGAAAATTTTCCAACGGATCAGAGAATATTGGTTGCGACTGAATCCATAGAAATGCACTTTTGGTGTCACAGCAGGGAAAATGCTGGGGTTTTTTATTACACAGAAGGGCATTGAGGTTGATCCTTCCAAAATCAAGGCCATCCTAGAAATTCCACCACCAAGGACTGAAAAGGAGGTGCGAGACTTTCTAGGTAAAGTGCAATTCATAAGACGGTTTATTGCAAAATTAACCTTGACTTGTGAACCACTATTTGGTCTCCTGAAGAAAGGAAAAAAATTCCAATGGGATGACCGATGCCAGGTTGCTTTTGAGCAGATTAAGCAGTATCTACAGAACCCACCCGTGTTGTCACCGCCAGAGCTGGGGAAGCCGTTGATTTTGTATCTGTCAGTAACCAACACGACAATGGGCTGCATGCTTGCACAGGAATCTGAGGATAGAGTGGAGAAGGCCATCTATTACCTGACCAAGAAGATGTTAGAATATGAGACCCGTTACACTCCACTCGAGAAGGCTTGCTTGGCCTTGGTATGGGCTACCAGGAAGTTGAGGCACTACCTAGTAGCTCACTCCATAATTCTAGTTTTGAGATTGGATCCTATCAAATATCTCTTTGAGAAACTAGCACTTACGGGTAGGCTAGCCCGTTGATTGTTTCTTCTCTCCGAATTTGATTTGAAGTATATGACTCGTAAGTTTGTCAAGGGGAGAGTGGTAGCAGAGTTCCTAGCCGATCACCCAGTCAAGGGGGATAAAGCAGCAGAGTATTTGTTCGCAGATGAGGCTATTCTGCAGCTCGAGGAAGAGATTTGGACCATGTACTTTGACGGAGCGTCTAATTAGTACGGTTATGGGATAGGGCTGTTGCTGATAGCACCCGACAATTCCTATATACCTTTAGCTTTCAAACTCCGGTTTAAGGTATCTAACAACGAAACAGAATACGAGGCATGTATCGCTGGCTTGGAAGCCACCCTGGAACTAGGGGCAAAACGGTTGGATGTCATTGGGGACTCGAACCTGGTTGTATCTCAAGCGAAAGGAGACTGGAAGGTTAAAGAAGAAAGGATGAAAATCTATCACCAAACCCTGGACGTTCTGATTTCCAAGTTTGAGAAGCTAACCTTCACGCATCTGTTGAGAGAGAACAACAGGTTTGTTAATGCTTTATCAACTCTATCTTCCATGATAGACATCCCTTTGGGAGTTCAGATGCGTCCGATCATTATTGAACAGAGATATGTGCTGGCCTACGAGCTGATCGCCGCAATAGATGGAGTACAAGATCAGAACCCCTGGTATCATGATAATTGGAACTTCTTGGAAAATGAGGCTTATCCACTAGGGGCAAATGCCAAAGATAAAAGGGCAATACGGCGAATGGCTGTTCAGTTTATCATCTGCGGGGGTAAATTGTACAAATGAGGCCATCTGGGAATGCATAAACTATGTGTCGATACAGAAGAGTCGAAGCGCCTAATGGAAGCCATCCACGGAAGAGAATGCGGATTGCACATGAGCGGAGTGATGCTAACTCAGAAAATTCTCAAGCAGGGTTACAACTGGTCAACCATGGAGGAGGATTGTATTGGTTTTGTTGGCGATGCCAAAATGCCAAATTCATGAAAATCGCATGAATATACCGCCGTCGAAGCTGTACAACATGACTTCACCATGGGTTTTTCAATCTGGGGAATTGATGTTATTGGGGCAGTAACTCCAAAGGGGTCAAACAGGCATGAGTATATCTTGGTGGCAATAGACTATTTTACAAAGTGGGTCGAGGCCCAATCCTATGCAGTGCTGAAAGCGTCACATGTAGCTAAGTTCATCAGGAATAACATCATCTGTCGTTATGGGGTCTTAAATGAGATCATCTCGGGCAATGGTTCCCACTTTAAGAAAGAAGTGATCGACTTGTTGGAGAAATACAATGTGACTTTTCATAAGTCATCCACATATCGGCCACAAACCAGTGGAGCTGTTGAGGCCACCAACAAGAACATCAAGCACATTCTATAAAAAATGGTGGAAACCTACAGGGACTGGCTAGACAAGTTGTCATTTGCTCTCTGGGGCTATAGGACATCAATTCAGGACATCTACTGAGGTAACTTTGTATTCTCTAGTTTATGGGATAGAAACTGTTCTGCCAATTGAAGTTGAGGTTCCGTCGCTACGAGTTAGGCTGAGTGCCAGATGGTAGAAGCGGATTGGCACAGAGCAGGTTTGAGGAACTTATGCTGTTCGACGAGGGAGGCTGAAAGCGTTGTACCACGTCCAAGGTTATCAACGCAGGATTGCCAGAACTTTCAACAAGAAAGTTAAGTCCAAGAATCTGAAAGAAGGGGATTTGGTTCTCAAAGACAACCGAGCTCCCATCCATGACCCTACGCGCAAGTTCAACCCAATTGGACTGGTTCTTACATCATCAAATCAATTTGGTCAGGTGGAGGTGTCATTCTTATGGACCTAGATGGCCTCGAATTCTCCCAACCAATCAACATGGACAAGCTAAAGAAATATTACCCTTGAGAGGCTCGCTAGGCCGAAAACCCGAAAGGGCGACCTAGGCAAAAGTTAGAGCACAAAAAATTAGAAAAAAGAAAAACTGAGCTCGCAAGGTTGAAAACCCAAAAAGGGCGGCCTTGGCAAAAGTTAGAGCGCAAAATGAGAGTTTTAATATCCGAGTGTACCCGAATTGAACTACGTAAGGCTTGATTCCCATCTTCGGGATACGTAGGCAACTTCATTCTTAAGTCCAGCCATAAACACTTCCAAATCAACTGTGTCCATGTGTTTGATCAAGGCATCTTTGTCTGCTGGTTATTTGAAAGCTCGGTTGTAATCTTTACCCTGGGAGAAAAGCTTATTATAGTGTTGAGCATGCTATTCAGACAAGGGCAACTTTTCATTCGTTGGATTCGGGGTTGTACTTCTTGAAGATAGATTCCGGGTGTGTCCAGTTGTGATCCTTATTGAAAATGGTTTTGAAAAGTTTTAATAAAAGTTGATTTTGTTCAAATTAATCTTTTTACAGCTTAGACCATTTTTGGACCAAAAGGAAACTTTTCAGTACCTATAACCTTCAATTTTATTGATTTCAATATAGAGTTCTCTACCTTTTGATACAAATCGAAGTTGTTTTTTATTACATTCAAAAGGAAAACTTGAAAGTACAGATTAAAGCAATAAACTTGGGGCATTGATGAGTCAGGTGTTCCTGCGTCTCCTCCCAGAGCTTGTGGAAGCTTCAGATGCTAAAGTAGGCCCGATTTGCGCTTCATCCTCGAGCCAAGCTATGCATTCGCCAGAAAGGGCGCAACTGAAATTGGGAGTAGGAGCCAGAAGTTCTCTTGTCCTCCATGCAGTGGGATATCGAGCTAGTTGTGAACCTCGGATTGGAAATGGAGTCGGGAACTCTATCCCCTCTTCTGGGCAGGTCTGGTCATGCCCGAACTGACGCTTGAACCATAATGGAAAATAGAAGACACAGTGTGTCAGGCCAATCAACTAGATGCCAGGTTATCGGGCCATGCTGTAGCTCATCTCAGGCAAATCAAACCAGGGGCAACCAAGGAATGTCAACAGTAGACCTGTTGCACATCCAGTGGCACCACCACCCCTCGTTCGGGAAATCAACTAGCTGTTGGCTAAAAAAATAGCCTCGTGCTGAATATACAGGGCAAGAGTCCACTACTTTCAACTGTCCATGAGCCATATCTGGGGAGGGATGAAAAATAAGAGAGATTAAAGAATAGAGAGGTGCATGTGGAGAGAAAAGTGAGAAAAGGTTTTGAGAGAAAAAAATAGAGCTTGAGGGCCGAGTGATGTGAGAAACACATGTGAAAAGGAGGGGAACATTACCTGCAAGAGTAGTGGACTTCCTGCCAATTTGGTTGTCTCCTGCCTATGGAAGGCATCCAAGCCCATTAAAGTCTTGGCCAATGTTAAGCCAATGTAGCTCTTGCCCTCTTTCAAACCTTGGGCTACTTCGATCAAGCGAATGCTACACCCTTCGACGCCAGGGGCAAGCAAAAAATAGGCCAACATACACAAGCAAAGGGCATGTTGCCGAAAACTTTGCCAAAGACAGTCATCTCGCCGGCGTCAGAAAATTGATGAATCAAATGGGGAATATCCAACTCTCCGTTGTGAATTAAAGATCGGGCATCATGTAAAGTGAACCCACACATCCTTCCTAGAACTGGATGTGACCAAAACGAGACTGGGGTAGGATTTCCTCGTTACACTGAGATTCCATCAAAACTTGGAATTCTTTGATTGTGGGGCATATCTCTGTCTTCAAAGTTGAAAACATGTGTAACTGGGTTCCAATATCTAGCTGCAGTGTGAAGGAACATAAAACACAATGGGGTATGACTTAGCGGGAATAGTGCATTTATCCCGAAACCACAGAAATTCACTTTTTCGAGCCATCTAAAGTTGCAATCCAAGTTGAGAGTTTTTCGGCGAAGAATGGCTTCATTTATGGCAACAATAGAGCTGGAATGAAGAAACTATGAAGTCTCAAACTTTTGTAGAAAATAAGGCACTGAGTGGAAGACAGGTGGCAGCAATCTGGAGACTCCTTGCATCAATGGCCGACCAGCCAATTAAGGTGGCTAACCGGCCACCTTTAGTAGCCGACCGGCCACTTTTGGTGGCCAACAGTCACCACTAAGTGGCCGACAGCCCCTATTTGTGCCCAACAGAATTCCTTTGGTCTTCCTGCGTGTTGAGAATACTGAGAACCTGTGTTTGTTCTACTCTTGATGCATTCTGTTGTCCTGTTTTAGTAGTTTTGTTGAGTCGCTTCTATGTTATTTCAATTTGTTTATCGAGTTGTTTTATTGTTACTTATTGAGTTGTATTTGTTTTGTTTATTGAGTTGTTATCGTTAGTTGTTCATTGAGTTGTTTTACTCTGTTTGTTATGTGTTGGTCGGTTCATGACCTAACGAAGCAATTGTCAAGACAATGTACAATATTCAATTTCCATCAATCCCGTTTTTGTGTAAAATGGTGCAATGCGATGCTTAGAATATAAAATGCAACACGTTTTCATCAAAAAGCTGTTTTTATTCCAATCATGGTTTCTTTTTATAAAAGGTACAAGTTTTTAAGAAAATAAAACTGTCTAAAGATGTACAATGTGCTAACACTATTAGCAAAAAGAAACAAAGCAAAAACACATGAATCAGCGCCGACTAGCTCAAGCTTAGAGGCCCTCTTCGTCCTCTTCCTTGGTGGAGTGGACTCTGTAGAGCTATCTCCATCTGCACCACTGTCTGAACTCCATGCAGAACTGGAACCGAGTAGTTGTCGTCATCCTCTGCATCAGAACCTGGCTCAGTCTCATCTCTACTAGCGGAATCTGAGTCAGCATCATCATGTTCGCTCTCGGATGACTCGTATACTGATCTCCAGTCTCTTCGGCCTCGTTGGTCTCATCGTCATCGCGCATGATGGGCTCTCGACGTCTCCCTCGGCCGCGTGCCGGAGCCTGTCTCTCTCTCCCTGTTGCTGGACGAGGCGCTGATTGTCCTGCTTTTGTCGTCGCCAGCCCTTTCGATAGAGGTGTGACCTGAAAAGGCAGTTTGAATATGTCAGTCACAATATGTATATCAGATGCAAGTATCGTGTGCGGAATAAGTACATGCAGAAGTCAGATATGGTGGGTGAATGCAATGTGCCAGATGTGATCTATACATGCAGTGTATCAGTGCAGTATGGGAAAATGTTCAGTTGAGATGTTAGTTTCAGTATATCAGCAGAAATATGATGATTGAAATGCAAGAAAACTGAAAAATTACCTAAATACCGTGAGAGCCGAGTATCGCCTCCCTCCTCAAGATCATGCCCTCAAATGAGGCCAACATTTCGAGTAACCCCTCGACGTACCCTGTAGAGGGCTACAAATGCAAGTTGGAATGATCAGTGTCTGGAATGAATGAATGTCTGAGTATCTGAGCGAGAATGGAAAAAATGAAAGCTGTAGTACATACCAGAGGTGAATCAGGTGTCTTGACATATCGGTGACCAGGCAACGGAGGATCAATGGGATCTGATAAGGCTCTCCAGAGTACTGCCAACCTGTCAGCTCGGTCGGAAGCTCTGGCCATCCAAAACTTTGCCTAGCGGGAGATATCCCTCTAACCCTGCCCCTCGTCGAAGGGGCATCTGCTGTTCGGGCCCTACTCGTTGAAGGGGCGTCGGCTGCCCTCCCTATATGAGCACAAATACCTGTCATGGGAGGCATGAGGTACGTGTGGATGTAAGTCGTATAGTCCCCTTTCTTAAGGAGAAAGTCTGCATCTACACCTCACATAAAGTCAATGACCTCCTGAGAGAGAGACTTTCAGTGGCTCACATTGATGACGTAGGTGATATGGGAACCGACTATAATGGCACACCTAGCGTCTGGCATAAGAAGCGCTCACCTAGGAACCAGGCTCGGCCTACTGGTCCCTCAAGCACGAGCCGATAGCAGGAAGCGCCCCAAGCACTGGCGAACTGATATCTGTCACCCTCTGGCATCGTCGCTCAGGACTGCCACATGATCTGTAGACAGCAAGTGCATAGATTGATTAGTTGCCATTAGATATGCAATATGAATTGGAGCTGAAAGCAGAAAGAACTGTGAGTTTTGAGTTACCTCTGCTGCCTTCACTGTATCGAAATATTGGCGAAAAAATAAAAGGGTCTCTCGGGTCCTCGGCTAACATCTCCCGTCATACCGGTGAGAGCATGGCACCCCAGGAGGCATCTCGACCTCCGGCTCTACGGCAAGCGTCAGAAAATAGACATCCATAGCTGTAAAAGGCAAAGGGCGATAGTAAGTATACAACGGATAAACACAAATAATGCGGAAAGCAGAGTATGTGTGTAATGTCCAGAAAATACAGAATGCAGAGAATACAGAATACAGAGAAAATGCGAAAAGCAAGGTGTGTAGTACAGTGTATAGAAAGTACAAATGCAGAGTAGAAATTAGACTGTGTGTGCAGTGTGCGATGCGTACAGTGTACAGAAAGTGCAAAGCAGAAAGCACAAAAAAGTAAAGCATACCTCCCAGGCTCTCTAATAGCCTCAAACTCTGTTCCTGCTCCTGCAGGAGGTTGAGCTCATATAGCAGTACAAGGTAGCAAGGCCAGCGCTGCCCCAGTCGTAATGCCAGACCTAAGATAAGTCCACCAAGGCACTCAAAAGGTATAGCCCGACTGTGTTCTCTCTGTCAGCGAATAAGGTAGTGCCAAAGAGAAACATCAAAAGCCTCGGGCATACTGCTCGATCTCCTCTACGGTCTCCGGAGCTGTTCTTTTGAACTGGTCTGCGAACCAGCCGTACCGGACCATCCCTGATTGGAAGATAGGTGGGTGTGCCCCCAGCAAATAGATCTAGGTGGCCTCCCACTCGCCCATGTCAGTATCATATGGGATCGGCCAGCCTCCTACCTTGATGCCCGTTAGCATAGCAAAATCATACGGGGTCATCGTCATATCTCCCGCGGTAGAGAAATGGAAAGAGTTTGTGGTATCCCACCATCTCTCTACCAGTGCGCCCAGGAGACCTGCTCGCCATGAGGTGCAACAGCCCCATGCAGAACAAACCAAACCCCGCATCGTCGACGATCTGGCAGACACCGACGGGGAGGTCCATGTACTACTCCCTCGTCGATGTGGATCCATATCCTCGGGTAAAACAAGAGTCTACCTGTGTTCAAGTAAGTAGAGGGAAGGCAGTGTAAGAAATACAGTGTGTGAACGTGTTCAGAATGAGTAGAAGAAATATAGTGCGTGAATGCGTTCAGAATGAGCGGATGAAATACAGTGCAAAAGTGCGAGCTATGCAGGAAATGTAAAGTACATCACAGAAAATGTAAGAATACAGTGTATACCTTAGAGGCGCCATGAGATAAGTGAGACTCCGGCTCTCACAGCAAGAGATTTGCTGGTGCTCCTCGTGCAAAAACGCTAAAGTGGCAGACTGTATCGGGTGGTAGTACATGCACCTCAGACAATATCTCTCTGGGTCGAAAGGTCGGACTCTAGGCGGTAATGGTATGTACTCGGGATCTCCCTCTATCCCTAGAGAACCTCCATCATAAGGAATGTCATCTGCCATCTAGAAAGAAGGTGAGAAAATAGGTGAAAATGAGTAAAATATGTGGAAAATGCCAAAAGTCAACAAAAGTCAACTCTCGGAAAGAGAAAATGGAAGAAAAAGTCAAAGCTTGGGAAAAGGCATCAAACTCAAGACAAACTTGAGGGAAACAAACCTCAAGTGGCGAAAATGGAGAAAAAAGCTCCGAAAACAAATTTCAATCAGTTCAAAACAGAGGAAATCAAGAGGTTTTAGCGAATCAACTTCGCGTGGGGCATTGGAAAACACGTATAAAGCACGGATCTAGGGGAAAAAAAGTGTCTAGGGAGGAAGAGGAAGCAATTTTGGCAATGTAGGTGTGAGCAAATGTGATTTGGAAAGGTGTACTTAAAGATCTCCATGCAAAAAGACCAAAATGGCCTGAATTGCCATAAGTGACCGATGGCCACCTTAAGTGGCCGACAAAATCCTTAAGTGGCCGACACTGCCTTAGGTGGCCGACAGGCTTCCAGTGTTCTCCCTATGTGTTTTTGCTATTTTGTGTCCTCGGTTCTCGAGAAAGTGCAAGAAAGGTTCGCTTCTCAGCTCAAAGTGTCTCTGCGGAAGTTTTGAAACATGTCTTCGATGCATGACTCATCATCAGCCGACATGAACGAGGTGTATCCTTTTTGACATATATTGCAACTCCTCTGAGAGGTAAATTGGAGGTTGCAACTGAATTGGTTTTATTAAGGCACGTTTTTTTTTATCGTCGCGTAGAATGTGCATTTCTTTATTCGGTATTTTGCGTCAAGTATGTTGTTATCCTCACATTGAACATGCATTTTCGCAATTGATTATCGCGTGGTTCTTATTGCATAGAATGTGCATTTTTCCGTCTCTTGCATAGAACATACTTTTGTTATTACTGCATAGAACATGTTTTGCTAATCTTGCGTAGAATGTGCACGCTTGCTATATTATACTTGTGAAGATTCTTTCTTATGCAAGCATGATATTGTATGTACGTTTCATTCAAAGTTGGTGCAACCAAACGATATTGTATGTATGGTTCATTCAGAGGAACTCCTGGTAAGATCATTCATATCCCTTGAACACCTTATTTGGTTAGAAGCATTCGGGCACACCCGGTGTTTACACCACCACCTTGTTTCGGTTAGAAACATTTGGGTATGCCCGGTGTTTACACCGCTTCCTTCCTCTTGGTTAGAAACATTGGGACGTGTTCTGATGTTTATACCACCCCCCGGTTACAAGCATTTGGGACGTGCTCCAATGCTTATACCACCCCCTCTTGGTTAGAAACATTGGGACGTGCTCCGATGTTTATACCACCCCCTGGTTTGAAGCATTTAGGATGTGTTCCGATGCTTATACCACCCTCATCTTGGATAGAAACATTGGGACGTGCTCGATGTTTATACCACCCCTCAGTTAGAAGCATTTGGGACGTGTTCCGATGCGTATACCACCCTATTTTGGTTAGAAACATTGGGACACGCTCTGATGTTTATACCTCCTGGTGCTTACACCGCTGCCTCATTCTTTGGTTAGAAACATTCGGGTACGCCCGGTGTTTACACCACTGCTTGTTTTGGTTAGAAGCATTCGGACGGGTTCCGGTGTTTACACCACTCTCCTTTCTCCTCTCGCGTGTGACGCGTTAGGGTGCTTCGGTTAGAGACATTTGGGTGTGCCCTGGTGTTCTCGTTACCCCTTTTCCCTTTTGCGTGTGGGGCGTTAGGGCATTTTTGGTTAGAAACATTCGGGTACGCCCGATGTTTACACCATCCTCTTCTCTTCTCTCATGTGACGCGTTAGGATGCTTTGGTTAAATGCATTCAGACGAGTTCCGATGCTTATACCACCCTTTGATTTGGTTACATATATTTTGGACGTGTTCCAATATTTATCGCTGTTCTCTTTGGTTCGGAACATTAGGGTGTGTCCCCGTGTTCGCACTATCTCTCTCCTCGCGTGTGCAACGCGTTGGAATCTTGTTTGACACCTCGGGTGCGCTCGATGGATTGTGTTACTCTTTTCCTTTCCTGCGTGATGCGTAGTTAAGCCTACATCATTTTCTTACATCCTTTCTGCATGAAATGTAGTTTGGCTTGTGTCTTTCGCTTGTGGCGTGTTTACTTACTGCTGTTCATGTTTGAGTTTGTTGTAGCGTTTCTTTGCATAACGCTTGCACCCAGTTGTTTCGTTACATTCTCATTGCATGATCATAAATTATGTTGTTGCATCTTGTCCCAGAACTACGCTGGTTTGATTCCTTGCAAAGGGATACGTAGGCAGCTTGTGGGCACAACCGTTCTTTGTTTTGTTTGGTTATTTGTTTGAGTCTTCGGCCTTGTCAAAAATGGGTCGTCTCTGGGCTTTGACATTCACTCCAATCATTTCATGACTTTCGAGTTCTGTCAAAGAGGGGCAACTGTAAACACCCCATTTTTGACAGATCTCAAGATTTGGACGTCATCGTTTGTGCATTCGATGATTGTGCTTGTTTGTGCTTGTTTTGAGCACCCGACGTTCTCAGCAGAATGCCTTGTCTTTGAGCCTCTAAACCCATTTTGTTTTGTGCTTGTTTTTGGGTCAAACCTTGTTGCTTCTTGCCTGGAAGGGGGAGGGGCCTTGTCGGCCACTTTTTGACCTTGTCGGCCACTTTTTGTTCTTGTCGACCACTTGAAGTGGCCGGTCGGCTAGTTAGAGTGGCCGATGGCCATTTGTCCCCTTTTTCAGATATTTGTTTGCCAGCTGCGCCAGTTGTTGTTCACTGAAGTGCATCTCCATACGCGTGTGTGGAGGGATGAATACAAGCCTTACTCTTGATTTTCGATATATAGGGGATGCTCTCTCCCATTTGGGGAGGTTAGACATTTTGGATCAAAATTTCCTCTCTCTCTCTCTCTCTCTTCCCTCTCATCTTCTCTCTCTCTCTCTCTTCTTATTTTGTGCCTTATAGTTAGATTTCTCTACACTTTTGCACAAAGACCCTTAACCAAACATTCTCACCTTGGAGCTGAGGTTCTTTGAGGTTTAGTTTGAGCTCTTGAGGGAGGTTTGAGCTGGAATTTGTGCCTGTTTTATGCTATGCTTCAAGAGGTATAAGACTTACCTTGTAGGCTTTATTTTGATTACTTGTTTTGCCACCTTTTGGCACTGTTTTTGGCCTAGTTTTCAACTACAAAAAAACTCTGATTTTTGAGCCTTAACATGATGGTTTGAGGTCATTTCTGTAAAGGGGTATCCTACCCTTCTTGTTGCCTAATTGTGAAGCTTTTTGTGCCATCTTCCAAGGCTTTCAAATCAAACTTTTGGGCCTTTGAAACCACTGAAAATTCAGAGTAATTTCAGTGGTGGAAAACATGTTTTGAAGTCCAAAAATGGAGGGGTTGGCCTCCTCTCCTTGTGTCTTACTTGCATGCCTAGTTAGCATCACATGGTAACATGTTTTTGTAGACTAAATTAGCTTATTTCCAGCATATGTTTGCTTCTGATTTGGAATGATTTAGCTCTATTTTGGGTTGCTTTGGTCGTATGAGTCTTGTTTTGCATAGTTGTAGTGCAAATGGCTTCACTAGTTTGGTGTTTTAGGCCTTTAAAGATGCTTTGCTTGAGTTGGTTGCAAGTTGTATTGTCTTTTTACATGTAATTTCAGCATATATAGCTCTGTCACATGCTCATTTGTTTCACTATTTCTTTGCTTTTTAGAGTTGCTCTTGAGTCTTGTTTGCAAGCTAAAACATGTGAGCAGTTTTCTAGCATTTTGTACCTTAATCTCAGCATGATTTTGCCACTATTTTGACTGGTCTTATCTCTGTTTTGAGTTGGTTGGCCCTTTGAGGCTTGTATTGTGTGGTTGTAGTGCAATCTCTTCCTAGCTTAATGTTTTTAGGCTTTTAAACATAAATTGCATGAGTTGCTTGCATGTTTTAGTGTCTTTTTGCACTCTATTTTAGCACTAAAATCTCTGCAATCTCCCTCTACTCTTCACTCTTTCATTTACTTTGAACCCTTCGTTGGCTTGAGTGTGAAATTGAGACACTTGTGCTTAAGGTTTTATCATCTTTTTGAGGGTTTCTACTACCAACGGCATGAGGACTCTTTTTCATGCTGCAAGGCACTTATGGTTTAAGCTACTTTCAATTAGAGGACACTCACTTTTGGACTAATCAATTAAAGAATGGATTGGTAATCTAAAATGAGTAAATAAAATTGGACAAGTAAAAGAGGCAAGATAAAACATCTTTGTGTTGCATTGCATGTGTTCGGATTAGACGTTAATCCGAACACGAGAAAAATGGGATGTTTCATACTCAAAGTGATGAAACGTGCTGCTTTTCTTAGTCACCGTCACCCTTGATCATGCATGATAGGGTGGTGTTTATTTTGGTCTTGTTTGTGCATTCATTAAGCTTGTACAAGCTTGGTTCTCTAGTCATCATGCATTGAAAATGCTTGGTTGATGGTTCGAAGGCCAAGAGTTACCCTCCTTTGAGTTTGTGTGATGGTAAAGAGGGCAGCAGTACACACATTCCTTGAAAATACATTGCTTTGCCTCAGTTTTCTCTTTGTTGTAGTAAAAGGAGAAGTACAGGGTTGGGGTGGCCGATCAACTAGTTGTAGTAGCCGACAGCCACTTTTTGTAGCGACTGGCCACCAGTGAAATTTTGCACAAGTGTGCTCTTGAGTTGAGCAGAGGTAGGGATGGCAATTTGAACCCGGCCCGACGGGGACCCGACCCCCCACCCCGATTTGAACGGTTTTTCCCCGAAAAATATCCCCAACGGGAAGGGGATGGTATTTAAAAATCAATCCCCAATTAGTTTCGGGCCGGGGACGGGATAAGTGTCCCAGCCCCGTACCCGTCCCCGTCCCTGCCCCCACCCCTGCCCCCGCCCCCGTCCCCGTTATCCCCGAAGTGAAGTTACCATTTTACCCCCTATATATATATATATATATATATAAAAGCCAAACCCTCCTCTCACACTCAGTGTTGGTCTCTCATCTCTCCTTCCTCTTATTCTCTCTCTTCCTCTCCCTCATTCACTCACTCTCACTCAAAACCAAACCCTCCTCTCATGCTCACTGATGTGCCTCTCATCTCCCTCCCTCTTACTGTCTCTCTCCCTCTCCCTCACTCAGATTTCACCAAACCCACCGATGATGACGCCACCTCCGACTACTACGACGACAAAGACGACGGTCTGAATCGATGCCACGAGATCTGAATCGACGCCACCTTCGACGACGAGCAGATCTCTCTCTCTCCCGTGCCGTTACCCCGTATTATATATATATATAATAATTGTGTTTAGTTTAGAGTTTCAGATTCTCAACTCTCCCTCTCTCTCTCGTTCGTTTTTCTCCCCTCCATTTACTCTGTTTTCAGCTCTAAATTTTTTTTGTTTGTTAGGGTTTTCTTAGATCTGTGTGTGTGATATGAACAAACATACTAAATTGTTGATGATTGTTGAGTTATTTAATTTTTTTTTTGTTAAATTGTTGATGATTGAGGCTTTTGGGGGGATTTTTCAAATCTGAATTTTCAGAGTTGAGTTGTTGTGGTTGATGATTGTCGGGGATTTTTCGGGGTTGGGGAAACCCGATCCCCGTTGGGGCGGGGGCGGGGGGGCGATGGGTTCCTCGCCGGGGATCGGGGACTGAGGCGGGGATATTTTGCCCTTCGAGGATCGGGGACGGGGAGTGCGATCCCCGGCCCCGGTCCGGCCCGTTGCCATTCCTAAGCAGAGGCATTCTGGGAGTTGGTGCAATTTTCAGTGATCAAAACGAGTGCAAACAGAGGTATCCGATGGCAAGGCAATGGCATTTTCGGGTGGATCAACCGAGCATGCATGCGTCCCTCGCCCTCAAGGCCATTTAGTCGCTTTTGTTAGCTTAGAATAAGTTAGCTATTTCATTCATACAAGAGTTGTAATAATTTGCTTAGAATAGTTAATTAGTGTTGGTTTGTAATAATTAGTCTAATTAGTTTAATTAGTTAGCATTAATTAGCGTAGCTGGTTAGCTTATTCATTCGGACCCTCCTTCGCGAGGGCATAATGTTGTAATAAGCGTGTGTGTGTGTATGTGTTCCAACCCCATATCTTTCTCCCTTTTATTTAACCGCTTTCGATGGTTAGTTTAGGGTCATGCTTCGATTAGCATACCTTATACTCGCTTGTTTGCATCCATTCATTTGTCTTGCATGCACCGAGGCTCGGTGCATCATTCAAACTGCATTTTCAATACTTATTTGAATACGTGTTTCAAAGCATGTTATCAAATTGAATCAAATCATATGCCATATTAGTAGCAGAGCCTATTAATCGCATTATTGCATGTGTTTGCATTAGACACTAAACATAGTTAGGATCATGCATCTTTCTAACTAGTTTTTGTTTTGGCTTGGAGTACTCAGTGAGTTTTATGCTTTATCATGCTTGCATGAGTGCGATTGCCATGTTGCCATGATAGCATGCTTGCCATGAGGCTATTTGCTTAAATGATTAACTGCATGAATGTCTGTGGATGAAGGCTTTGTTGTTTGAATTGGAACATTTCAACGAATGTATGTTTTAAGCCCACTTGAGGTGGCAAATCATGTTTTAAGCCCACTTGAGGTGGCAAATCCGCAAACTTTTAAGCCCACTTGAGAGTGGCGAATTCAAACCATTTTCGAAAATAAACATAAGTTGAGTTTATCCAATTCTCGCGATTTTAGTCTATACTTGATTATGTGCGCATCACATAGTAATGTTAGCTAATAACCGGAATAAGAACGCATAATGTTTATAAAATGACATATCATAGTTAGTAGAGGCCGATCCTTTGATCGGGCGAGCGGGGGTGCTCATTTCATGACCTTCCCCCGTCGAACCCAAGTTCCCAAGCCAAGGCAACTTTGGTGATGATGGACATGTGGCCTTTGGCACGAGTCAGGGTTTCCTAAATTTCTCCCAAAGCAAAATATTTAAGTGGCGACTCTGTAATCTGGCAAAGCAGTCCAATTTTGGCATTATTTGATTTAAAATCAATTTTCCAAAAATATTTGTCGGATTGGACTCTTTGGTGTTTATCAGTTTCACATTGCACTTTGTGAGATTAGATTCAGAACCACGACAGGAGTCCAAACCGTAGGACCAATTCGAGCTCTCCTGGGCGAGAAAAAGGCGAGTCCACATCTATCTATACATGTTTTTGCTTCAAACCTCTCATTCTCTCTCTCTCTCTCTCTCTCTCTCTCTCTGTGCATGTGAGCTCTCGAGCTCTCTTCATTCTAGTCTGTTTGAGGTATGTTCTTCGAGCATTGCCTTGATCAATCGCGCGACTTCGCATGGCCTCACAATGTATGTCATTCACTCTCTCTCCCAATCGATCCATTTTTCTCTCTCTCTCTCTCTCTTGCTCTCTCTCTCTCGATCATTTTTTCCCCAAAGCTTCGAATTCATCATTTTATTTGAAGTTAGGGTTTAGTGAGAGCCATGGAAATGCAGACTACGAAGCCAAATGAATTCTCAATCAATTGATCTCAAACCCTAACTGATCTCTACACACTCCTCTGTATCGAACGATTCGACCTCTCTGCAATCGCCTCTTTGATTGCGAACTTGAACTAGTTGAAGCAATTCATCGATGATTGCAAGTTCAATCCCTCAATCCTCTCCGATCTTTCTTTTTCCTTCTTCCGAGACTACCTTGAAAGGTATGATATAATTCACTTTTACGTAGCTTGATTCAGAATTTTGATATTTTATAACATGTATTATCTTATTAATGCTAAATTTTGCAGATGGGAGACTCTTCTATTGAGGTCATGAAAGAAAACTGTGAAGCTTCGCGGGAGGCTAAGGTGGAAGCAATTTCTGAAAGCATTCTAATTTCATTACATGTACATACACACACATGTATATATTGTAAACACATGTTTTCATAATTTGATTTTGACGGTTTTGGGTTGATTAGGGAAATTGGAGGAAGCAATAGAGCAACTCACACAGGCTATTTTGCACAATCCAACCTCAACAATTATGTATTCAAGTTCTCTCATGGTGATCACTTCAACCGAAGTCTTCTTCGAAGAACATTATCACGGTACCTTCTCTCTCTCTCTAGCTCTTATTTTCTGATTTTTACTTGTTGATTTTCGCTTGCATTTCAAGATTTCTATGATTTTTTGGTGGTTTAGTGGAGTGAATTGATGTTGAATTTGACATTCCTTGCCGAGATTCCTATGATTTTTCAATTCAATTTTTAATTTGTTATTAAATTGTTTAATTTGTTCCGGTGAGCCTTATTGTGTTGATGTGTACATTCTTTATCCTTTTTAGTTATTTAATTATGTGTATTTACACTTACTTTTCTATTGATGCAGTGATGCACAAGAAAGAGTAGCATTACTTCTAATATCCATTGTCAGTATTAAGTGGATGACCATTATTCTCTCGCACTCTCTGTTTTTCTTTGATCTTCAAATGTGTAAGCAACAAAAGATCAAAGTTCAAGTAGTTTCAAAATTTATTTTTCAAACGAATCTTCTTTGGGAGGGTGTTTTTTTTTTTTTCCTGATGTGCTAATGGAGCTCTCATTTCTACTTTGTTCTTTGGCTACTTGTGAGCTTTATTGCCTTTGTTCCCAAAAAAGATTATCATTGAAATCATGTTTTATGAAAAAATCCGGGTTTGAAAAATAAGTTTAAAAATTTGCGCGACTTTAGGAATTTATTTTAAAATAACCTGTATTTTAAAATAACACATTCATTCCTTCCTCTCTTCCCATTTGGAAGTTGATTGAATGAATCTTATTTTGGCATTGTTTCTTGTTGTTGCATACTATGGATAAATTCAATCATTGGCACTTGCTGAGTGTATAATTTCATGTTCTTGTTGCATACTATTGATTCATTGAGAATTTTTCTGTTCTGGGTTTTTGGATTTTGATGAAAGTAATCCACTTTCTTTGTGTTTTGAATTTGACCAAGTTTTGGTTGAATCGGTTGTCATTTTTGTTAAAAAAAAATCAATGGCTTGGTGTTATGTTATGGCTTTGCGTCATAAAGTTGCCCCATAATTCATGTGCCCTCTTCTCAACAGAATTCAATACTACAGAAAATTCTTTGCCAAGCCATCACTTTTTCCTAGTATTTGAATTTTTTTTTTTTTTTTTTTGTAGAAAGAATATTTTAAGAGGAGTGGATAAGGCTGTGGCTTTTCATTGAGATTTAAAAAAAAAAAAAATTATTATTGTTTTTTGGAGGCTGAGAGGTGGGTGGGTTGTGGTGGTAGTTTTGTGTGTTGGTAGTGGTGGTGGTGGGTGTGAATAGGTACCCAAAGGAGGATCTGGTGGTGGGTTTTCCTGGACAACCAAAGGTTGGGTTCAGGCAGTATGCAGGGTATGTTGGTGTGGATGTCAAGGCTGGAAGGAGTTTGTTTTACTACTTTGTTGAAGTAGAGGAGGAGAACTCTTTCTCTCACTCTCACCATCCTCATCAAGATCATCATAAGCTTAAGCCCCTCACTCTCTGGCTCCATGGAGGTTGGTTTTTCTTTCCACTTTAATTTTGTCCTGCTTTGGCCCAATCAATGTAATGTTCATGTTCCCTAAGTGGGTTCTTCTGACTTCAATTTATAGGGGGACTGTTTTGCCTAGCTTTAGCGCCTGTTATTGTGGTTAACTTATGGGTCTTGCCTTGATCCTCTCCTTTTGCTTTCTATCTTGAATATTTAGTTACTTTTCTTTTGCTAATTTTCTCAAGAATTATTGAACTATTGCTTTTTTAGACTCCTGTGATGAATATAGTACTGGCTAAATTGTACCTACCTATAATTATTGAACTGTTGAACTATTGCTTTAATTTCTGTTATGCTTTAATTCTACCTACCTACATATAAACATTTCTATTATGCTTTAATTCTACCTACCTACCTATAAACATTTCTGTGACACTATTGCTATCAAAATGTTTTTGATATGTGTGTAAAGTTATATGTATTGATGTTTGATTTGAAATTTGTGAGTTTTTTTAAATTTTATATTGGCCATACTGTTTGTAGTCTGAGATGTAAAGTTGAATTCTTTTTGTTTTTGTATTTGTCGAGTAATAACAGGGGCAAATAGGACAATTTATGAAGTTGAACAGACCAAGAGCTGGGCACTCCCTACAAACTGCAGTACACTGTCAGAGGTCTCTCTATATTTACCTTACGTTTGTCTCTCTCTCTCTCCACACACCTCTCTATACATACATACATACATACATACATATGTATATAGTCTAGTCTAGTCTAGTCCTTTTTAAACATGGAAAGAGCATGCCATGCCAAGCCAAGCCACTGACTTTTTTGTGAGGACAATTAGAATCAACTAATAATGTAATAATTATACATATGATTATTATCAGTTCATGAAAGTATATATATATTGAAATATATATTAGAAAGATAGATAGATTGATTAAAAGGAAAGGAAGATTTCCAGAAGACGCAAGAAAAGCTTTGTATGTTTGTTGGGAAATGAAAAGTGTGTTCAAAAGCTGCATTCCTTCCTTTCTATCGGGGCTGGTTACTGCTGCTACTAGCTGCTTGCTGCTGCATGTTGTAGTTATGAATCAAAGCTATGGTTTTTGGGGCTTGCGCTTGCTCTGCCTTTTCACAAAAATATGCTATATGCTAGTTTAACATTTAATCACCAAAATATGGCATATGCTAGGAATTGGGTCTCGCTTCGTTGACATGTAAAAAGAAGCTTATGAGAGTATGTTTTTATACATTGCTGAAGTCAAAATTTTTCTTTGTATCATTTGGTGGATAGTTCACTGAACTTTAATTGTTTGCTGGTACTACTACCCAGCTTTATAGCTATTCTTAGTGACCTGTGGATGGATTGTCTTGTGCTTATCATTAGGAGATGTGTCTCTTATTATTTCTTGTAATGTTTTAATTTTTAATGTCTAACAAGCTTTCTATAAGATGTAGAAGATTCAGAATTGTAAGTGTAGAATTTCTCTCTCTCTCTCTCTTCTCTCTCTCTCTCTCTAAGTTATCATCAAAGTTGTAGAATTCTCATTGATCTTTAAAAAAAATTATAGAGTTGTCGTCAGTTAATGTAGGAACTTTAGTTTATGAGCAAGATCTTGTTCCTACATTGATAATAAGTGAGAGCAATTATGAAATATTTTCAAAAAACTATCAAGCATATGATTTGATGTTTTATAATTGGGGTTATTACATGTCAGTGAAGTCAGGAAAACAAAGTACAAATTCATGGAAAAGTTTACAAATTTAATTATTAATATGTATAAAGTTTTTCATTGATTTGATATTTTTGTTGAAAAGTTACCCTGTTGTGTTATTTTCCCTTTATAATTTGTCTAAGACACATCTTGCCCACCTGTGCATCTTGTGTGCACATAAGTGGGCATAGATGACTAATGGCTTGTGTAAGGAAGGAGATTAATATTACATGCAAGGGAAGGAAACACATTAATGTAGGTTCCTTGAATTTTTAAATAGTTCTATGGATAATGTTGTTTTGTTTGGTCTCTAAGCTCTTAAACTTAAGATATCTAATGTCTTTTAACAGTAATTAGTTTACTGATATAAAGACGAGATACTAGAATAAGTTTGTTGTGCTAATCTTGCCAGTTGGCAATAAAAACTTTGTATCTTAGCTACCAGGTAAGAGCATTGTTTCTTTGATAGGCTGCTTCTTGCATTGTGGAAGTAGTGGCCCAAATAAATTTTGACATAGTATTTATGAAAGCTGAATAAACTTGGCCAACCATATACATCTCTCCACTACTAGTTTTGTGCACCAGAGAGACACTTGTGTGATTTGAGTTCCTATTTCCCAGTTCATGTTTACTGGTGCACGAGTAGCAGTTTTATGGTGTTTACGCAATCATCTGGTAGAATCTGTCCTTGTTTGGCTCTACATCTCACTAGTATTCAAAACCACATTTTTGCTGAAGTGAAGCTTAGGAGTAGAATTCGGATTCCACTTGTGTTTGGTATTCAAAAATGGCGTAGATTGTGGTTTCATATTGCTTATTACTAATTTGGGCTTGACATTGCATTGTTTAACTATCAATCGCTTTGCAGGCGTTGCAGTTCCAAAGTATGTGGACACTGTTACTCCTGAAAACAAACCCAAGTTTGATGCCTTGGTGAGAACTCTTAATTTTTTTTCTTTCCCTTTTTTTTTTTCCTGATTGATTGTCAGTCTATTGAAGATTTATCTACTCTTTAGTTCCATTTCTCTGTTTTCACCATCTATCAAGTGGATTTTTTTTTTCTTCCTTTCATCATCTTCCTCTACTGCAAAGCTCTTGTAAGCACCTATGATTTTATGAAAATGCAACATTTTGGGGCTTTGTAAAAGTTTGAATTATTGGTGAATAGTAGTCCATTTGTAAATGACCTCCATCCAATGGGGACTAAACTGGACAAACCATTTTTTTTTTAGTAATCTATTTGTAAAGTTGTTTGTTCACTAAAAACTTCAAAAATCTTTAAAGTTATTGCCGAAAAAGGACAAATGAAATATATTTTACCTTTTGGGTAACTAAGAATTTGAGTTGGGATTTTGGTTGAATAGATATTTGTCTTTTTGCAATAAGGTGAAACATCTAACAAAGAAGTATGTTTTGAGTTATAGTTGGTGGAACTGAAAGAAGCAGAAGCAACATCTCTGAAGGAGTCTGAAAGATTAGAGAAAGAAATTGTAGAGGTCCAAGAGTTGAAGATAATGCAAAAAAATATGAATTTTGTTTTTTGCCAATTTTTCACATGTTCTCTTTACGTTAATATCTGAAGGGTTGTTTGTTGTGTAACAGCAAAAGATCAGTACCATGACTGCAGATGAATATTTTGAGAAGCATCCAGAGGTAAAGAACATTGTGTTTAGATTTTGTGTTTAGAATTAAAGTTTTGTTCACAAACATTATGTTTAGATTTTGTTCAGAACATAAATCAAAGTTCAGAGGTGGCTGATATTGATATTGATATTTGTTTTTCTCTGCAATGACTCAGGTTTATTGTTGTTGATCTGATTGTTATTGTGAATGCCAATTTTTTGATTGATATTTGTTTTAGAGATCAGTAAATCTTATGATTTGGATACTTTTATTGATTTGTATGTTTGAGGTTGTTATCAGCTTGATATGATAGAAGTTGAGGATGAAAGTTAGTATACAGGTTGTTTGGTGTATGGATATTAGATTTTTTTGCTTACTTCCTAGTTGCTGTTTCTGCTTGGTTTGTTAACAGGTTGCATTTTATAAGCTACTGTCTACATACTATTAGGCAAGGTTATATTCCTGTATATATATTATATATTAAAAATAACCTTCTACGACATATAAAATTATGTCATGAAAAGTGTAATGATTTATAACGTGCAAGAAAATGCCGTAAAAGATTATATGCGGCATACAAAGTATGTCATAAATATATTAAAAATGACATTCTACGGCATACAAAATTATGTCGTGAAAAGTGATGATTTATGACATGCAAGAAAATGCCGTAAAATATTATATACGTCATACAAAGTATGCCATAAATATATTAAAAATAACCTTCTACGGCATGCAAAATTATGCCATGAAAAGTATGATGATTTATGGCATGACAAAAATGTCGTAAAAAATTGTATCCAACATACAAAGTATGTCATTAATGTTTAATTTATTACTTTTTATAACTTTACCTGCATGCCGTAAATGATGCTCAACTTTCTACGGCATGTCATATAACGACATTTGTGTGAATGCCGTGAAAGAGTTTTTACGGCATGCATTACCAGCCATAAAAATCCAATTTTGTTGTAGTGTGAGCTTTATTTTGTATAGCTATAGTGCAAATGCCTTCACTAGCTTAATGTTTTAAGGCCTCTAACATGTTGTGCATGTGTTGATTGCATGTTGTAGCATCATTTTACATGTGATTTTAGTGCATATAACTCTGTCACACTTTCACTTATTTCACTCTTTCATTGCTTCTGAGAGTTGTGCCTTGAGCCTTGTTTGTAGCCTAACATGTGAGCATGTTTTTCTTGCCTTTTGTACTTCCATCTCAGCATGTTTTAGCCACTATTTTGGCATGTTTTAGCTCTATTTTGAGCTGGTTTGGTCATTTGAGCTTGATATTGCATGCCTCTAGTGTAGTGCTCTTCACTAGTTTGATGTTTTTGGCTTTTGAACATGTTGTGCATGTGTTGCTTGCATGGTTTAGTGCCATTTTTCATGCTATTTTAGCACTGAAAAGTCTACAACCTCCCTCTATTCTTCACTTTTTAATTTCCTTTGAAAGTGGTCTTGAGCCCCTTTTTGGCTTGAGTGTGAACTTGAGACTCTCATGCCTAATGGTTTTAACTCTCTCTTGAGAGTTCCTCCTAACTAACAGCATGAGGCCTCTTTCATGCTCAAGGCACTTGTGGCTTAGGCCATCTTTCCAATTAGAGGACTTTCACATTGGACTTAATTGGTTAAAGGATTAATCGGTAATGTAAAATGTGTAAACAAAATGAGCAAAGTAAAACATGAACAAGATAAGAATTTGTGTTGCATTGCATGTGTTTGGATCGAACGTTAATCCAAACACAAGAAATGTAGGACGTTTCATACTCAAAGTGATACGTGTCACGTTTCTTGGTCGCCATCACCCTTGATCATGCATGATAGGATGGTGGTACTTAGAGTCTTATTTGTGCATTCATTGACTTTGTACAAGCTTGACTCTTTGGCCATCATGCATTGAAAATGCTTGGTTGGTGGCTTGAGAGCCAAGAATTACACTCCTTTGAGCTTGAGAAATGATAAGGAGGGTAATAGTACATATATTGTTTGAGAATACACTGATTTGCCTCTGTTTGCTCTCCATTGCAGCAAAAAGGAGAATTCCAGGGAAAGGGTGGCCGACCGGCCAGTAGTAGTGGCCGACAGCCACCTATGGTAGCCAACCGGCCATCAATGGAAAAGTTGTTCAAAGTGTTCCTGAGGTGGAGCAGAAGTAGTCTGGAATTTGGTGTAATGTTTAGTAATCAAAGCAAAGTGCAAACAGAGGCACCCAAAGGCAAGGCGGTGGATTTTCGAAAGGAAGCCAACCGAGCATGCATGTGTCCCTCGCTCTCGAGGCCATTTAATTGTTTCAATTAGTTAGCGTAACTAATTATTCGATTCAATCGTTGTAATATTTTAATTAGCTTAGCATAGCTAGTTATTCATCTGTGTTGTAATAATTAGCTAGAATAGATTAATTAGTTGGTTTGTAATAATTACCTTAGCTTAGTATAGCTTAGCTTATTTATTTGGACCCTCCTTCGAGAGGGCGCAATGTTGTAATAAGTGTGCGTGCGTGCGTGTGTGCATGCCTTCCAACCCCACTTCTTTCTCCCTTTTATTTAACCGCTTTCGATGGTTAGATTAGAGCACGTTTTGATTAGCATACCTTATGCTTGCATGTTTGCATCATTCATTTGTTTTGCATGCACGAGGCTCGGCTCATTATTCAAACTGCATCGTATTTCAATACTTATTTGAATACGTGTGTCAAATTGTTGCATTCATTTGCCATATTAGATAGCTGAGCCTATTTAATTGTATTATTGCATGCGTTGCATTAGGCATCTTAACATATTTAGGATCATGCATATTTCTAATTAGCTTTTGTTTTGACTTGGAGTACTCGGTGAGTTTTATGTTTTACCATGCTTGCATGAGTGTGAGTGTTGCCATAATAGCATGCTTGCCATGAGGCTATTTGCTTAAAAGCTTAAACTGCATGAATGCCCGTGGATGAAGGCTTTGTTGCTTGAATTGGAACAATTCAATGATTGTAAGTTTTAAGCCCACTTTGTGAAGTGGCAAAATCATGTTTTAAGCCCACTTGAGGGTGGCAAATCCGCACTTTAGCCCACTTGTGAGTGGCAATTTCAAACCATTTTCAAAAACAAACATGAATTGTTTTATTCCAATTCTCATGACTTAGTCTATACTTGTATATGTGCGTCACATTGTAAAGTTAGATTAATAACCGGATAAGAGCACATGAGGTTTATAAAATAACATATCATGCTTAGTAGAGGCCGATCCTTTGATCAGGCGAGCGAGGGTGCTCATTTCATGACCTTCCCCTCTCGTACCCAAGTTCCCGAGCTGAGGCAACTTTGGTGATGACGGACACGTGGCCTTTGGCACGAGTCAGGGTTTCCTAAATTTCTTAAAAATAAAATATTTAGGTGGCGACTCTGTAATCTAGAAAAGCAGTCCAGTTTTGGCATTATTTGATTCAAAATCTGATTTTCCAAAATGATTTACTGGATTGGACTCTTTGGTGTTTATCAGTCTCACATTACACTTTATGAGGTTAGATTCAGAACCGTGACAAGAGTCCGAACTGTAGGACCAATTCGCACCTCTCCGAAAAGGGGCGCGTGAAGAAAGTCGAGCTACACTGGCATGGCATTGCATGACATTTGAGCCTGACATGACATTACATTCATGTATATGAGATTACTTAAAACATATATACTTTGTTACGATATCTTTATTGGGTTTTGTGCTCACCCCTAGTGGAATTGTACAGGAAAGAATGCTGTGACTCAACCTAGTTGAAGGTGTGGAGTGATTTAAGGGCAAGAGGATCTCATTTTTGTATGATCTGTTTACAAGCCAAGGGCTTAATATATTTGGGTTTTAACAACATTTTTGTGTAATCAGGCTCAAGCCTTGGAATTTATAGCCTTAGGGCATCTACTTCTTGTTCATTTCTTTTACTTTTATATAGTTACACATGCTATGGATTCATCTTTTTAAGAGGGTGAATATGTATTGCATATGAACACTTTTGTATACTTCTTCTATAAAATGAAATATTAATTGAGGGAGTTGGTTGATCGAGGAAGGATCGTGTATTTATCCTATCTAATTTATTGTTTATGTTTTGGGGGCGTTACATATAGTATTAGGATGATGACCAAATTAAAGTAAGGTTAGAATGATTTATTGCGTACCTAATGTTTACCTTATTAAATCTTGATGTATGTTATCATATGGGCCAAGTGAGAGAATGTAAGACCAAATTTAATTATTTAGTCATTATGGTAACCCACATGATATGGCAATAGATTTAATAAGATTATAGTTTCATATCTTAAACCATAAGTGATTAGTCAATAGATGGAGTAGTTTCCAAGTCTCCTACATTGATGGGCAAGTGGAATAAAATTGAATAAGAAAACTGGTCCTCTCTCTACCTATAAAAGTATATTTAGATCATCTATCAATTATTATGAATATAATGTAGGGTAAATTATAATTTAACCCCCTGTGGTTTACCCCAAAAACACGGAACCCCCTTATAGTTTCATTTGTAACACTTAAACCTCTAGACTTTATACCATGTTATAATTTTTGACAGACGTAACAGAAGTGCACAAAACGACGTCGTTTTGTGTACCGCTTGATAAAATTAAAATAAAAAAAAAAGAAAAAACAAGAAAGGAAGAGAGAAAGAGAGTGAGAGTGAGAGTGAGAGTGAAAGTTAGAGAGAGAGAGATTGCAACCAAACCCAGTTCTTTCTCAGCTCAACAATGGCTTCTCTACAATGGCTTCAAGTGTTTTACCAACAACAACAACAACAACAACATAAGCCTAAAAAATAAAATAAAAAAAAGGAAAAACAGAAAAGGGAGAAAGTGAAAGTTTGAATTTGACATTAACTATTGCCCAAATGATCAATCTATATATGTATATATATATAACTCACCTGCCCATGAAGATGCCCATATTGCAGCCCCAACAAGAAGGAAGTAAAACGCATATTGCAAAAATTCACAATCAAAAACACTTTCAAATCCACCAAAAAACAAAAAACCAATATTAAATTTATGTTTTTACGTTGATAACTTTGTGTGTCATCTTATCAATGTTGTTCGCATTAGACCCAAAAGAATTCACAAGATCGGTGAAGAATCGAAGAAACAGAGGCAACGAAGAGCCATGAACAATGGCACCAACAATCCCAATTGCCATCAAAACATAGTCCAACCCATCTGCGAACCTGAAAAGCTCACCAAACCCAGTTGAGGGTAGAGAAGAACCATCTCTCTTCACCTCAGAAACCTCCTCCATTTCTCTTCTCTCTCCTCCCCTGTTTTCTCTCTCTTCAAATACTTTTCCTTCTATGTCTCTAGCTGTTGTTGTTTTTGGTAGTGATGACATGAGTTCAAGGCCTTGCATTTCAGACCATCTCCACTGCTCAACCGTCTTTATCTCCTCAGAATCTTGTGACATTGCTTGCTTTATCTTTTTTATTAACTGCTGTTGTTGTTGGTAAAACCCTTGAAGCCATTGTAGAGAAGCCATTGTTGAGCTGAGAAAGAACTGGGTTTGGTTGCAATCTCTCTCTCTCTAACTTTCACTCTCTCTCTCTCTCTCTCTCTCTCTCTCTCTCTTCCTTTCTTGTTTTTTCTTTTTTTTTTTTATTTTATTTTTTATCAAGCGATACACAAAACGACGTCGTTTTGTGCATTTCTGTTACGTTCGTAAAAAATTACAACATGGTATAAAGTCTAGGGGTTTAAGTGTTACAAATGAAACTATAAGGGAGTTTCGTGTTTTTTGAGTAAACCATAGCGGGTTAAATTATAATTTACCCTATAATGTATTACAAAAAGAGTTAAGAGAGAGAAAAAAATTTCCACTAATATTAATATTAGGTTTATGTTCAATCAATTTTAGACCATTCGAAGGTTTCACATAATTGATCTGGGTATGTTATTTATTTTTCATATTATGTTATTATTTGTGAAAATCATGATGGTTCAAGATTTTAGATTATAAAAATTGTTATATGTATAACACCATAAAAATTATTTACAAATTTCTCTTTCTATATTCGTTGACAAAATTCAAAATCACAATTTCTTGAATGTTAGAAGTCATCAAATATACACCAATTTTTTTTTTTATCAATAAAAGAAAATTTATTGATATAAAAATAGAGTACAAATAATACACAACAATGCACCAATAAAAAGGATAATTGTGTTGTTGGTTCTGTTTACTTAATTTGTAATGTATTAGGAATAGATCCTACATGTTTATTTGTATTTATAAAGAGGAACAAAAGTTAGTCATCAATTGTGTAGGCTTTTTTCTTTTCATTTTTTTTATGTAGCGAAAAAAAAAATTGTGTAGGTTTATTTATTTATATATATATATATATATATAAAATGAGACTCTAAAAAAAGTATTAAATGAGACGTTGACATTATATAATCATATAAAATAAAAACCTAAAAGGTTAACAAATGACTCCTATGTTGACTTAAAGAGAACGACAGAGTCTACAATATGAAGATGACAATTAGGAGTGTTTTGGAAAGATGATTAAAAATTATTTTTTTATTTTTTTAAAATTTTTTGTAAGAGAGAAAAGTGGATTAAAAGTTAAGAAGTGACTTTTAACTCACTTTTCAAAATAGACCTTAATAGATAAAGAATGATAATTTGTAACCATCAAAACTTTCCAAATAGATAGAACCCATTGTCGATTCGTAATCATTAAAAATAAATATATATTTATATAATAAAAAAAATTTCAAACCTTTCCAAACAGATAGAACCCATTGGTTTTTTAATTTTTTTTTTTTTAAATATTTATTTTTTAGATTCATCTACACAAGATAAACACGAAAAGTAAAAAAAAATTTGACATCATTTAACTAATAAAAATAACAAGAGATTAAAAAAGAAAAAAATTAGAAAAATAAGTGGCTTATTTAGCTCATTTGAAAGACTTAATTTTATTTTCTTAAAAAATAAAATAAAATAAAATGAAAAGGACCCCATTTCTTAAAGTTTGTTGATTGAAATTAAATTTTTATGATTCAGTTATCTGTACAATGTTTTGAAAGAATATTTTTTTAATATTTTTACTATGTTATATTTTAAACCGATCTATAATAAATCTTTTGTGTTAATATTTATTTTTCCCAATTATAGAAGTTGTTGGGTTAGTGAGCTTACTAATTGATTCTTAAGTAGACTTCGTCAACTTTCTTAAGTCGGCTTGTAATTCCTCTTCTATCAATTGAAAATAAAAATTAAAAATATATATCAATAATAAAACAAAAATGTATGCTCAAATTTTGTTGAGGAGGGCCTTTAGGCATGATTATCTTTAGTATAGATATATATAAATACTAGTTGCAATTATTTTGTAGGTGAGTAGATATGCGTTTTTTTTTTTTTTTAAATTAAACTAAATTAGTTAAAAGTGAAAGGGACAATTAAAATAATAACAATAATAAATCTCAAGATTTGAGTCTTATAGCAAAGTAAATTTTGAATTTTATCAATTTAAATGGTAATTTTTTGATTTTTTTTAATTTAAACCATTTACTTATTTTTATTAGGTAAAACCGACAAAAAAAAAAAAGAAAGTATTTTAGTCATTAAACTCAATGTAAGTATATATAAAATATCTAAAATACTCTATTTCATTGAGTTTATTAATGACTAAAATGTTATTTTTTCTGTCAATTTTAGTAATGAAAACAGGAAATGATTTAAATTGAAAATAAATAAATAAAATTAGTGTTTAAATTGATAAAATTAAAAATTTAGAATTTAACTAGTTATAAGGGTCAAACCGGTCAAACCCTAGAATTTTTTTTTTTTTATTTATTTTTTATTTTTTATTTTTTTGCAGTGGAATTAACAATGAAAAATTCATTTGACATAAAGAAGTAAAATTTTCAAGGCATCAAGTCAAGCCTTGATTTTATGTATATATCTATATATATAAGAATTGCTTTGCTAATGATGGCTTGTATTTTCATTCCTATTTTACCTTCCATTTTCCTTTTATTTCACCATATGCACGATTGTCATCATGTGATAACTAGGACAAAGGCACGTCCACATATGCTACCACAATTATTATTTTGTCCAAAGAAGCTAATTTCACTAATACCATAATTTTTATGGTATTTAGTTAAGCGTGGGCTTAGGGTTTTTGTAACGTTCCAAATAAATTAACACAAATAGACTCATTATATTCTAACAACATAATCTTGTTTTCCAATTTAATAGCTTCCATTGCTTAAAATATACGGAATATAAAGCATCATTATTAACATCATCACCAATCGCTCACATTTGTAATCATTAAACTCTAGAAATTTACAAATGCTCCACATGCGATTTATACATTCAACATTCCTATAATATGAATCTATAACATGTTGCACAATGAGTTAAGTACAAATTAATGTTCTCAAGGGCTACAAATTCCAAGGTTTATGCCCGGTTACACAAAAATAGTTTTTGAACACATACATATAAAACTCTTGGCTTGTCAAAAATAATTACAACAAAAGAAAAGAGCCTTGTGCTCTCAAAATATATTCCACGCCTTTAAGTCAGCGGGATCACCACATCATTTTCTACATAAAATCTCATAGGGTGAGTACAAAACCCAGTAGAAAGATCTTAGCAAAGTATATACATTTTATACAGTTTTCTGAGATGAATACATATGTCATGTCATGCTCAAAACATATATCTCTATATTTTAAAAATCTTGTGCTCAATGCAATTTGAAAACACAATAATTCAATAACTTCAATGTAGTTCAAGGGTGGTAAATACGACTTAGGTAATCTCTAAATTGGTGTCTACAAGTAGACATATCAAGCTCTAAATCACCACTTTACCGGTTCCTAACCGGAAGGCACGTGGTACCTCCTCCACGCGTGTTTTCAATTTTTCACCATGGACACTTTGGCAAACTTAACCAATGCCAACTACACCCGCTATTCAGACTTACCAACGTATTTACCCTAAAACAAATCAAAATGATCTTGTTTCACAAAGCAATTCCTTTCTCAAAGCAATAATTTTCCAATGCAAGATTCAAAATCAATCGTAACAATGATAATATGGAATGACAATGCAAAATGTAACAATGCATTAATATAGTTCTATTTTCAATTCCACCATACAATCATTCATTGTGATCAAATTTTCACATCTCTTATCAATGTAACATCATAATACATTTTTACAAGAGATAATATAACAATATCATCATTCATGCATTCTCCACATATTAATCATCATTTTTTTTTTTAAATTTAGTCTTTCCAAGACAAACAACAATAAGCTATTCCTCAAGCTTCCCAAATTAACAACTCTCATTTTCTCATGAAATTTCCTCATTTGATACAACGTTAGAAATTTCATCCATCATTTATTCACATAACAATTTACCAAGCATAAATTTCACAATATCTTAACATCTTTTCCAAAGTTCCCAAATTTCTAGGGTTTCCACCAAAACTAGGTTTTTGTTCTATTTTTGAAAAGCTTTTTCCAAAATAACACCTACACTTTAGAATATAGCTCATACTCTCAAAAGCTTTGGGAAAAATAGAGAAAATCCACTTCTAATATCATCTAGAGTTCATCAACCCAAAATCATGATCCAAACATGTAAGAAATACTCTAAACAAGCATAGACTTGCAAAAACATATATATAACTCTAAGGATATCCCTACCTCAAGCTTGGAAGAGAAAGGAGATGAAAACCCTAGAACTCAACGTTGATGAAAACTCGATTCAATTGGTGTAAAAGTAGCCCTCGTCACCCTCTTCGATTTGGTGTAAAAAGTCTTCTCAATTTCTTGAAGAGTTTTGCTAAATCTTAGAGAAAAGTTTGGATTCGGGTGTGTTTATAGAGAGAATGAGGAGACAAGATTATTATAGAGAGAGAGAGAGAGAGAGAGAGAGAGAGAGAAGTGAAAAAGTGCCTCAAACACGTTTTTGGCATCAGTTTTGAGGAAAAGAGTTCAAATTTCGAGACAGACGCGCCAAAATCAGCATAAGCAATTTGAATTCCGCATGAGCGAAATCCCAAAACTGCACAAGTGGATTTTGATGCCTCCGCGGCCGGTTTCCTCCAGAGAAAACCTAGATTTTTTACAGAAAACCTAGATTTTTTATAGAAAATCCGCTCGAGCAGAACCCAAATCCGCACGAGTGGTTTTGCCTAGAAATTTCCAGAAGACTCTCTGTGATTCCGCTCGAGCGGTTGCCAAATCCGCACGAGCGGTTTTGCCTAGAAAACCCAGAATTTGATTTCACATACCAAAACAAATTCCGACGCCTAAAACTCAAAGGGTATGTTTGGTTTGCATTTGGGAGATGAGTTTTAGAAAAAAATTTCTAAAAAATTGTTTGGTTTGAGTTTTTTTCAAAAAATTTCCAAAATCACTATCTCTCTCTTACACATCAATCAATCACTTTTTCTCTCTCCTCTCTCCTTCTCAATTACTTTTTCTCTCACACACATCTACTCAAATTCTCCCAAAATATCAAATCATCCCAAACTCCCAAAAAAACAACTCTCCCAAAATATACAACCAAACAAACCAAAAAAATTTCTAAACTCTTTCCCCAAAATTTTTTTCAAAAACAACTCTCCCAGAAACAAAGCAAACAAGCCCAAAATTTTTAACCTAGAAATATAGCGATTCGAGTTTTGATCCGACCCTTGTTGTATTCTAGACTCAGGTTTCATGGTTCTGTATTGTTGTTCATACCTTGCTTCCCTTGTATTTCTTTAAAATTTGGCTATTGGGTTGTGGTTACGTTTGGAACAGGTTGGTTGCTTAGTTTCTAAACTTTTGTTGCCCAAAATTTTGCTCATCCGCTGGAGCGGCACTTCTTGCGCTCGAGCAGGCTTTTAGAATTCTCAGTACTTTTGCAAGTCTGCAAAACTACTTGGAGAGTGTATTCTACACTCGAGCAGTTCTTTCTACCCTCAAGCGGCCCTTCTTGCGCTCGAGCGTAGGTCTCTGTTGTCTACAAAACTACTGGAAGTGTACATTCTATGCTCGAGTAGAACAACTTATTGTGTCTGACGCTTAAGCGTTAACTCTTGCACTCGAGCAGACTGTGTGTATATCAATTCATAACAGCCACTTTTTACATCATTTTTTCATGTCTTTCTCTCTCCAAAAAATTTCAAAACCCTAGATCTTAAGCTTCTCTCTCTAGAACTCACCTTCTCTTTATATTTTCATCTAGATCCATTGGTTTCTCTACCCTAGTGTCTTTGGGAAAAAGGTAGAACATCTCAAAAGCTCCATTTTGATCCGAACAGGAGTCGGTTTCGGCGTCCTTGAAGTTTTCTCCTTGCTTTCCTTGTCTTCTAACTCTGAGGTAGAGACTTTCTACACTCTCCTATGACTTGTAACTTAGTTATTTTGTTGATTGCGTAAATAATGTTGGGATTGGAGAATTTTAGACAAACTTCGGGTTTTGGTTTAAAATCTAAAGAGAAGTTTTCAAATGAAGGTATTGAAAATGATTATGGATGTAGATATGAGGATGTGTTATGTTAAATTTGTTGATTTTGATACATGAGTTAGATTTGGAAGAAACTGAAGTCTTGCCCTAAAATATTTCAAATAATTATTTTGTATAAATAATGAAGTTGGTATTAGGAATGTGAAATTAGATGAATGTTTATATAAATGGTGGAGTTGGATGTGTATTATCTCTCACCTATGGAAATTTGGATAATTTATCTGTCTTGGATATTGTATATTTGTTTAGAAATATCTATTTTGGGCTATCGGTGGAGGATAGCTATGTTTGTTATAGAAATTGCATGATGATTAGGTGAACTGGAACTAATCTGTTTTTTGTTGTCATTGAATATGACTGTGTTTTAATACATTGTGTATGTATAATGTTAGGAGGAGAAATGGAATGTACTCCATGTTTAGGAGAATAAAGGGGATGGACTCCATTAAATTAAGTTGGCACGTGTGTCCAGGGTGAAAGTCCCGAAAATTGCGCGTATACATGGGTGCCGATCCAGTGGACGAAATTTCGTAAAATGGCAAATTTGAAGTGTTTGTGTAATGATTGTATTGATTAGAGAACCACTGAGTTGTAGCCTCAATTGGGTTGTCTGGATAATAATAGACTTGACTCATGGATTGAGGTGAAATGAATTGTCATGAAATGAATTAAGATAAAATGGCTTGAAATATGAAACTTGGCATATTGTGATCTTATCATGGGCATTGTATATGCATATCATACTTATATCTTTGTTAAGATTCATATATTGTACTAGATTATTTTTACTAGGCTTTGGCTCACCCTACTTGGGAAAAACATTTTCAGGTACGGGTGATATGTGTCCGCCAAGGACTTAGCTTGAGAGGATTGTGGAGCTGAAGGCTCACTTTTGTTTACTTTGTATTCATCTTTTGTACAAGCCTAAGGCTTTATTTGTATTGAGCTTATAACTCATTTTTGTTGTAACCAAGCACGGTCTTGGAAAGATGTAAGTCTTTAGGGTATATGATTATCTGTTTAGCTTTCATACCTTATTGCTTCTTGTAACACATGTTGTAGATTCAGGATGAATGATTTATGAATGTATATCGCATGTGTCACATTTTGTATATTAACTCAGATTAATAAAAGCTTCTTATTTTATTAATATCACTTTGCACTAGTGTTTGGAGTTGGATTCTTGTATTTATTTTGGGGAGGCGTTATAACTTGGTATCAGAGCGTACCAGGTTTGAATACTTTGGGTACATGGGAAGTGGCTATTACCACAATGGGCTTGTCTCACTTGATAGAGACATTAGTATGTATGGTATGCTATATGATAACATGCTTATGTGATTATATGCGTATGGGATTTAATTTCTAGGATGTTGATCAAGTCTACGGGTTTCTAGGAGTTCTATTAGAAAGGCACTTGATCACTGTTATTTCTAATTGGGACTCTGGCAATGCCGCGGAACTGTCATTATCCGGGAATGAAATTCGTATGTGTTTACATGACTACGTGCTTATGTGGAATGAATTACTATTGTCCACCGCATTAGGACGTGAGTAAGTTAGCTTCGGCACATTTGTAAATGTGCTAATATCTTTTGTTACCTTCATTAGGATGTCAGGATGTGGACATGGTGGTGGTAGTAGGCGTGGTAGGCCTAGAAGGCATGAAGTGCCTTTACCGGATGAGATTTCGATGCAGGAGAAAGGGGTTGGTCAAGCCAACGTGGCTGAGCCAATTGGTCAACAGGCCATGGAACACCTTAGCCCGTGAAATGGCCAGAGCATTGCGAGAGTCTATGGATATTTTCAGGGCTGAGAATCAAGTCCAAGCCGAAGTAGCTGAGGCATGGTCGTCTTTCTTGAAGCAGGAGTTTTTCCGGTCTAATTCGAATGAGTTTGTGGGTGATCCTAAGGAGCCACTGAAGGCGGACGAGTGGCTGGAACAAATAGCGAAAACGTTCGAGATGCTTGGCATCAAGGACGACCAGCTGAGAGTGACTTTGGTATCCTTCCAGTTGAAGGAAGATGCGAGTCATTGGTGGAAGTATGCGCGTGGGCGCATTTGGGTGACTTAGTAGGCTTTTGTCAGCGCCTTACAGGACAAGTTTTTGCCTCTCACTGTTAAAGAGAAGTTGAGAGATCAATTCTCTAAGCTTGTGTAGTTGAATCCTCTGATGGTTGAGTTTAAGGCCACATTTTCTAGTTTGTCTAGGTTTGCACCGAAACTCATGATGACAAAGGAGCGTCGTTGTTTGGAGTTCGAGAAGAGGTTGAGAATCGGGCTCATGTTCAAAGTGGCCAGGTCGATGATTCAGGATTATGGACACCTTGTGGAGGCGGCGGCTCATCTGGAAACCGTAATACAGATGGAGGAAGAGATGATGCTCCAAGAGGAGTCAGGATATTCAGGGGACAGTAAAAAGTACAGGGGTTCTAACCCCCGGTCGGCCCAGGGGGCTCAGTCGAGATCTACCTTTCCAGTGCCGAGTTCAGGATTTGGAAGAGATGGTCAGGGAGATATCACTTGTTACAAGTGTGGCCAGTTAGGCCACAAGTCTCCAACTTGCCCGCAGAGAGGAGGGGGCAGCGATCTGCTTCGTCTTTGGCTCATTCTTAGAGCCAGAGTCAGAGGAGATACCAATCACTCACTTGTTATCAGTGTGGGCAGACGGGGCACATGAAGAGGTTTTGCTCTCTATTGGGCGGCACATCTGGTGTGTGTGATTTGAGGTAGACATAGAGCCACCAGCCAGCACAGTCAGCACAAGCCTCGAGGGACAATTAGGGAGGCTCTTTGACTCAGTCAGTGCATCAGGCTTATTCTCCGAGGGGTGAACAGGTTGATCAGAGACCTGCAGGACGTGTGTATGCTGTTATCGCGCCAGATTTAGTACCAGCACCTTCGGTAGTGAGAGGTACCTTATTGTTTTGCAATTCATTTACTAATGTGTTGATTAATACAGGGTGCATTCCATTCATTTATGTTGTCTACATTTGCATAGATTTTGGGTTAGAGTTGGCTCAGTTAGCATCTCCTATTTGTGTAGAATCACCTATAGGTGTTGATATTGTTTTGAAGCAAGGGTGTCGAGGTTGTGGCATAAAGGTTGTCGGTTGTCAACTTCCTTTTGTATTTGTGTTGATTGATATGTCTAGTTTTGATGTTATTTTGGGTATGGATTGGTTGTCATCATACCAAGCTGTCATAGATTGTTATCGGCAGAGGGTAACTGTATGTACCTTGAGCGGTGATTGTTTTTATTTCTTGGGGGAACGGGTTAATAGAGCCTTATCATCGGTGTATGATCCGCATAGGCGGAGTGAACTTAGTTGCCTTCTTGCCAACTTCTTGAGTACTGAGTGTGACAAAGTCTGAGTTGAGTTGCTAATGGTAGTTTGTGAATACTCGGACGTTTTTCTCGGGGATCTTACTAGTTTACGACCTCTCGAGAGATCGAGTTCACTATTGATCTAGTGTTTGGTACGGCACTGATTTCCATGGCACTGTATAGGTTTGCACCCGTTGAGTTGAGTGAGTTGAATAAGGGTTTTATTCGCCTTAGTACTTCACCCTGGGGAGCACTGGCTCTTTTTGCCAAGAAAAAAGATGGTGCGCCTTTGTATAAATTACCAGAAGTTGAACCGTGTAACTATTAAGAACAAGTACCCAATGTCTCGTATAGATGATTTATTTGATCAGTTGAAGGGGTCTTGTTGCTTCTCTAAGATAGACCTGAGATCGAGTTATCACCAGTTGAGCGTAAAGGAGGAGGATATCCCAAAGATGGCATTCCATACGCGGTATGGTCATTACGAGTTTCCAGTGATGCCCTTTAGGCTAACCAATGCACCAACTGTGTTTATGGATTTGATGAACTAGATCTTCTGTGTGTTCCTAGACCATTTTGTGGTCGTCTTTGTAGAGGACATCTTGATTTACTCACCCTCTGAGGAGGAGCACGAGGAACACTTGCAAGTGGTGCTTGAGTTGCTTAGAGCCCACAAGCTGTATGCTAAGTTGGGAAATACGAATTCTAACTAAGAGAGGTTAAGTTCTTAGGTCATATGGTATCCGGGGAAGGGGTGACTATGGATTCATCCAAGATAGAGGCAGTGCAAGATTGGAAACACCTAAGAATGCATTCGAGATCCATAGTTTCTTAGGGTTGGCTGGGTATTATCATAGATTTGTGAAGGATTTTTTTAGGCTAGCCTCACCATTGACTAGATTGACGAGGAAAGGGATCAAGTTTGTGTGGAATAAGACTTGTGAGAAGTCTTTTCAAGAGCTTAAGGTTAGACTTACCACTGCTCCGGTATTGATTATTCCGGAGAGAGGTTTGGGCTATTCGGTATATTGTGATGCCTTACGGGAAGGTTCAAGTTGTGTTTTGATGCAAGAGAAGAAGGTAGTGGCCTATGCCTCGCGGTAGTTGAAAACATATAAGAGGAACTACCCTACTCATGACTTAGAGTTAGCAGTGGTGATCTTTGCTTTGAAGATTTGGAGGCATTATTTGTATAGTGAGAAGTTTGAAGTGTTTTCTGATCATAAGAGTCTGAAATATTTGTTTACCCTAAAAGACTTGAATTTGAGGTAGAGGAGGTGGATGAAGTTTATAGAAGATTATGATTTTGAGTTACATTACTATCCGGAAAAGGCTAATGTTGTGGCCGATGCTTTGAGTAGGAAATCTATTAGTAGTGTTGCTAGTGTTACCATCTGGGAATGGGAGATGTTAGGTGCTATTGGGGAGTTTGACTTGTATCTTGGCGAGTCTGTTGAGTCTGCAGCCTTGTTTTCGGTAGTTGCACAACCTACACTTGTGAAGCAAGTGATAGAAGCATAGAAGGATGACCTTAAGGTAGAATCCCTATGGGAAAAGATTTCCAGTGAAAAGGTAGAAAGAGGCTTGAACGTGTACTCCCACTTGAGTGTTAGATACCTTGACCGTCTTTTCGTGCCAGAGTCTTGCCGAGAGGAAATATTCCAAGAGTTTCACCATTCACGCCTTGCGGTGCATCCGAGAGGCACAAAGATGTATCACAATCTTAGTCGCCAATTTTGGTGAAGGGGTATGAAGAAGGATGTGGCCATGTTTGTATCGAAGTACCTTACTTGTCAACAAGTGAAGGCCGAGCATTAGTGGCCAGCAAGTTTGTTACAACCCTTGCCTATAGCCGAGTGGAAGTGGGAGCATGTCACTATGGATTTTGTTATGGGATTTCTAAGGACTCAACGAGGTAGTGATGTCATTTGGGTGGTAGTTGATCGGTTGACTAAGTCAGCGTACTTTATACCTATACACATAAGTGACTCGGTAGATTATCTTGCCGACCTTTACATTAGGGACATAGTAAGGTTGCACAAGATCTCAGTAACGATTGTTTCAGATAGAGATCCGCGTTTCACAACTCGGTTGTGGCAGAGCCTACAGAGTGCCTTGGGCACGAGATTGACCTTTAACACCGCGTATCATCCTTAAACTGATAGGCAGTCAAAACGCACCATTCAGATTTTAGAAGATATGCTTCGAGGTTGTGTCCTTGACTTTAAGGGTTCGTGGGAGAGACATTTTCCATTAATGAAGTTCGCCTATAATAATAGTTTCCAATCGAGTATTGACATAGCACCATTTAAGGCCTTGTATGGCCGACCGTGTAAATCACCTGTGTGTTGGACTGAGGTGGGTGATGCATCTATGGTAGGTCTAGAGTTTGTCCGGGAAACAATAGAGAAAGTTTCACTTATCTATAAGAGGTTAGCTACGGCTCAGAGTCGCTAGAAAAGTTATACTGACCGTAGGAGGAGACCCTTGTCTTTTGAGATGGGAGACCATGTGTTCTTGAAGATATCACCTAGAAGAGGTTTGATGAGGTTTGGAAAGGGTGGGAAGTTATCCCCTCGATTCATTGGGCCTTTTGAGATCCTTGAGAGGATTGGAGAGGTAGCTTATTATTTGGCCTTGCCGCCACAACTTTCCAGGATTCATGATGTGTTTCATATTAGCATGATCCGGAAGTACGAGCTGGATCCATCGCACATGTTAGATTGGACCGACTTAGAGGTAGATAAGGATGCCTCGTATGAGGAGACACTGGTGAAAGTTTTGGATACTCGGGACCAAGTCTTGCGAGGCAAGACAATTCCCTTGGTTAAGTTATTGTGGAAACATCGCGGGGTTGAGAAAGCAACTTGGGAACGTGAGTTGGAAGTCCGTGAAAAATATCCGGATTTATTTGTTGATGGTTGATCATGTATTGAAATTTTGTTATATTAATGAAATATGAAAACATTGTATATTTTTTGAGAATATGGGCACATTGTATACGTTGTATATGTTGCATATGTTTTAGAAACACGAATTTAATTTAAACATTGCATATGTTTTGGAAAAATGTAAATTGTGCTTTCAATGTTGGAACTTGTGTAGCTAATTGATGAGAATGGATGACCGAAGAATGGATCATGGTAATGGAATTGGTTAATTATCGTTATTGTGTTTGGTTCAAGAATAACTTTAAATCTTGATTTGAAATTTCGAGGACAAAATTCCTTAAGGGGGGAGATTATAGAGATTCTAGTTTTGACCCGGCCCTTGTTGTATTCTAGACTCGAGTTTCATCGTTCTGTATTGTTGTTCATATCTTGCTTCCCTTGTATTTCTTTAAAATTTGGTTATTGGGTTGTTGTTTTTGCGTTTAGGACAGATTGGTTGCTTAGTTTCCAAACTTTTGTTACCCAAAATTTTGCTCCTCCACTCGAGTGGCACTTCTTGCACTCGAGTGGGCTTTGTGAATTCTCAGTAGTTTTGTAGGTCTGCAAAACTACTAGGAGAGTGTATTCTACGCTCAAGCGGCCTTTCTTGTGCTCGAGCGCTGGTCTGTTGCCTTTAAAACTACTGAGAGTGTGCATTCTGCACTCGAGCGTCACTTCTTGTGCTTGAGCGGAACAACTTATTGTGTTTAACGCTCGAGCGTCAACTCTTGTGCTCGAAACACTCGAGCGAACTATGCGTATATCAGTTCGTAACAGCCACTTTTTACATCACTTTTCCATCTCTTTCTCTCTCTAAAACATTTCAAAACCCTAGATCTTGAGCTTCTCTCTCTAGAACTCACCTTCTCTTTACATTTTCACCTAGATTTGTTGGTTTCTCTATCCTAGTGTCTTTGGCAAAAAGGTAGAGCATCTCAAGAGCTTCATTTTGATCCGAACAAAAGTCGGTTTCAGCGTCCTTGAAGTTTTCTACTTGCTTTGCTCGTCTTCTAACTTTGAGGTAGGAACTTTCTACACCCTCTTATGACTTTTAACTTAGTTATTTGTTGATTGTGTAAATAATGTTGGGATTTGAGGATTATAGACAAACTTAAGATTTTTGTTTAAAATCTAAAGAGGGGTTCTCAAATGAAGGTATTGAAAATGGTTATTGATGTAGATATGAGGATGTGTTGTGTTAAATTTGTTGATTTTGATACATGGGTTGGATTAGGAAGAAACTGAAGTTTTGCCCTAAAATGTTTCAAGTAATTATTTTGTATAAATAATGAAGTTGGTATTGGGAATGTGAAATTTGATAAATGTTTATATAAATGGTGGAGTTGGGTGTGTATTATCTCTTACTTATGGAAATTTGGATAATTTATCTGTCTTGGAGATTGTATATCTGTTTTGGGCTATCGATGGAGGATGGCTATGTTTTTTGTAAAAATTACATGAGGATTAGGTGAACTAGAACTAATCTCTTATTTGTTATCATTGAATATGACTGTGTTTTAATACATTGTATATGTATGATGTTGAGAGGAGAAAAGGGATGTACTCCATGTTTGGGAGAAGAAAGGGGATGGACTCCATTGAATTAAGTTGACATGTGTGTCCAGGGTAAAAGTCTCAAAAACCGCGCGTATACATGGGTACCAATCCTGCGGACGAAATTTTCGTAAAATGGCAAATTTGAAGTATTTGTGTAATTATTGTATTGGTTAGAGAACCACTAAATTGTAGTATCAGTTGGGTTGTCTGGATAACAATGGACTTGACTCATGGATTGAGGAGAAATGAATTGTCATGAAAGAATTAAGATAAAATGGTTTGAAATATAAAACTTGGCATATTATGATTTGGTAAGAATACAAATGATCTTATCATGGGCATTGTATATGCATATCATACTTATATCTTTGTAAGATTCATATATTATGCTAGATTGTTTCTACTAGGCTTTGGCTCACCCTACTTGGGAAAAACATTTTCAGGTGCTGGTGATATGCCTCCGCCAAGGACTTAGCTTGGGAGGATTGTGGAGCAGAAGACTCACTTTTGTTTACTTAATATCTTTTGTACAAGCCTAAGGCTTTATTTGTATTGAGCTTATGACTCATTTTTGTTATAATCAAGCACGGTCTTGGAAAGATGTAAGCCTCTAGGGCTTATGAATATTTGTTTAGCTTTCATACCCTATTGCTTCTTGTAACACATGCTGTAGATTCTGGATGAATGATTTATGAATGTATATCGCATGTGTCACTTTTGTATATTAACTCGGATTAATGAAAGCTTCTTATTTTATTAATATCACTTTGCACTAGTGTTTGGAGTTGGATTCTTGTATTTATTTTGGGGGGCCGTTACAGGAAATGTTAAGAGAGGTTAAGTAAGAGCAGAAAAGAATTCTCAACGACCCAATACAATAAACAAGACGTCGAAAGTAAAGCACACTATTTTACTATTCAAAACCAGTCAAGTCCAAGACCCAGGACATTACAAATTTGTAGAGCCTATCATGAACCTCGTTTTAATTATTCAAATCATTTTTTATGTAGGATATTACATGTATATCATTCATAAAAATAAAAAATAAAAATTAAGTCGATCTAATAATTGTAACATTATAATTTTGTTATATTTTTATTCAAAAATGGGATGGTTTATTTTTAAAATGGTCATTCATTTTTTTAAATGCACACGCGATAAAAGAAAAATACTACGATTATCAAATTAACCTAATTCTTTTCGGGGATAATATACACAGTGGGCCTTACAAAATAAATAATTCAGATTATCGAAATAGGATTCATGATAGGCTCCATACCTCTCAAGTTGAGGTTTTTTTTTTATTATTATTGAGATTTGAATATGAAAGAAGTCAAACCCTTTACTTAATCCTTTATTTTCTCTGTTAATATAGTATATCGAGTATATTAGGATATTATTTGTACTTATCTGTTATAGTATATTCTCTGTATATACTTATTTGCTCTCCTATATAAAGGAGTGTGTACCTATTCATTAATATAGATTGAATACAAGAGTTTTCTTTTCTCTTCTCTTTCTATTCTCATAACATGGTATCAGAGCCTAGGATTTTTTCCTAGCCTCCTCTTCTTCTGTATCACGATTTTTTCTGTCTGGCAGATTGCTTCCTGTTCACGTTGGTTTCTACATATCTAGTCTTTTTCTGTTTCACAGATTTGAATACACCAGATTCTTCGTCTCTTTAAGACGAAGCCAATGCCACTAGATTCATCTCCATTCGATTCTCCATGCGCCGCCATACGATTTGCCGTGCACTGTCCCGTTCTCCTACACACCCTATGCGCCTCCTGCCATTGTCTTGTGCTATTGTGCGCCGCGGCCTCATCTGCTAACGTGAGCCGCATGTTTCTGACATCATCTAACGTCAGCCCTAGTTACTTCCGTGTGCCGCTACTTCTCCCTTGCTATCGTGCACCACGTGCCTTGCTGCTAATGTGCGCCGCGCCTGCTGACATCATTTTTGCCATTGTGACATCAGTCCTGGTCAACTCACTTTGACTAGATTGGTCAACTCACTTAGACCAGCCAATTCACTGCCTTTCTGGTCATATTTTTGGTCCGTTCAACCTTGTCCCCACTGTTTTCGGCCTCTTGAATCTGCTGGTGTGTTCTGTTTTGGAAAAATTAGCCTCTACAAAGCACCTTCTTCTTTGTTTTTGCTCTATTTGAGCATCATGGATCGTTCTGACAACATCCATTTTGTCTCCGTTACACTTGATGGGTCTAACTATGTTCTCTGGGCCCAAGCTCTCTCTGGATTCATCAAAGGGAAGTGGCTTTGGCGTTTTATCACTGGCGCTCTTTCTAAACCCATCCAGGAAGACAAAGAGACTACATCTGCTTTCGATGAACGTCTTGATGAATGGGAAGGGAAGAACTACCAGATTATCACATGGTTCCGGGCTACTTCTGTTCCTTCCATTAACCTTCAATTTGGCCACTTTCAGGATGATGGTTTCATTGTCTCTCCTGCTAAGGCAATTTGGGATTTCTTGAAGGAACGCTATCAGACTACTGGCCATGCTCACCAATATCAACTCCTACAAACTCTTTATCACATGTGCCAAGAGCTTGGTCAGTCCATCAACGATTTTTTATCCCAGATGTCATATGTCTGGGACCAGTTGGCTATTTCTGAACCTACTTGGGCACATTCGGAGGATGCACAGTTATTTATTGTTCATAGGAATCATCAATGGCTATTGCAGTTTCTTATGGCTCTTCATAGCAACTTTGAACATGTACGTGTTTCCTTGCTCCATCGTCTGCCCTTACCGACTTTGGAGCAAGCCATTACTGAACTCTTGTCAGAAGAAACTCATTTTGGGATGCTCAAACCTCCAACTTTGGATTCTACTCTTGCTACGCCATCATCACGAGGTTCTTCATCTTCACAACCTCCTAGCTCATGCATTTATTATCGCAACCGTGGCCTACCTGCCAATCATTCTTTACTTCAGTGCCAAGTTCATGACTGCTTGACTTGCCACAAGGCTGCTCCTGGTCATCACCAAAGTAATTGTCCTCACGCTCACCTTGCTTCATCTTCCAAGAAATGATCTTCATGTTCTGGGCCTCAGTCCAAATCTACGTATGGTTCTCGTCTTGCTGCTACTACTGCTGCTGCCTCAGAGAGTTCTTGCACTCTCCACCCTACGGATCTTATTGTTCCATCATTTTCTATAGATGATGTTAAGTCCATTATCCAGCAGGTGCTTACCAAATCTGGTACTCTTCATTCTCCTGCTCTTTCAGTCACATCAGGTAATCCTTCATGGTATTTTGATTTTGCCTGCTGTAATCATATAACCTCTGATTCTACTATATTTTCTTCTATCTCATGATCCTCTTCTGTTCCCTCTATCCATACTGCTGATGGTTCTCATATGTCCGTTAGTCATATTGGTCAAATTTCTACTTCCACTATATCTCTTTCTAATGTTTATTGCATTCCTACTCTTAAATTAAACCTTATCTCTATTGGTCAATTGTGTGAACTTAGTCTCACTGTCACTTTTTCTGCTAATGGTTGTTTGGTGCAGGACCCTTAGACGAAATAGATCCTTGGGATAGGCCGTAGGCATGGACATCTATTTGAGCTTCTTCATCTTCGCATTCCATCTACATCCTCCACTGCTGCTTCTATTGCCTTTTTCGCTACTTCTACTTCTATGTCTTCTTTTTACCTTTGGCATTGTCATTTAGGCCATGTCACTTTTGGTCGTTTAAAAACTTTGGTTTCTAGTGGTCGGTTAGGTCGTGCTAGTTCTGAAAATGTGGATTGTTTACCTTGTCAACTTGCTAAACAGCCTGCATTACCTTTTAATAAAGTAATTCTATTTTTACTGCCCCATTTGCCCTTGTGCATTCTGATATATGGGGACCCTCTCCCACCCCGACCATGGGGGGGGTCTAGATATTTTGTGATTTTTGTTGATAATTTTTCTCGTTATACTGGGATATTTCTTCTCAAAAATCGGTCTAAACTTAAACAGGTTTATTATGATTTCTCTGCCATGGTCCCTACTCAGTTTTCTCAAACTATTAAAACCTTTCATTATGATAATGCTATGGAATACTTGGATTCTGATTTTCTTTTCTTTCTTCGGGTCCATGGTACCCAATCTCATCGTTCTTGTGCAGGCATGTCCCAACAAAATGGTCGCACTGAAAGAAAGCATTGTCATATTCTAGACACTACTCAAGCCCTTCTCATCTCCTCTTAGTGTCCTGAAAAGTTTTAGGGAGAAGCTGCTCTTACTGCTGTCTACACCATAAATCGCGTGCCTACTCCTCTTATAGCCAATCTCTTTCCTTATGAACGTTTGTATGGTTCTCCTCCTATATACACCACTCTTAATGTTTTTGGCTCTGCTTGTTTTGTTCTCCTTCAACCCCATTGTCTTTGCTGTTTTCTAGGGTATGGTATAGAACATAAAGGCTATCGCTGTTGGGATCCAGTCTCTAAGCGTCTTCGTATTTCTTGTCATGTGGTTTTGGGAACACAAAATGTTCTCTACTTTGTCTAAGTTTCACTTACCACAGTCCACCCATTCCCTGTTTTTTTACTGATCTTTCTATAGACTTGCTGTCTCCTGAATTTGATGCAGATTCCGGTTCAACACCTTCATAGCTGTCTATGCCTACTATCAATCATAAGGTTTCTGTCTCTGACGATGGTCCTATGCTTCCTCAATTACCTCCTGTGGAGCCTCCTCCATCACCTCCTGTGGAGCTTTCTCCATCTCCATCACCATCTCCTCCAGCAGATTGTCATTCGACTCAGGTAAAACAACCTTTTGTTCTTCTTCGTGATTATATTGTTGGTTCCACTACTTTTTCCTCTCATGAACCTACTTCCTATCGTGAGGCTTGTTCTAACCCTCTTTGGCAGCAAGCTATGACTAATGAACTGCAAGCTTTAGATAAAACTCATACATGGGACGTGGTTGATCTTCCTCCTGGCAAGACTGCTGTTAGTTGTAAATGGGTTTATAAGATCAAAACTCATTCAGATGGTTCCATTGAACGTTACAAAGCCCGACTTGTTGCCCGGAGATTCACTCAAGAGTATGGGATTGACTATGAGGAAACATTTGCTCATGTTGCTCGTCTTACTTCAGTTCGTAGCTTATTAGCAGTTGCTGCTGCTCGCCACTGGAGTCTTTCTCGGATGGATGTCAAAAAGGCCTTTCTCAATGGTGATCTCACTGAGGAAGTTTATATGCAACCTCTACTTGGTTCCTCTGTTCCATCCATCAAAATTTGCAAACTTCGTCGTACTTTATATCGTTTGAAACAAGCTCCTCGTGCCTGGTTTGCCAAGTTCAGTTCTACTATTCATGACTTCGGCTTCTCCTCCAGTGCTTATGATTTTGCCTTGTTTATCCGACAGACTGAGCGTGGCATTATTCTTCTTCTTCTCTATATGGATGATATGATCATCACTAGCGATGACACAGTGGGTATCTCTAGTCTCAAATAGTTCCTCAGTCACCAGTTTGAGATGACAGATTTGGATTTGCTTAGCTATTTCCTCAGCTTGGAAATTTCTCATGATCCTTCTGGTTACTTTCTAACATAAGCCAAGTATATCTCTAATCTCTTGGCTCGTGCTGGTCTTACCGATTGTAAGACTGCTACTACTTCAGTTGATCCTCAGCCTCGTCTCACACCTCTTGATAGTCACCTATTATCTGATGCTACTTTATATCGTCAGCTAGTTGGCAGTCTTGCCTATCTCATGGTTACTCGTCCAGACATTGCCTATGTTGTTCACATTGTCAGTCAGTTCATGGTTGCTCCTCGCTCTCCGCACTATGATGCTCTAGTTCGCATTTTGCGCTATCTAAAAGGCACTATGTTCCATGGTCTTCACTACTCAGCACACTCTTCTCTACAGCTACATGCATTTTCTGATGCCGATTGGGCCAGGGATCCTACTGACCGCCGCTCTACTATAGGGTTTTGATTTTTCTTGTGTGATTCTCTCATTGCCTGGCGTAGCAAAAAGCAAACTCTTGTTGCTCATTCTAGCACTGAGGCTGAGTATCGTGCTCTTGCGGATACTACTCAAGAACTTGTGTGGCTTCATTGGCTTCTTACTGATATGGGAATTCCCCATCCTACTACCACTACCCTCTATTGTGACAACCAGAGTGCTATTCAGATTACACATAATGATGTCTTCCATGATCGCACCAAGCATATCAAGATTGATTGTCACTTCATTCGACAACATGTTACTAGTGGCACTGTTCATCTTATCTTTGTTACCTCTGCTGGTCAGACAGCTGACATCTTCACCAAGGCTCATCCTCCAGGACGATTTTATGATTTACTTTCCAAGCTCAACTTGATATCTGCTTTACCACCTTGAGCATGAGGGGGGGTGTTAATATAGTATATCTAGTATATTAGGATATTATTTGTACCTATCTGTTATAGTATATTCTCTATATATACTTATCTGCTCTCCTATATAAAGGAGTGTGTATCTATTCATTAATATAGATTGAATACAAGAGTTCTCTTTTCTCTTCTCTTTCTACTCTCATAACATTCTCTATTTAACCTTTTATTTGAATATGAAAATTACATAAATTTTGTACCTAATAAATAAACGTTAGACTAAAAAAATAATTTATTTTAATCTTGACTTAGAGCATCTCTACTTAAATTATCAATTTTGAGGTGGCACTTCTAAGACTAAAACGTATATTGTTGTGGTCCTTTCAAACGTATAAAATTAAGTTGCTAATTAGTATGTCTTAATACTAAATTTGGCATAGCAAAAAAAAAAGATGTCAAATTTTTTAATTTTCATTATAGTAACGACTTATAAAAGATTTTAAAAAATATAGTAAAAATAGTAACCATTATAACAGTCCAAAAAAAAAAAATTGTACAGATAACATGAATATTTTCATCTCTATTTTACTTCTTGACATATGAAGGTTTATAAATTTGTTCAAATTGTAAGTGATTCTTCCAATGGTATAGCAAAATGATGTTAGAATATCTCTAATGATGTCCCAAATCTTTGATCTAAAGTCAATTTTAATTATACCCTCATAAAATGTAAAATAAAAATAAAAAGTCTATTAATCTGCCAAATCTTCAAACTAAAATTTGTTAAAGTTAAATTTAGTATCAAATTTGTCACTTTAGTAGTGACAAAGTCAATTTTAATTATACCCTCATAAAATGTAAAATAAAAATAAAAACTCCATTTATCTACCAAATCTTCAAACTAAAATTTGTTAAAGTCAAATTTAGTGTCAAATTTGTCACTTTAGTAGTGACAAGCATGATCAATAGATTTTATTATTTATTTATTTTTTAGCATACCTCCACTACCATTACTACTAACACTAATATAACTATTAATGCATTAGTTTTTAGGTTGCAATGTTAAGGTACTTTGTCTGTTTGTACATTATGCATAAAAGCGAGTGTAATAAAAAAATGTACAATATTTTTAAGCTTCCTTATCATGTGCCCTTGGGCACATGTAACAAGACCCTTTAAGTAAATCTTCAAAGGTTTATTTGCAATTTACGCTTAATTTTTTTTTAAATTATAATTTTGATTTTTTACTTTTAAGTAGTGTTTTTTTAATGGATGGTTGTAGACGTCCCCGAACGTCCCTGGGAAAAATCCCGTTTTGTTCATCAGGCTTACTACAGTTCAGACTCAATGTCACGGTTCATAATCTGATCTCGTAAAGTGTAATACGAGATTGATAAATCACCAAAGAGTCCAAATCCGGCAAATCGTTTTGAAAAATTGATTTTTAGAAAGAAGTGCCAAACATGGACTGCTTTGCCAGATACAGAGTCGCCACTTAAATATTTTATTTTTGGGGGAATTTAGGAAACCCTGACTCGTGCCTAAGGCCACGTGTCCGTCATCACGAAAGTTGCTTCGGCTCAGGAACTTGGGTATGATTGGGGAAGGTCATGCAATGAGCACCCCCACTCGCCCGATCAAAGATCGGCCACTACTAAATATGATATCTTGTTTTTGAAAACATATGTGCTCTTATTCCAGTTTATTAGCCTAGAATTGCTACGTGATGCACACAGCATACAAGTATAGACTAGATCGCCTGAGTTGGAACAAAACATTTCATGTTTGCTTATTGAAAATGGTTTGATAGTGCTACTTGCAAGTAGGTTAAGACGTGGATTTGCCACCCTCAAGTGGGCTTAGAAAACAGGGTGATTTGCCACTCTCAAGTGGGCTTAAAACTCGCAATCGATGAATTGTTCCAATTCAAGTAATCCAACCTTCACCCACAGGCATTCAGGCAGGTATATCACATAAGCAATTAGCCTCATGGCAAGCATGCTATCATGGCAGTCACTCACACGCATGCAAGGATGCTAAAGCATAAACACTTACCGAGTACTCCGAGCCAAAGAAAGAAGCTAATTAGAAAACATGCATGAATCCTAACTACGCTAAGAATGCCTAATGCAACACATGCAAAATGCAATTACAATAGGCTCGGCTATTCTAAGATGGCATATGAGATGCAACAATCGATACATGTATTCAACTTGGAATTGAAATACAATGCAGTTAGCATGATGCGCCGAGCTTGGTGCATGCAATACAGATGAATGAATGCAAACATGCGAACATAGAGGATGCTAATTGAAACATGCCCTAAAACTAACCATCATAAGCTGGTAAATAAAAGGGAGAAAGACGTGGGGTTGGAAAACATACATCACACACATGCACACTTATTACAACATTGCCCTCTCTCGGAGGGTCCGAATAAATAATACAACACCAACTAGCTAATCTAAGCTAATCTAATTAAACTAGTTATTACACAACCAAAATGAATAATAAATTACAGCTAAATATTACACAACATTAATTAACAAATTAAACTACGGAAACAAATAAATTAGCATGCAAGCTACATGAAATGGACTGCCTCAGCTCTGTTCCGAATGATAAAGGATGCATGCATGCTCGAGTCGCCTTGTCGGGAAATCCATCGCGATGTCTCAACTCGCCTTCGTTTGCAATTGAACTCAGAAACTTGCACAAAGCTCCAAGGAGATAAAACTCCACCCTGGGAATCTAGGGGAAGGCTACCGACCAGCTATAGGCATTGGGGACCACCTACCAACCACCCTTGGTGGTTAAAACCAGAAAAGGTGATCGGCTTGCCAGAAAACCTGGTCGACCGGCTAGTTTCTTCTCTTGGTTTCTGCATTTTCTGCAACAAAGGCAAGAGAGAGAGAGAAGGCAAAGTATTTTCAACACAGTGTGCCCGACCACTCTCCCCGTCATTGCATAAGCTCTAGGGAGTGTAGTCCTCGATCCTCGTGCCATCAATCACGCATCACGATACATGATGGCCGAGGAGTCGAATTGCACGACTCAATGGGACATGAATGCACATATAAGCAACTAAAACCAACAACTCCATCATGGGTGGTCAAGAGTGTCGGCGACCGGGAATCGAGGCACGTTTCATCACTTGGAGTATGAAACGTTCCTCATTTTCCGTGTTTGGACTAACTCCTACTCCAAACACGATGCAACAAGTAGAATGGCATGGCATGTACAAATGCAACTCTAGTATGCAATCCTAAATGTAATGCGACTAAGTGATGCAAACATGCAAAGGATGACATGCAAGCATGCAAATGGCATACACAATGCTATGAACTAATCAATGGCATACTTAATGCACATGGATTATATGGCATGCATACACAATGCACTAACATACGCAATGTTATGAACGAGGCATACGCAATGCAATGATCAAACATGCGATAACATGGACTATAGGGTATACACAATGCAAGATGGACTTAAACCAAGATGGATGGACCTCGGCCACACCCAAATCAGTGGCCAATGGATGATGAAATCGAAGCAATAAGACACACACAAGCATGCACAATGCAAAGGCTCCAAGCCAAGGGCATGGCGAGAATGAAACATGGAACACAATGACACATGTTCCAGCTCTGAAATGACATACAAGATGGTCCCGAATCATGCAAACAACTCACCCGATGCATGTTGGATGGCACAATTACCGAAACTAGTGAAGTGCATTACACTAGAGGTATGCAAAGTGATGCCCAAATGACCAAACCAACCCCAAACAGTCCCTATGCAGACCCAAAACAGTGGCAAAATGGACTAAAATGATGGCTTGCAATGCACAAAAATGAAGCTCATGCAATAGCCCAAAAATGAGGCATACAAGCACAACTCTCAAACACATTTAAAGAGTGGAAAATATGGGAATATGGCACAAGTATAAGCTCTGAAATAACATGCTCAATGATGCCAAGACATGGAAACAACTCAAGTTAAACACGCAAGAGGCTTCAAAACTCAAAGCTAGGCAAGGGTATTACACTACAAGCATGCATGGAAAGCATCATTCGACCATGGGACCTCAAAACAGAGCTAAGGCAGCCCAAAAAAAGAACAAAATCAGTTTGGAGCATGCCCAAAATATGCTAGAATCAAGGGCCAAAACTTCATGCATTGTAAGCTAGTAGGCATGGTTTACACTACAAGTATATGAAGCATGTGAGGGACTACCAAACCAGCCAAAAACAGAATCATGGCATGCCAAATGATGGCCAAAAACCCACTGAAACATGACCAATACATGCAAGAATGACATGCTCCTTTGATAAGCTATGAAAGGGATTACTCTACACATGCAAGAGGCAAGCCAAGGGTGACCAAACCAGCCATAGAAGAGTCTAGGCAGGTCTTAAAAGTCACCAAAAAGGGACTGAACCAAGCTTTTCAAGTATGCAAATGTATGCTCCTTTGGAAGGCCAAATATGCTAGTAAACAAGACAACAAGAGAGAGGGTCACCCCTCTCTGATTTAGGCCCTCAAAACCACATACCCACCACTGAAACAAGGCAAAATGAAGCATGCAAGGGGGTAGATGACCCCCAACAACAAAATGACCTTAAACAAACATCAAAAGGACCTCAAAACAAGACTTTTTTCAGTTGATAACAAAGCTCAAATATGCATGCAAATAAGGCTAAGATAAGGATCAAAATAGGGCTTAAAAAGGGAGAAAGTGTGTTACCCTTGAAGCTCAAGAAGACCAGCAACTTCTGGACCAAAGACACAGCTCCTCAACCTCTGAAAATGGCCTCCAAGATCCTTAGGTTGATGGTGGAAGTGTTAGGCTAAGAGGTGGCCTGCAAAAGGGCCAAGAACCTTACACTTTTAAGCCTAAAATGGAGAGATACAAAGAGATATATGCTATGCCTTCTACAAAATTTTGAAGCTCTCTAAAGGAGAGGAAGGGCCTCATTTATAGAGAAAGGGAGCCAAAGCTTCTCAAAGAAGCTAAAAACCAAGGTTGAAGATCCTCCATACACGTGTATGGAGGATCCAGTCTGTGGCTTCCAGCTGGCACAGCTGGCAACAACTCACAGAGGCAAGACTGGGGGAGGCAGGCCGACCAGTTCAGGTGGTCGGCCAGCCACTTTAGGTGGTCGGCCGACCAGTTCAAAAGGGTCAGGTGGTCGGCATCCCCAATTGGTGGTCTCCACATTGAATTCAAGCTTGTGGTATGGTGGGAGACCTGCAAAAGTGGCTCAAAGACCAAGGAGACCAGCTTCCTGACAAGAAAACCGGCTGGCGGAGAGAGAAGTAGTCTCCAAGAGAAAAGGTGGTCTCCCACCCTTGTACCACCTTCCAAACAATGAAAACAAGGTCCATGCCAAAAATGAACCAACACGGATGCAAAACGAGGGTTCGGGGGTCGAAACGCGCAGCCGGGTGCCCTGAAAACAGGCCGTTAAGCATCGAAAATGGCGTGCGACCACCAAGGTGGTCTCCCGGGCCATAGTGTCCCTCTAGACAGAGGAAACAAGGTGTGTGCCGAAAACCGGAGCAAACGGAGAATGTTAAGCGGTCCCGAGCCGAGGCGCACGACCGACGGCTCCGAAAACTGGAAACTAGTCTCCAAACGGGAACAATCGCCTACGACCACGAAAAGCAGTCTACGACTACCGAGAGATGGTCTACAAGACCTCTCCCTCCCTTCGGGAAGAGAAAACAAGACCTAGTCCGTAAACCGAGTCGAAGCACAAAAAAGTTCCGAGGCCCGGAGGTAAGGCTCTCAAGCCAAAACTCCGGAGACTCGAAACGAGCACAACATGCACCATCACCGAGCGCTTAATCGATGATGTCTGAGTCTTAAGGTTGGTCAAAAATGGGGTGTCTAGAGTTGCCCTTCTTTGACAGAACTCGAAAGTCATAACAATGACGGGAGTGAATGTCAAAGCTCAGAGACGACCCATTTTTGACAAGGCCGAAGACTTAGACAAACAGGCGAGACAATCAAAGAAGTGTGCCCTCAGGCAGGGGCACAATGCAAAAGACATGCACAAAGCCGGACATAACTTATGATCATGCAAAGAAAACTATAACGAAGCACATCATGCAACAGTTTTAAACAAGCATATGCAAATCTAACTACAACTCATGCAGAAAGGGTGTAAGAGAATTATACAATTCTCGTTACGTCTCACGCGGAGAACACAATACCTCTCCGGTCCGTCTGGTCACGCCAGCTTCAAATGAACCGTACATACAATATCGTGCCTGAGAAAGAAAGAAAACTTAACAGGTATAATATTGTTAGGAACACGCATACCAATGCGATTGAAACAAGCATGACAATGCAAGTAAGATGTGCGCGACAACGCGTGTGAGGAGTGCATAACAATGCAATTGAGGCATGAGCACATGTAAGTGAAGTACACACAACAACGCCTACAATATGTGAAACAAGAAGTAGACACATGTAAGTAAAGTATACGCGACAACGCATGCAATGTGTGAAACAGGAATTGAACACATGTAAGTAAAGCATACGCGACAACGCATGCAATGTGTGAAACAGGAATTGAACACATGTAAGTAAAGCATACGCGACAACGCATGCAATGTGTGAAGCAGGAATTGAACACATGTAAGTAAAGCATACGCGACAACGCATGCAATGTGTGAAGCAGGAATTGAACACATGTAAGTAAAGCATACGCGACAACGCATGCAATGTGTGAAGCAGGAATTGAACACATGTAAGTAAAGCATACGTGACAACGCATGCAATGTGTGAAGCAGGAATTGAACACATGTAAGTAAAGCATACGCGACAACGCATGCAATGTGTTAAGCAGGAATTGAACACATGTAAGTAAAGCATACGCAACAACGCATGCAATGTGTTAAGTAGAAATTGAACAAATGTAAGCAAAGCATACGCGACAATGCATGCAATGTGTGAAACAGAATGAACACATGTAAGTAAAGCATACGCGACAACGCATGCAATGTTGAAGCAGGAATTGAACACATGTAAGTAAAGCATACGTGACAACGCATTGCAATGTGTGAAGCAGGAATTGAACACATGTAAGTAAAGCATACGCGACAACGCATGCAATGTGTTAAGCAGGAATTGAACACATGTAAGTAAAGCATACGCAACAACGCATGCAATGTGTTAAGTAGAAATTGAACACATGTAAGCAAAGCATACGCGACAATGCATGCAATGTGTGAAACAGGAATTGAACACATGTAAGTAAAGCATATGCGACAACGCATGCAATGTGTGAAGCAGGAATTGAACACATGTAAGTAAAGCATACGCGACATCGCATGCAATGTGTGAAACAGGAATTGAACACATGTAAGTAAAGCATACGCGACAACGTATGCAATGTGTGAAGCAGGAATAGGGTGCGTTGTCGCGGGAGAGGTATAACTTTAATAGCATGCTTGAAACAAAGAAAGTGCATAACAATGCAGGAGAGGTATAACTTTAATAGCATGCTTGAAACAAAACGCTGAGTAAAGAAATACGAGCCTCGAAGAGGGAAACTCAAATGCGACCTCCGATTCACCTCTCGGAGGGGTTACAACGTGCTCAAAAGGATACACCTTGCTCTTGGCGAATAACAACAAGCCACACGTCGAAGACTTGAATCGAAGTTCCCGCGGAGAGATTTCGCGCCGAAAAGTGCACTTTCCTTGTACTTTCTCGAGAGCCGGGGACTCCAATCATCACCAAAATTCACAGAGAGAACAAAGGGACCTGAGAGACCACCCCTGAGGGCCACCGACCACCTGCCAAAGCCACCGACCAGTTTTTGTTAAAGGGGTGGTCGGCCAGCTAGAAAAGTTGGTCGGCTGACCATTTTACCAAAATGGGGGCAGTTTTGTCCTTTCATGCTCGGCTCTTTAAATCCACTTGTCCAAATCACTGTTGCTCACAACCCCAAGGCCGAAATTAGCTCCTCTTCCTTCCTAGACCATTTTCTCCCTCAGATCTGTGCTTTATATGCGTTTTCCAACACCCCACGCAAAGTTGTTTCGCGAAAACTTTTGATTCTCTTCACTTTGAACCGATTAAAATTTGATTTCGGAGCTTCTTTCTCCATTTTCACCATTTGAGGTATGTTTGTCTCGAAGTTTGGCACATTTTCTCGGGAGTTGACTTTTGTTGACTTTTTCCTTTCCTGGGAGTTGACTTTTGTTGACTTTTTCCAATTTTGGCTCATTTTGCTCATTTTTGCTCATTTTTGCAGATTTCTTCAAATGGCCGGTCATTTTCCTCATGGTGGAGGTCCTCCAGGTGCCGAGGATGAGCCAGACATCATGTCCTTGCCTCCGAGAGTTCGGCCTTTCGACCCCGAGAGGTATCATCCTGAGGACCACTCCCTACCTCCGACCACTTTCTATCACTTCACTGACTTTGATCGACGGGCACCCGCGAATCTGCTACTACGGGAGCCAGAATCTCATCTCTCTCATCGGGCGTGAGAGGAATGTACTTCACTTTTACATTCTCCGCAATGTATTATGCATTTCCTACACATTCCATGCTTTCGATATGGATTTTTATCTGCTCGTTCTGAACACATTCACACACCATACTTCTGCTTATTTGGCACGCAGCTCACAACACAGTATTTTGCTAAGTTGGCACACAGCTTGTTCTGAACACCCAGTTCATTCTTATCACACAGTTTGTCTCGGGCACACAGCTCGTTTCTCGGGCACACAGCTTACTTTTTCGGGCACACGGCTCTGTTTCTCGGGTACACAGCTTGTTTCTCGGGCACACAGCTCATACTGAACACCCAGTCCATTTACTTCATTTGCACCCAGCTCATTCATCTCATTCTGAAAACTGAATACATCTGTTAATTCTGAATACAGGTAACTTCTCGTTCTACGCGAGGTTATGGCTCGATCATCGCTAGGGAGTGGTATGCGGAGCTCCCAGATACCGTTCGTCATATGGTAGACGAGGCGAGGTTTGGACCGTTCTGCGCGGGGCTATCGCGTTACCCGGCGAGCAGGACCTTGATGGCGGCACTTGTGGAGAGATGGTGGGACACCACCAACTCGTTCCACTTTTCGGCTATCGGGGATATGACGATGACCCCGCTTGACTTTGCCATGCTAATTGGCCTTGACGTGGCCGGCGGACCGGTCCCCTACGACGCAGACATTGGCGAGTGGGAGGCGGCTTGGATTCATCTGCTGGGAGCCTGCCCGCCGATTGACAGATCTTCGGGTAAAGTTAGGTACACCTGGTTTCCCGTGCAGTACAGGGGGACTATGCCCGAGACTCTTGAGGAGATAGAGCAGTACGCTCGAGGGTTTTTGATGTTCCTCCTTGGGACCACTTTGTTCTCTGATAGGGGGAACATAGTTGGACTGTATCTGCTCAGTGCTTTAGTGGACCTATCACAGGTCAGCCAGTATGACTGGGGTGGCGCTGGCCTTGCTACCCTTTACTGTTACATGAGTGCGACCTCCCGCCGGCGGGGGAACATAGTTGGTGGCTACTGGAGAGCCTGGGAGGTACTTTCTGCCCTCTTGATTTACATTCCTATTTTTCATTAGTTATACACTGCACACGGCACACCTTACATTCGGTATTCTACATTCTGCACTCAGCATTCTGTATCCTCCATTCTGTATTCATATTATGCATTCAGCATTCTGTATTCTGATGGCTATTGCCCTGTTTTCCACAGCTATGGGTTTATGTATACTTTTCGACGCTAGCCCCGGAGCTCAAGGTGGAGGCGCCTCTTGTGATTCCTTACTCTCACGTATTTGAGGGCTGGTACCGGCCGAGGGCTCGGGAGACTCTGCCCTACCTGCGGCAGTTCTTTGATACGGTGCGGGCGATCGAGGTAATTCAGAACTCTCAGTTCTCCATGTTTTCAGCTTTGATTCATCTTGCATATTTATGATATCTAATCAGCTCATGCACTGGTTATCCGCAGATCACTTGGCAGCCTTGGGCGCCCTTGGGAAGAGATATCCGTTTCCGATTCCCTGGGGGGTGGGCCTCTTCTCTATACAGGACTTTATTTGAGGGGTCGGTTGGCAGGGCCTGGTTTCTGGGGGATCGCTTTATGCGTCAGACGATGGGTGTCCCTGATCAGAGTATCCCCTCAGCACCTCCAGAGGACATGCTGTCCACTGAGGGACTCACTCCCGAGGAGGTCGACATCACTATGTTGGGTACTGATGCGATTCTGCACACAGAGGAGGGAGAGTACGCGACTTACCGCCATACGTACTTGATGCCTCCACTGACGGGTATCTGTACTCCCATGATGAGGGCTGCTGGTGCATCACCGTCGAGTCGAGTCCAGGCTGCGGATATGCCTTCGACTAGCAGGGCCGGCACATCGAGAGGTGGGTCTGGACAGATTCCCCTGATTCCCCCGACTTACCAGCATGCTGGGTGGCCAGATCTTCCGACCAAACTGACAGGTTCGCGGTATGGGACATCCTACCCGATTCCATTGGAGCCCCCATTGCCTGATCACCGATACGTCACAGACCCTGACTCGCCACCGGTATGCTTTACAGTTTTGATTTATCACTTAGATATTTGGACATTCATTCATTCACTGATAACTTGCACTTGCATCTGCAGCCTCCCAGTGAGTACATGGATAGGATGCTCGGAGTGATGGCCTCGCTCGAGGGCATGGTTCTGCGGAGGGAGACGTAGCTGTTCATCGCCGGTGTTTCGATACTTTTCAATTTTCTTGCATTTATGATACTTCTGATGACACGCTGAATTTGACCATTTCACTGCATTGGTTGACTGTATGTGTAGAGCACATCTGACACACACTACATTCATACACCGTATCTGCATACACCCACTCTATGTAGCTTTCTTGTCTCTGCATCTGGTAAACATATTGGCTAATGCATTCAAATTATCTTCTTTTTCAGATGCCACCGCTACAGGCTGGGCCATCTCGGCCGTCTCGAGGAGCTGGGAGAGGGGACTCGACTCGCAGCCGAGGCAGGCGTAGAGCACCTATCAGAGATGATGAGGAGTCTATTGAGGAGGAGGAGTCAGCGAATCCTCAGTCAGAGACATCCGCAGGCAGAGAGAAGGACTCTGGCTCCGGTTCTGAGAGTGGAGGTGATGCCGGGGAGGGTTCCGAGGACAGCAGCTCCGATTCGGATGGTGGTGCTGGTGGAGGTGGTGCAGGGACTTCTCAGCCAAAGAGGACGAAGAGGGCCTCCTATTCTTGAGCTTGAGAGCACTGATGCAGATGTTCCTGCTTTATTTTCCCTTTTTTTTTTACTAGTAGTTGTAGCACACTAGCTTTAGGCAGTTTTATTTTCTTTAAAACTTGTACCCTGTTGTAAGATGTTGTAACAAAAGGATCATGATGGAATGAAACAGCTTTTTGCTCAAAAAATGTTGTATTTTGTTTTCTTAGCATCGCATTGCATCATTTTGCACAAAAATGAGATTGAATGAAAATTGAGCATTGTATATCACCAAGTCAGGTAGTGAACCAACACAACAAACTAAACAACTTAACTCGCTAAGAAGCAACAAAACCTTAGCAAGTTTACAACTCGATAAGCAAAACACAACAATGTTGATTAAACAAAGAGTAACAACTCGATGCACAAAACTCGACAACTCGATAAGCAAACTTAACCACTCGATAAGCAAAACTTCAACAACAACTCAATAAGCAAACGCATTTTGGACTAACCGGGCGACGGAACGCACCCGAAACAGAGGTAAACACAGACCTTCAATACTCCCAATGCATGGAAAGGCTAGGAGCTCTCTTCTAGAGGCTAGGAAAAGACCAAAGACCAACTTTCCTCGATGGCCGACCACCAGAGAAGGCTGGCCGACTAGCTTTCTGCCTTGGAGACCAATGGGGTGGTCGGCTGACTAGAAAAACTAGCTGGGCAACCAAAAAAAGTGGTCGGCCGACTAGTTGGCCCGACGACCTCCAGATTTTTGACACGTGTCTCCCGAACAGTGCCTTATCCTCCATAAAGGTTCCAGCTTCGTAGATCTCTCATTCCATCTCAGTTTTGCATCAAAATGGAGGCATTTCTCATCCAAAGTCTCACAGCTTAGATTGCTACTTTAGATGGCTCGGAAAAGTTGAACTGCCAGGGCTTCGGCATAAATGCACTATTCATGCTGAGTCGCACTCCGCTGCATCTTCTGTTCCTCTATGCCGCAGCAAGGTTTTGGAATCCGGTAACACACGTCTTTAGCTTCAGCGGGCAAGAGGTGTGTCCTATTTTAGAAGATTTCCAGGCTTTGATGGAGTCCGAGCACAATGAGGAAATCTTGCCCCAGCTTCGTTTCGGCCACGCCCAAGCCTTAGGGAAAATGTGTGGGCTCACTATGCACGACGCTCGATCTCTGATTTGTGACGGAATGCTGGATATTCCGAGTTTGATTTGTCGGTTTTCAGACGCCGGTGACCGCGGTGACCATCATTGGCAAGGCTTTTGGCGACATGCCCTTTGTTTGTGCATGCTATCTCATTTCTTGCTTGCCTCAAGCTCCGAAGGATCTAGTGTCCGGTTGATCGAGGTTGCCCAAGGCTTAAGGGAGGGCAAAGACTACATTGCCATGTCATTGGCCGAGACATTGATGGGCTTGGATGCTTTTCATCGCCGAGAGACGACCAGATTCGCGGGGAGCCCACTACTGCTGCAGGTAATGTTTCCCACCCTGTCTCACATATATATTGCTCACATCACTCAACCCTCAGGCTCGGTTTTTCTCACAAAACCCTTTTCTCACTTTTCTCTCAACGTACACCTCTCTATTCTTTAATCTCTTATTTTTTTCATCCCTCCCCAGGTGTGGTTGATGGATAAGTTGCAGGTTGTGGACTCTTGCCCAGCATACTCAGCTCGGCTACTTCTTCCCGACGTCTAGTCGATGCCCTTGATGAGGGATGGTGGTTCGACTGGATGTGCAATTTGTCCGCAGACCGCATTGCTTGGCGCTGTCCTTGGCTCAATCTACCGGCAATGAGCTATGCATGTCCGGCAGCCTGGGATTCAGTTGATTGGCCTGACACACTGCGTGTTCTACTTTCCTTTCCGGTTCCAGCGCCAGTTGGCCATGATCAGATATGCCCAGCGGAGGGAATAGAGTATCCAGCTGCATTTCCGGTCCGAGGTGCGCAGCTTGCTCGGTATGCCACAGCATGGAGGACTAGAGAGCTTCTGGCCCCGCTCCCACTTTCAGTTGCACTTTGTCTGATGAGTGCATAGATTGGCTCAATGAAGAGGCGCAGATTGTGCCCAGCTTGGCATCAGAAGCTTCGACCAGCTCTGGGTGGGGGCGCAGGAACACCTGACTTATCTATGCCCTGAATTTATTACTTTAATAAGTACTTTCAAGTTTTTCTTTATGAGTGTAATAAAAAGCAACTTCAATTTGTATGCAAGAGCAGGAGAACTCTATACTGAAATCAATATAATTGAAGGTTGTGGGTACTGAAAATTTTCCGTTTGGTCCAAAAATGGTCTAAGTCGTAAAAAGATTAATTTGAGCAAAATCAACTTTTATTAAAACTTTTCAAAACCATTTTCGATATGGATCAGAACTGGACACGTCTGAGATCTGTCACTGAGATGCACAACCCCGGATCCCAGCAACTGGAAAGTTGCCCCTAGTCTGAATAGCACTGCACCGGAGATCACAACCGAAGCTCTTGAATGCTGAATAGACAAAGATGACCGAGATGATCAAATGGACAAAGTTGATCGGGGAAAAGTTTATGGCTGGACTTCAGGATGAAGTTGCCTACGTATCCCAAAGATGGGAATCAAGCCTTACGTAGTTCGGCTCAGGTTCACTCGTGTATTAACCCTCACCTTTTACGCTCTAACTTTTGCCAAGGCCGCCCTTTGCGGGTTTTCAACCTTGCGAGCTCAGTTTTTGTAATTTCAAATTTTTCATGCTCTAACTTTTGCCTAGGTCGCCCTTTCGGGTTTTCGGCCTAGCGAGCCTCTCAAGGGTAATATTTCTTCAACTTGTCCATGTTGATCGGCTGTGAGAATTCTAGGCCATCTAGGTCCATCAGAACGACAGCTCCACCTGACCAGATAGACTTGATGATGTAAGGACCAGTCCAATTGGGTCTGAACTTGCCCCTAGGGTCATGGATGGGAGCTCGGTTGTCTTTGAGCACCAAATCTCCTTCTTTCAAATTCCTGGACTTAACCTTCTTGTTAAAAGCCCTGGCAATTCGTCGTTGATAACCTTGAACATGGTACAGTGCTTTCAGTCTTCTTTCATCAAAGAGCATGAGTTCTTCAAATCTGCTCTGCTGCCAATCTGCTTCGGCTATCTGACACTCAGCCAGCACTCTCAAAGACGGAACTTCAATCTCAATAGGTAGAACGGCCTCCATCCCATAAACAATGAATACGGAGTCCCCCAGTAGAAGTTCTAATTGAAGTCCGGTAGCCCCACAGAGCAAATGGCAACTTATCTGGCCAGTCCCGGTAGGTTTCCACCATCTTCTGCAAAATGTGTTTGATGTTCTTGTTGGCGGCCTCAACTGCTCCATTGGTCTGCGGCCGATATGTGGATGACTTATGAAAAGCCACGTTGTATTTTTCCAACAAGTCAATCACTTCCTTCTTGAAGTGGGAACCGTTATCTGAATAATCTCGTTCGGGACCCGTAGCGACAGATGATGTTGTTTCTGATGAACTTCGCAACATGTGAAGCCTTCAACACCGCATAAGATTGGGCCTCAACCCACTTTGTGAAATAGTCTATCGCGACCAGAATGAACTCATGCCCATTAGACCCCTTCGGAGTGACAGCCCCGATCACATCGATTCCCCAAACTGAAAATGGCCATGGCGAAGTCATATTGTATAGCTTCGACGGCGGGATGTTCATGCGGTTTGCATGGATCTGACATTTGTGGCACCGCCGAACAAAGCCAATACAATCCTCCTCCATGGTGGACCAGTAATAACCTTGTCTAAGAATCTTCCGAGCTAGCATTACCCCACTCATGTGCGCTCCACATTCTCCTCCATGAATGGCCTCCATCAGGCTCTTCACTTCTTCGGCATCGACACACAACTTATGCATTCCTAGATGACCTCTCTTGTACAGTTTTCCTCCGCAGATGATGAACTGAGCAGCCATTCTTTCTGATTGCCCTTTTATCCTTGGCATTTGCCCCTAGTGGATACGCTTCCTTCTCCAAGAAGTTCCAGACATCGTAATACCATGGGTTCTCATCTTGAACCTCTTCTATGGCAGCAATCGACTCGTAGGTCGGTGCAAACTTCTGGTCAATGATGATCGGACGCATCGGACTCCAAAAGGATGTCTATCATGGAAGATAGAGTTGCTAGTGCATCTGCGAACCTGTTGTTCTCTCTTAACAGATGAGCGAAGTTCAGCTTCTCAAACCGAGGAATCAACAAGTCCAAGGTCTGATGATAGATTCTCATCTTTTCTCTTTGACTTTCCAGTCTCCTTTTGCTTGAGACACAACAAGGTTCGAGTCCCGATGACGTCCAACGTTTTGCCCCTAGTTCTAGGGCTGCTTCTAAACCAGCAATGCATGCTTCATACTCTGCTCGTTGTTCGAGACTTTGAACCGGAGTTTAAATGCTAGAGGGATACGGGACTTGTCGGGTGTTATCAGCAACAACCCCTATCCCATACCCGTACTAGTTTGACGCTCCGTCAAAGTACATCGTCCAAAACTCATCGTCGATATGCAATATAACCTCATCTGGGAATAAGTACTCGACTACTTCATCCCCTTCAACTGTGTGATCAACTAGGAACTCTGCTACCGCTCTCCCCTTTACTGACTTGCGAGTCACATACTTCAGATCGAATTCGGAAAGCCGAAGCAACCAACGGACTAGCCTACCCATAAGTGCTGGTTTCTCGAAGAGATATTTGATGGGATCTAATCTTGAAACCAACATTACAGAGTGAGCTAACAGGTAGTGCCGCAGCTTCCTGGTAGCCCATACCAAGGCTAAACAAGCCTTCTCGAGTGGAGTGTAGCGGATCTCGTAATCCAACATCTTCTTGCTCAGGTAGTAGATAGCTCTCTCCACCTCGTCCTCAGACTCCTGCGCAAGCATGCAGCCCATTGTAGTTTCAGTTACTGAAATGTACAAAATCAACTATAGCGACCCCGGGTCTTTTCTCTTTAGATTATAGTATCCGGACTTAGGTTCCGTGGATCCTGTCAATATAATATATTGGTTGTTGTTGTCCTTTAATCTTTTGTATTTGAGTTATAGGATGTGTTGGCGGGTCTGTCACAGGTCGGTTGAGTTTAGATGCCAAAACTAGTTGCCCAGATTTTGACCTGTCGCTCGAGCGGGTGAGTTGACGCTCGAGCGGGGATCCTTTTGTTGCTTGTCCGCTCGAGGGGGGTTTTGGGGCTCGAGCGGGATTATCACCCATACCAGTATTTCCTGTGCAGTGTTGGACGCTCGAGCGTGGGATTGGACGCTCGACCGGAAGTGTGTGAGTGCCGCTCGAGCGGGGAGTTAGACGCTCGAGCGGGGAACTGGTTCGCATAAGTACTGGGAGTACGTATTCGACGCTCGAGCGGGAGTTTGGACGCTTGAGCGGGAGTCTGTGAGTGACGCTCGAGCGGGAGTTTCCACGCTCGAGCGGGGGTTTCCACGCTCGAGCGGGGAGTCGACTACATCAGTCCGAGATTTCACTTTTTGGATCACTTTTGACCTACTTTTTCTCTCTTCACTTTTAAAAAACCGCCCCTTGAGAGTTTCTCTCTCTACTCCTACCTTCTCTCTAAGATTTGATCTATTCCCAATAGTCTTCTACCCTAGTCCTTTGGAAAAAAGGTAGAGCTTCGCGAGGGTTTCTTTTAATCTGAAAAAGAGAGGATTTGGAGCACTTGGATTTTGGGTCATCATCTCCATCTTCTCCATTCGGGTTATTTTCTTTGAGGTAGGGATTTCCTACTCCATATTATAGGTTTGGTTCTGAGTTCTAGTATTTCGATGTTTGGAGGTATTTTTGGTAATTTTGGGAAAACCCTAGTTGTGGTATTAAATTAATTTGTATAATTAATTTAGGGAAAATGGGGAATTTAGTTGAATTCATGGAATTGGGGAATTATAAGTTTAAATGGCGTAGTTGGATAATTTAACCACTCGCCTATTGAATTGTTGAGATTATAATTGTTGATACATTTATTTCATGTTTAGAAATAACTGTTTTGGGCTATCGGTGGAGGATAGCCGTGATTGTTGTAGAATTGCATGTGGATTAGGAAAAATTGAAACTAATCACATTGTTAAGTTATTGATTGTGACTGTTGAATTAATAGACAGAAAAACATGTATGATTGAGTATTATGTATGGCAAGTGTTTAATACTTTGTATATGCATTTTGTTTGGGAGGAGAGTAGGGAGTACTCCATGGTTTGGGAGATAGGGGATGGACTCCTAAACCGGATGTCAATTGGGAGGAGATAGGGGATGACCCATTAGCACACTAATGTGTGCTTATTGATTTATGAAAGTGTTTTTACACGTTATCAATAATCACTAACATGTGTATCAAATTGGAAGTATGGAAGTGTTTTGGTATGAGACTATCTCATTAAAATTTGTTGAGTTGGAAGTAATGTTAATGTGGGATGTAGTCTCACTGTTATAGTGGCCAGGTTCTGAGCCATATTGGTATAAATGAAAAGTTGGACAAATAATGAGAAGAAAAAAAAAGTGCCATGGGCATTATAGTTATGACACAGTATGATGATGAAATTTGTAATTTGTGTTAACCATCTATTGAATGCCTATTGCTTTATCAATGCTTATATTTGGTTTAGTATATCTCTACGGGCCGTGGCTCACCCTATACGGAAACAAATTTTCAGGTTCAGGTGGATGTGCTACCTCCAAGGAATTAGCTTGGAAGGACATAGAGTTGAAGACTCATTTTAGTTAGTTGTTATTTGCTTTATTTGAATTACATGTAAGGACTCAAGCCAAGGGCTTAACTTGTAAATGAGTTAGTAATCATATTTTTGTGTCCAAGTACTGGCTTGGAAAGATGTAAGCCTGTAGGGCATTTACTTTCTTTATTACATGTAATGTCTTTTAATAAGTTTACTCTGATGAACGGAATAATACTCTTTGTTTTCTTATAATGACGCATGTTAATATTATATATTATGGGTTTATTTTGAGGGCGTTACAACTTGGTATCAGAGCGTACCGGGTTTGAATACTTTGGGTACGTGGGAAGTGATTAGTATCACAATGGGTTCGTCTCGTTTGATAGAGACTTAGTGTACTGTTATATGCTTATATGATAACATGTTTATGTGATTATGTGGGTATGGAACGTAGTTTCTAGGATGTTGATTGGACCCTTGAGTTTCTAGTAGTCTTGTTGGAAAGGCACTTGATCAATGCTGCTTCCAACCGGAACTATAGTAACGCTTCGGGACTATTATCATCCAGGAATGAAATTCGTAGGTGCTTATGTGATTATGTGCTTACGTGGAATGAATTATTGTTGTCCAATGCATTAGGACGCGAGTGTTTAGCTTCGGCACATTTATTAATGTGCTAACGTCTTTGTTTCCTTTATTAGGATGTCAGGACGAGGACGAGGACGCGGTAGGCGTGGTAGGCCGGGTAGGCAGGAGGTGCCTGTGCCAGAGGAGATTGCCGGCTACAGGAGGGAGTTGGCCAGGCCAATGTGGCCGAGCCAGTAGGCCAGCAGGCTATGGGCGCTTTAGCCCGAGAGATAGCAGGGGCATTCAGGGAGTCAGTAGGCATTCTCAGAGCTGAGAATCAGGCTCAGGTTGTTGTTGCGGATGCAGGACCTTCCTTTCTGAAGAGGGAGTTCTTCCGGTCTAATCCGGATGAATTTGTGGGTGATCCTAAAGAGCCGCTTAAGGCAGATGAATGGCTCGAACAGACAACGAAGACGTTTGAGATGCTTGGCATCGAAGACGGGGTTGAAAGTGACCTTGGCATCGTTCCAGCTGAAGGGGGATGCGGGTCAGTGGTGGAAGTTCACTAAGGGTCGTATAGGAGGGACTTGGAAGGCTTTCGTTGATGCTTTCCAGGAGAAGTTCCTGTCTCCAGCTGTTCAGGAGAAGTTGAGAGATCAGTTCTGCCAGCTTAAGCAGAACAGTTCTTCAGTGGCCGAGTTTGAGGCCTCATTTACTAGCTTGTCCAGGTTTGCACCTGAGTTGGTGGCGTCTGAGGAACGCCGTTGTAGAGTTCGAGAAGAAGTTGAGGCGTGGCCTCAAGTTGAGAGTTGTGGGGTCGACTATGATTCGGATTATGGGCGTCTGGTTGATGCTGCAGCCCATACGAGATATGATGCAGGAGGAGGAGGAAGGGCAGAAAGGCTCCAAGAGGAGTCAGGATGGCCAGAGTGATGGCAGGAGACAGAGAGGTTTCACTCCTCAGCAGTCTCAGAGTAGCTTTTCTAGATCGACTTTTCCTGTGCCGAGTGCTAGTTCGGGGAAAGGCAGCCAGGGAGACATTACCTGTTTCAAGTGTGGCCAGCTGGGCCACAAGTCTCCAGTTTGTCCTCAGAGGGGAGGAGTACAGAGAGCAGCATCTTCTTCGGCTCGATCTCAGAGCCAGAGTCAGGGTAGAGGCCAGCCGCTTTGTGTTATCAGTGTGGTCAGCCAGGGCACATGAAGAGGTTTGCCCGCAGTTGAGTGGCACATCTGGTGCATCTGGTTTGAGGCAGACTCAGGGTCAGCAGCCAGCTCAGTCGGGTCAGGCCTCGAGGGCCAATCAGGGGGCTTCATCGTCCCAGTCTGTGCAGCAGTCTTATGCTCCTAGGGGTGAGCAGGTTGATCAGAGACCATCTGGGCGCGTGTATGCTGTTACCGCGCAGGATCTTGTACCGGCTCCATCTGTTGTGAGAGGTACCTTCTTGTTTTGCAATTCGGTTGCTAGTGTTTTGATTGATACGGGTGCATCTCATTCCTTTGTGTCTGCTGCATTTGCATCTGTTTTGGAGTTGGAGTTAGCACAGTTAGCATCTCCTATTTGTGTAGTGTCACCTCTTGGGGGTGAATTGATCTTGAAACAAGGTGTTAGGGGTTGTGATATAGAGGTCGACTATCATAGACTTCCGTTTCCTTTTGTAGTTATGCCCATGAAGGGCTTTGATGTTATTTTGGGTATGGACTGGTTATCGTCATACCGGGCAGTTATTGATTGCTACCGCCAGAGGGTCACTTGTTGTACCGTGGGCGGAGAGTGTTTTCATTTTCTGGGGGACCGGGTTGGTAGTGTTTTGCCACCGGGGTATGATCCGCGAGGGCGGAGTGAGCTTAGTGGTCTACTTGCTAGCTTTGAGAGTGGTGAGTGTGATGAGACCCAGACTGTGTTGCCAAGGGTGGTTTGTGAGTACTCGGACGTCTTTCCCGAGGATCTTGTTAGTTTGCCACCGCGTCGAGAGATTGAGTTCTCTATTGATCTAGTGCCCGGCACGGCGCCGATTTCTATGGCACCTTATTTTTGCCCCAGCCGAGTTAGTTGAGTTGAAGATTCAGCTCCAGGAGTTTAGATAAGGGCTATATCGTCCTAGTTTCGCCGTGGGGAGCACCGGCCCTCTTTGCTAAAAGAAAGGTGGTGCTTTGAGACTGTGTATCGATTACCGGAAATTGAATCGGGCTACGGTTAAGAATAAGTACCCTATGCCTCGTATAGATGATCTGTTCGATCAGTTGAAGGGTTCCCGTTGTTTCTCGAAGATAGACTTGAGATCGGGTTATCATCAGTTGAGAGTCAGGGAGGAGGATATTCCGAAGACGGCATTCCGTACGCGGTATGGCCACTATGAGTTTCTGGTGATGCCATTTGGGCTCACCAATGCACCGGCAGTGTTTATGGACTTGATGAACCGGATATTCCGGGAATTTTAGATCGTTTTGTAGTCGTCTTCGTGGACGACATCCTTATCTATTCACCTTCGGAGGAGGAGCACAAGGAACACTTGAGAGTGGTGCTTGAGTTACTTAGAGCCCATAAGCTTTATGCTAAGTTTGGGAAGTGTGAGTTCTGGCTAGAAGAGGTCAAGTTCTTAGGCCATGTAGTTTCTGGGGAAGGGGTGTCTGTTGATACATCCAAGACTGAGGCAGTGCAAGATTGGGCACAGCCTAAGAGTGTGTTTGAGATCCGCAGTTTTCTGGGTTAGCTGGGTATTATCGCCGGTTTGTGAAGGATTTCTCCAGGTTAGCTTCGCCTTTGACTAGATTGACTCGGAAGGGAGTCAAATTTGTATGGAGTGAGACTTGTGAAAAGTCGTTCAGGAGTTGAAAGTTAGACTGACCACCGCTCCAGTCTTGATTATTCCGGAGAGAGGGTTGGGTTATGCAGTCTATTGTGACGCCTCACGAGAGGGTCTGGGTTGTGTGTTGATGCAAGAGGGGAAAGTGGTTGCCTATGGCTCACGTCAGTTGAAAATTCACGAGAAGAATTACCCTACGCATGATTTAGAGTTAGCAGCTGTGATATTTGCCTTGAAGATTTGGAGGCATTACCTTATTAGGTGAGAGTTCGAGGTATTCTCGGATCATAAGAGTCTGAAATATCTGTTTACACAGAAAGACTTGAACTTGAGGCAGAGGAGGTGGATGGAGTTATTGAGGATTATGACTTCGAGTTGCATTATCATCCGGGGAAGGCCAATGTGGTGGCCGATGCCCTTAGCAGGAAATCTGTTGGTGACGTAGCTAGTATAGCCATCCGGGAATGGGAGATGTTGGGTGCACTTGGGAGTTTGATTTGCTTCTGGGCGAATCCGTTGAGGCTGCGGCCTTGTTTTCTGTTGTTGCGCAGCCTACACTTGTGACTCGAGTGTTAGAGGCTCAGAGAGGTGACCTTGAGGTAGAATCCCTCCGAGAGAAGATCTCCAATGGGAAGGTTGAGAAGGGTTTGACGGTGTATCCCGACCTGAGTGTGAGATACCGAGACCGTTGTTTGTGCCGGAGTCTTGCCGAGAGGAGGTACTCCGAGAGTTTCATCATTCACGCCTTGCGGTGCATCCGGGAGGCACTAAGATGTATCGGGATTTGGGTCGCCAGTTTTGGTGGCGGGGTATGAAGAGAGATGTGGCAGCTTTCGTGTCAAGTGCCTTACTTGTCAGCAAGTGAAGGCCGAGCATCAGAGGCCAGCGGGTTTGTTACAACCCTTGCCTATTGCCGAGTGGAAGTGGGAGCATGTCACTATGGACTTCGTTGTAGGTCTTCCGAGGACTCAGCGGGGTAGTGATGATGCTATTTGGGTGGTTGTAGACCGGTTGACTAAGTCGGCGCACTTCATTCCTATGCGCGTGAGAGATTCGGTAGATCATCTTGCCGACTTGTACATTCGGGACATAGTGAGGTTGCACGGGGTCCCAGTGACGATCGTCTCAGATAGAGATCCTCGTTTTACTGCTAGGTTGTGGCAGAGTTTGCAGAGTGCCTTAGGCACTAAGTTGACCTTTAGCACGGCTTATCATCCTCAGACTGACGGGCAGTCCGAGCGTACTATTCAGATCCTTGAGGATATGCTTCGGGGGTGTTGTGTTCTTGATTTAGTGGGTCGTGGGAGAGGCACTTGCCATTAGTGGAGTTTGCCTACAACAACAGTTTCCAGTCTAGTATCGGTATGGCACCGTTTGAGGCCTTGTATGGCCGACCGTGTAGATCTCCAGTTTGTTGGGCCGAGGTGGGTGATGCACCTTGTTGGGTCCGGAGTTGGTGAGGGAAACGACGGAGAAAGTTGAGCTTATCGTAAGAGGCTTGTTACAGCCCAGAGTCGTCAGAAATCTTATGCCGACCGTAGGAGGAGACCTTTGGTGTTGGAGGTGGGTGACCATGTCTTTCTGAAGATATCACCTAGGAGGGGATTGATGAGGTTTGGGAAGAGCGGGAAGTTGTCCCCTCGGTTCATTGGTCCTTTTGAGATCCTTGAGAGGATTGGCGAGGCTGCTTATCGTTTAGCTTTGCCACCGCAGTTGTCCGGAGTACATGACGTGTTTCATGTGAGTATGCTTCGGAAGTATGAGCCGGATCCATCGCACGTGTTGGATTGGACTGATTTAGTAGTTGACGAGGATGTCTCGTATGAGGAGAGACCGATTCGGGTCTTGGATAGGCGGGATCAAGTTTTGCGAGGCAAAACCATCCTTTGGTAAAAGTTTCTGTGGAAGCATCACGGAGTGGAAGAAGCCACTTGGGAACGTGAGTTGGAAGTCCGCGGAGAAATATCCGGACATGTTTATCGATTTGTAATCTTGTATTTAGATTTTGTAATATTGTTGAACTTTAGAGCTTTATATATGTCTTAAGCTGTAAAACATTGAGAATGTTTTGGTTAATGGAAATATTTTGGAACTTGCCTTATAATGGAAGTTTAGTTAGTATAACATTGAATATGTTGAAATTGAAAGGAAAATGCATAATATTGATGCAGGTTGAAAATATATTGTTTTATATATATTGTGAGATGCCTCTTGATAAGAGATGAAATGGCCGGTGTTGGGTCAAGTTGTTTATTATTGATTATCATATTGTTGGAATTTGAGAAAAACTTGTTTTCGAAACCTTATGCTTAATTTCGGGGACGAAATTCTTTTAAGGAGGGGAGGTTATAGCGACCCCGGTCTTTTCTCTTTAGATTATGTATCCGGACTTAGGTTCCGTGGATCCTGTCATATATATTGGTTGTTGTTGTCCTTTAATCTCTTTGTATTTGAGTTATAGGATGTGTTGGGCGGGTCTGTCACAGGTCGGTTGAGTTTAGATGCCAAAACTAGTTGCCCAGATTTTGAGCTCTGTCCGCTCGAGCGGGGATCCTTTTGTTGCTTGTCGCTCGAGCGGGGTTTTGGCGCTCGAGCGGGATTATCACCCATCCAGTATTTCCTGTGCAGTGTTGGGACGCTCGAGCGTGGGATTGGACGCTCGAGCGGAAGTGTGTGAGTGCCGCTCGAGCGGGGAGTTAGACGCTCGAGCGGGGACTGGTTCTGCAAAAGTACTGGGAGTGCGTATTCGACGCTCGAGCGGGAGTTTGGACGCTCGAGCGGGAGTCTGTGAGTGACGCTCGAGCGGGGGTTTCCACGCTCGAGCGGGGAGTCGACTACATCAGTCCGAGATTTCACTTTTGGATCACTTTTTGACCTACTTTTTCTCTCTTCACTTTTAAAAACCGCCCCTTGAGAGTTTCTCTCTCTACTCTTACCTTCTCTCTAAGATTTGATCTATTCCCAGTAGTCTTCTACCCTAGTTCCTTTGGAAAAAAGGTAGAGCTTCGCGAGGGCTTTCTTTTAATCTGAAAAAGAGAGGATTTGGAGCACTTTGGATTTTGGGTCATCATCTCCATCTCGTCCATTCGGGTTATTCTTCGAGGTAGGGATTTCCTACTCCATATTATAGGTTTTGTTCTGAGTTCTAGTATTTCGATGTGTTGGAGTATTTTGGTAATTTTGGGAAAACCCTAGTTGTGGTATTAAATTAATTTGTATAATTAATTTAGGGAAATTGGGGAATTTAGTTGAATTCATGGAATTGGGGAATTATAAGTTTAAATGGCGTAGTTGGATAATTTAACCACTCGCCTATTGAATTGTGAGATTATAATTGTTTGATACATTTATTTCATGTTTAGAAATAACTGTTTTGGGCTATCGTGGAGGATAGCCGTGATTGTTGTAGAAATTGCATGTGGATTAGGAAAAACTGAAACTAATCACATTGGTTAAGTCATTGATTGTGACTGTTGAATTAATACAGAAAATACATGTATTGATTGAGTATTATGTATGGCAAGTGTTTAATACTTTGTATATGCATTTGTTTGGGAGGAGATAGGGGATGTACTCCACGGTTTGGGAGGAGATAGGGGATGGACTCCTAAACCGGATGTTAATTGGGAGGAGATAGGGGATGGACTCCATTAGCACCACTAATATGTGTGCTTATTGATTTATGAAAGTGTTTTTACACGTTATCGATACATCACTAACATGTGTATCAAATTGGAAGTATGGAAGTGTTTTGGTATGAGACTTAGTCTCATTAAATTTGTTGATGTTGGAAGTAATGTTAATGTGGGATGTAGTCTCACTGTTATAGTTGGCCAGGTTCTGAGCCATATTGGTATATAAAAAGTTGGACAAATAATGAGAAGAAAAAACGTGCCATGGGCATTATAGTTATGAAACAGTATGATGATGAAATTTGTAATTTGTGTTAACCATCTATTGAATGCTATTGCTTTATTCAATACTTATATTTGGTTTAGTATATCTCTACTGGGCTGTGGCTCACCCTATACGGGAACATCATTTTCAGGTTCAGGTGATGTGCTACCTCCAAGGAATTAGCTTGGAAGGACATAGAGTTGAAGACTCATTTTAGATTAGTTGTTATTTGCTTTATTTGATATTACATGTAAGGACTCAAGCCAAGGGCTTAACTTGTAAATGAGTTAGTACTCATATTTTGTATCCAAGTACTGGCTTGGAAAGATGTAAGCCTGTAGGGCATTTACTTTCTTTATTACATGTAATGTCTTTTAATAAGTTTACTCTGATGAACGGAATAATATTCTTTGTTTTCTTATAATGACGTATGTTAATATTATATATTATGGGTTTATTTTTGAGGACATTACATCAACAGTTTCCCCGGCTCAGGCGGTGACAACACGGGAGGGTTCTGTAAGTATTGCTTGATCTGTTCAAAAGCAGCTCGGCATTGGCCATCCCATTGGAACTTCTTTCCTTTCTTCAGGAGGCCAAAAAGTGGTTCACAAGTCAAGGTTAATTTTGAGATAAACCGTCTTATGAATTGCACTTTACCCAGAAAGCCTCTCACCTCCTTTTCAGTCCTTGGTGGTGGCTTTTCTAAGATGGTCTTGATTTGGAAGGGTCAACCTCGATACCTCTGTGTAATCAAGAACCCCAGTATTTTCCCTGTTGTAACACCAACGTACACTTCTGAGGATTCAGCTGCAACCGAAATTCCTGATCCTTTGAAAAAACTTTTGCAAGGCGGTGTAGTGACCTCTCTTTCTTTGGACCTTAACAATATGTCGTCCACGTACACCTCAACCTCTTTGTGGATCATGTCATGTAATATCGTGGTCGTGACCCGTTGATATGTAGCTCTAGCATTCTTCAACCCAAATGGCATCACCCTATACCAATATGTCCCCCATGGAGTGGTGAAAGCAGTCTTCTCCCGGTCTTCAGGTGCCATCACAATCTGATTGTAGCCCGAAAAGCCATCCATGAATGAAAGCAAAGCATGCCCCGCTGTGAAGTCCACTAACTCATCGATATGCGGTGAAGGAAAGTCGTCCTTCGGACTGGCTCTATTCAAATCCCTGAAATCTACGCATACCCGGATCCTACCATCCTTCTTTGGCACCGGAACGATATTGGCCAACCAAGTTGGGTACTCAGATACTAGCAGGAACCCTGCGTCAATTTGCTTGGTGACCTCTTCTTAATCTTGAGAGCCCAGTCCGAGCGGATCCTTCGAGTTTCTGTTTAACGGGTCGGGCCTCGGGGTCAAGAGGGATCCGGTGCTGTAATCTCAGTCGATCCCGGCATGTCTTCGTAGGACCACGCGAAAACATCTTTGAAATCTTTTAATAAAGCGACTAAGTGCTCGCGTTCCTCCGAAGACAACGTAGACCCGATCTGGACCAGCCGCGGGTCCTCCTCAGTACCCACGTTAACTGTAGTGATTTCATCAACCAAGGGTTTAACAAATCTCTCCTGCTCTTGATCAATTAGACGTTGTAAAATCGAAGGAATTTCTTCCTCGTTGTTTTCATCAAAATTTTGAAAGTCCTAATTAATACAATAAATCAAAGGTACAGAAAAGTACTCAGAAACCACAGCCATTCCATTCTCATTAAGCACATCCAAATCGTCCGATTCCTCTGTTACAACAGACTCAAAAGAGAAAGAAAAAGACGACCTGGACAGGACTGTGGTATCCGGGTTATCACCCTCAGGATTACCGGACTCAGACTCAGACGAGTTGGAACCTGATTCCGACTCTATAGACTCGGTGGAATCAGATTCCGGCTCACTACCTGACCCGGTGCTACTTGACAAAAATTCCTCCTCGTACTGCCAGATGAGAGAGGGTGCGATGGATGCATCCAAAATGCTTGACGGTGGGCTCGCAGTCATTTCATTCCCAATCATAGACACCGAGGAGTTATCCTCCAAGCACTTCTGTACGATCGGAGGATCTGAAAGTAGACAAGCTAGCGCTACCCCCATTTCAATTTCGGCGTTCTCAGAATCCACTTTCTTGCACTGCTCAACCTCAGCTGATGGGTCTGTTTGCTCCTCGGCAACATCATCCCCGGATAACTGCAGGTCAAAGAAGATCTCAAACCCGGCAGGCGCCTCCTCTCGGCATTCAGCCATGGCTCTGGGAAACCACAAATGGAAAGTCCTCCCTCCCGGACGAAGCGTCCGTTTAGGGTACCTGGATGGGTCGGTGTATCAACTCAAAAGGCTCCCGCTTGCTTCGCTCTGGCTCTCCCAGCCATCTCCTTACCTTTCCTTACCCAATCCTCTTTGGTGGGCAGGTAACCCAAGCTAAAGGTATGCGGGTTGTGCGGCACTTCGGCCAATGCTGCAATCCCTTTTCGGCCACTCTTCCCCAATCCCATCCTGGGGATGTGTTGGAGCTTGTTCATGAGGTACACTGATTGTGCGCTGACATATAACCCCTCATCAACAGCTAAGATGTTCTGTATGACCCGGGCCTCAACTAGAGTAAACCCTGATAGGCACACATCCTTCGTGCCGTGCTCGATTTCCAAAACCAGTGTAGACACTTGGCGGCGGATGGATTGACGAATTCCCAAAAACAATAGCCACTCCTCCCGTGGGGTATTTCAACATCTGATGCAAGGTGGAAGAAACTCCCACCTGGTGCAGCCACGGCCGCCCTAGGAGTAGATTAAAGGTTGCAGGAACGTCCAAGACATGAAAGTCAATTTCGTGCTATCCCGGACCAACCTGAGTTGAATTTTCACTGTCCCCATCACCTCTCTGCTTGTGTTATCATATGCCCTCACCTGGGCTATTGGCACGAAGTCTGCGGACTTCAACCCGATTGCATACGCCGTTCTCACCGGGCACACGTTGATTGCTAATCCGGTATCGACAAGAACCACCGGTATCCATTTGCTTCTACATTCCACAGAGATGTAGAGCGGTTTGTTATGACTTGCGCCCTCAGGGGGCAGTTCTTTGTCAGAAAAGGTCAACGTCGGGGAACCTCCTCCCAGAAAGACCAATCACACCAGCTGTTCAGGCGTGGTGTCTATTGAGAGCTTGGCCTTGTCCATGGCCGATAGAACAGCCTTTTGTAACACGTGACGCCATAAGCAGTCCCCAGATGGAGATGTCTGCTTGTATCCTTTTCAACTGCTTCAGGACGGCCTCCTCTTCGAGTTGCTTCTCTTTCTGTTTCTCCACCTCCTTGTCCTTCCTGGACGCCTCTGGCTGATCAAGGTGTGGGGGTTTGAAATACCGCTCGCTCCTAGTCATGATCAACTTCGCCAATGTACCAGGTATCGTCCGGCTAGTTACTCCCCCAATCCTCATCTGTGTGGGCACGACATAAATCATCGTCTTCCCACCACATTCCTTTGGCAGTCGATAGACACTGGTCCGGCTCTGTTACAACTGTCCTTGTACCCGCAGCACCTCCTTCCGTCCATGTGCTCGCAGCACCCTCTGTTCTTGTGCACGCAGCACATTCAGTCCCCAGGGGGGCCTTGGCTTTTCTGGCTCTCTCAGAGTCCTCGATTCCTTCTTGTTCCAAATGCCCAGATCCCGAGCAAAATTCTTGGCACCAGCGCTCCCCGGCGATGTATTCTGATCCCCGGCCCTTCTGGCCACAATTGATGTCCTTGTCCCTGACGGGCCCTTTTCCCTGAGATGAGATTCTTCACAATATCTAGTTGGTCGTCAAGCCACCCTGTGACCTCTGCGACACCTCAAAATCGAACCAATTGACTGTCATGTCCCCCGATCTTGTTCGTTGAAAATCTGAAGGTCAGCAATGTCCCCTTCCAGAACTGCTAAGTCAATTCTCTGATCAAGTCCCCCCGTAGTACACATTTTACCCCCACCGGCAATTCCACACTTGGCCTAATCTGACTCGCTGACGCAATGTAGCCACTCGGATTGTACACTTCCTCAGCAAAGCTCCCCAATTCCTCAGTCCCTGAATCCACTGTACCACTTTCCTCCGAAATCATCCCTATCTGTCTTCGACAGCCACCACCATTGGTTCGGGGGGTTCGGGAGATGCCAACATGCACAAGTCAGTGCTGTCAGGAAGGAACACCTCCGGCTTGGGTAGGTGAGATGGGGTGAATATATGCTGGGGTCATATGACATGACCCCAGTTTGGATAAAGTTAATTTGTTTGGGAGGTGGAGCTTGGTTGTGTGGTGGGAGAGGGTTGGTTGTGACATTGGGTGTCTCTGGAGGCACAATCACCCTGTTGTCAACGAGATCCTGAATCTCATGACGCAGCCGGAATCATTGGTCGGTGTCATGACCGTGCTGTTGGTGAAAGGCACAGTATTTAGCTGGGTTGTGGGAGGAGGGAAGTTTTTCTGGTAACGGCCGCGGCTCTAGGGGCTTCAAATGCCCTTTCCTGATCAAAACTCCTAAAGCCTTGGACAAGGACATGTATAGTGGAGTGAAAGTTCTTTGGCTTTTGGGTGCGTATCTGGCTGTTTGCGAACTACTACCGGACGCACCGGTGAATGGCATAGCTGCAAGAGGTTCTTGGGGGATTGGTGGGTGACATGCTTACTTCTGAAGCTCTGGCAGTTGCGGCATTGCTTGTGCCTGTATTGGTGCTGCGGTTGAAGGTTCTCCTGGGTTGCTCTCTGTCTTGGTCAATCAGAACCTGTTTCATCGCATCCTCAATTTGTACCCCCATCTCATGTAAATCTGAAAAGGTGGGGAAGGGGAGTGTGGACACGCCCGCGTGGGGCCTCATGCCACAGTTCGGACTCGATTGTCACGGTTATAAATCTGAATCAAAGAGTCCAAATCCAGCAAATCGTTTTGGAAAACAGATTTTTGTAAAGAAGTGCCAAGCATGGACTGCTTTGCCAGATACAGAGTCGCTACGTAAATTTTTTAATGGGGGAATTTAGGAAACCCTGACTCGTTTGCCTAAGGCCACGTGTCCATCATCACCAAAGTTGCGTCGGCTCGGGAACTTGGGTACGATTGGGGAAGGTCAGCTATGAGCACCCCGCTCGCTCGATCAAAGATCGGCCTCTACTAATCATGATATCTTGTTTTGAAAACATTAGTGCTCGATTCCGGTTAATTAGCCAAAATTACTACGTGATGCGCACAGCAAAACAAGTATAGGACTAGATCGCCTAATTGGAACAAAGCATTGCATATCTATTTGTTTGAAAATGGTTTGAGATTTGCTACGCGCAAAGTAGGCTAAAATACGGATTTCAATAAATTATTCCAAATTCAAACAATCCAACCTTCACCACAAGCATTCAGGCAGTTATATCACATAAGCAATTAGCCTCATGGCAAGCATGCTGTCATGGCAAACACTCACGACATGCGAGGATGCTAAAGCATAAAAGCTTACCTAGTACTCCAAGCCAAACAGAAACTAGTTAGTAATCAATGCATGATCCTAGTTCATGTTAAGATGGCTAATGCAACACAGGCAAAATGCAGCTAGAATAGGCTCGGCTAATCTAAGATGACATATAAGATGCTACAAATAACATGTAGTCAACTTGGAATTGAAATACAATGCAGTTAGTATGATGCGCCGAGCCCGGTGCATGCAAGACAAATGTATGGATGCACACATGCATAGCATAAGGTATGCTAATTTAAATATGCCGTAATACTAACCATCAAAAGCAGGTAAGTAAAAAGGAGAAAGAAGTCGGGGTTGGAAGACATGCACACACGCACCCACACTTATTACAAATTCACCCTCGCTCGGAGGGACCAAAAGAATAATACAAATCAATTAACCTACAAGCTAATTAAATATTATAGACCATTTAACTAGTTAAGCAAATTAACTAAGCTAAGAAAGCAGTAAAAGGCCTCGGAAGAGGGTCCAATGCACGCGTGCTCGGGTTTGCTCGGAAATCCATCGCCATGCACAAGCTGCCTCTGTTTACCCTGCTCTGCTCCTCTGAGATTTGCACAAATCCCAAGAAACACTCTATGGGCACTGGAGAACCACCGGCTAGGGGGAAACATCACCGGCCATGGTAGGATGGTCATCGACCATTAATTGAGCTCTCGGCCAAATATGTTTGGTTGGTCGACAATAGAGATGGCCCGCCAACCAATTCTTCCTGCAGAAACCTGTTTTGATAGCAGCAGAGGGCAAAACATGGCATGGCAATGCATTTCAAGCAAATGTGTGGACAACCACACCCCTTATCATGTTTATGACTCAAAGGGGTATGGTCCTTGATTCTCGGACCACCAATCGCGCATTTCGATGCGTGATGGCCCAAGAAGCCAAGTTGTGCATTTTGATTTCAAATGTAATGCAAACCAAACAAACAATGAGCTCAACCTCTATCATAATCAATTCAAGAGGTAAAGCATGCATGCCAAATGCAACCTAAGCATATGAACTAAGTATGCAACATGGCAATGCAAACAAGCAAGCAATCAACAAGTATGCAACTAGTGGACATGCAAGACATGATGCAATCAAAGCATGCAAATGTAAGACATGCAGCAACATGTAAAGAGTGGACTTAAACTAATTTGGGCAGCTCTATAGTAAGCCCAAAACAGTGGCCAAGTGCTATGGAAATGAAGGCAAAATGACATACATTGTAAGCTCTGAAAATCATGTAGAAAAGTTGTAAGCTCTGAAAATCATGTATACAATGTGAAAATCATTTTCTAAACATGCATGGACCAAACATGTACACATTGTAAGCTCTGAAAATGATTTCCTGAAAATGGACCAAACATGCATGTACACATTGTAAGCTCTGAAAATCATGTAGAAAATGATGCCAAATCAACCTACCAATGCAAACAAGGCATGCAACCGAGCCCAAGGACTTAAACCATGATCATGTGACACATGAAGCAAATGACCAAAGTGGACCAAAACAGTCCCAAATCATGCAAAAGTAAGCCCCAAAAACCACTTAGATGGCATCTAAATGATCTAATCCTGAAGGCATACACAATGGCACAAACATGGAGCATGAAACACCAACCTCTTAAAGCATGAAAGGGGCATCAAATGCAAGCATACCATGAGGACTGAAATGACATGAAAAGTGGTTCTAAACCACTGAAATGATGCAAGGATAGCATGCTAGAGGGTCCGATACTTAAGGCCTACAAGGGGGTTACATGGTGGCTATACAAAGCAAAGCATGGATGACCCAAATAACCAAAAATAGTCCTCAAGCACATCAAAACAAGCATAAAAGCTTCACAAAGCTAAGCCAAAAACATGCTAGAAACAAGGCTCAAAGCATAAAGCATGTTAAGGCAAATCATGGCATTACAAGACAAGTATGCAAAGCAAGCATGGTGTTGTAGACGTGCCCTTGGGCTTCACTCTACAGTTCGGACTCCCTTTTGTGTATTGCGGTTCTTAATCTCGAACCAAAGAGTCCAACTCTGGCAAATCGTTTTGAGAAAAACAGATTTTTTGAAAAGTAGTGCCAAACATGGACTGCTTTGCCAGATTACAGAGTCGCCACCTAAATATTTTAAAATGGGAAATTTAGGAAACCCTGACTCGGTGCCGAAGGCCACATGTCCGTCATCACCAAAGTGATCTTGGCTCGGGAGCTTGGGTACGATCGGGGAAGGTCAGCTATGAGCACCCCCTTTCGCCCGGTCCGAAGACCGGCCTCTACTAACCGTGATATCCGATTTTGAAAACATTATGCTTCTTATTCCGTTATTAGCCTAGAATTACTATGTGCGCACAACACAAAAGTATAGACTAGATTGCCTAATTTGGAAATAACATTGCATATCCGTTTTGTCTCGAAAAACGTGTTGGTTTTTGCTACTCGCAATAGGCTAAAATACGGATTTCAAGTTGTTCCAACTTAGGCAATCCAACCTCACCCACAGGCATTCAAACAGTTATCACATAAGCACTTAGCCGCATGGCAAGCATACTGTCATGGCAACATTCACACACGTGTGGTATCTAAAGCGTAAATACTTACATCGTACTCCGTGCCAAAACAAGAAACTAGTTAGCAAACATGCATGCCTAGTTCATGTTAAGTGGCTAATGCAACACAGCATAGATGCAATCTACAGTAGCTCGGCTAACCTAAACATGGCATATGAAATGCGCGAGTAGCACGTATTCAATTTGGAAATTGAAAGTACGATGCAGTTTGTATGATGTACCGAGCCCGGTGCATGTAAACAAATGCATGAATGCACGCATGCATTGCATAAGGTATGCTAATTTGATGTGCCCTAATCTACCATCATAAGCAGGTAAAAGGGAGAAAGAAATGGGGATTGGAAGACATACACCCACTCACACACACTTATTACAATTATGCCCTCGCTCGGAGGGACCAAAAGATAATACGATTAATTAACTACGCAAGCTAATTAAATATTACAAATTAATTAAATAATAAAATTAATTAATCTAATTAAACAGTAAACGCCTCGGGATGAGACCGGATGCAACACGCGCTCGGGACTGGCTCGGAACCGCACTGCCATGCACGGATTGCCTCTGTTTCCTCTGCTCTCCTCCTCAGAAAATTGCCAAAGTCCCAGAGTGCCTCTCAGGGCACTGGGATCACCACCGGCTGGGGTATAGAACCACCGGCTGAAGGAGGAGGCCACCGGCACAAAATAAAGCCATCGGCTGTGATTGACTGCCGGTCGGCACTAAATACTGCCGGCCGGCACTGAATGCCTGCAGAACCTGCAACTCACAGCAGCAGAGGACAAAACTATGCATGGCAATGTGATTCAAGCCATTTATGCACCAAACACACCCTTTATCATGTTTGTGACTCAAAGGGGCATGTGCCTCGATTCCCGGACCACCAATCACGCATTTCTATGCATGATGGCCCAAAGAACCGAGAATGCAACTTTGATTTCAAATGTATGCAAACCAAACAAACCAAAGTCCCAATCCCTATCACCAACTCAAGGGACAAGGAATGCATGTTGATACAATGCAACCTAGTCATGTTATCTATCATGCGACATGGGTAATGCAATGCACTCATGCAAGCATACAAGCAAGCATGCAAGGTAAGCATGCAAACCAAAACAGAAGAGGGACTTAAACATGAATTAGGCAGCTCTAGTAGGCCCAAAATCAGTGGCCAAAATGCTAAGTCAAGAGGGCCAAACACACATGCACACATGCACAAGTTAAGGCATCAACACTTAAGCACAATTAAGCAACTCTTAAACACATCTAAGAGGCACAAACATGGACTATTAGCATACATGGAAAGCTCTGAAATTCATGCAAAACATGGTGCCAAACCAACTAACAAAGCAAGCCAAACAAGGCATACAAATGGCTCAAGCATTAAGGCAAGCCCATGAGGCTTGAACCACACCTAGTACAACCACACATGGCAATACTTAAACACTTAAAAACAGAGTTTTAACACATAAAACTAAGCCTAAAGGACCACCTAGATGGCATCTAGATGACATGAATTAAAAGGCATGCATTAAGGCCAAGACATGGAGCATTTAACACATACTCTTAAAGCATTAAAGAGGCATGCTAAGCAATCAAACAAACATGTACGAAGGACTGAAATAGCATGCAAAATGGTTCCAAACCATCAAAAATGAAGCAAGCAAGGTATGCTACACACTCATGCACTTAAGGCCAACAAGCCCAATGCAAAGAGGCTATATTAAACATGCTATGGTTGGCTCAAATAACATGAGACAGACCTAAAACATGGAAATATAAGCACAAAAACTTCACAAATGCAAGCCTAAAACATGCTAGAAGCTAAGGCATACAACCTAGGCATGTTAGAGGATCAAAAGGCATTACAAGGCAACTATGCTAAGCATGCATAGGGGACCTAAACCAACTTAGAAACATGTTATATCATGGCAATATAAGCATGAAAAACAAACCAAACATGCTCAACACACAACCAAACATGGTGCTCCTTTGGAGGCCAAAACTTGCCCTTTCCAAGGACATTAAGGAGAGGGGGTTGCCCTCCCCTTTTGGAGACTTCAAGGCACCATCTCCACCACTGAAATCCCTCAAGATTTCAGTGGTGGAGAGGCCCAAGCACCAAAGTCTCGGATCTCTCACAAAATAGCACAAAAAGGGCCCTTTTCAAGGCCTAAGGGTGGTCAAACTTGCCCAAACCACCAAACACTCTTAATAAACAATAAAGAGGCTTAAAAAACAGAACTTTTATGTGTTAAAGACTAAGCACAAAAACAGTTCAAAACTGGGCAAAAATGGAGTGCAAGAATGGGGTAAAAAGAGCTAGTTTCTTACCCTTGATGACCACCTTCACAAAGGTTGATGTTGTTGCTTCCTTGAGCTTCAAACCAGCCAAAACTTCAAGAATAAGCTCTGATTTTGGAGGACACCAAGGAAAGGTGGAAGACTAGGTGTTTTAGTGCAATAATGTGAACCAAAACACCTAGAATACCAAAGAGAAAGAGAGAGATAGGATGTGTATCTATTCTAACCCTAGAAACCAGAGCTTGGTTCTCTCTAAAATGGCTAAAATTTTGTAACCCTAAGCCAAGAAGAGGAGTGGTCCTCTTATAGGCAAGCAAAGCTTGCAAAGCTTACAAGCTAAGCTAACTAAGAGGGTCATCCCTCCATACACGTGTATGGAGGGGAACCAAAACTATACAGCTGTCTGAAAATATCTCATAAAGCAACTGCACAGTGTCCGGCCGGCAAAGAGTGTCATTTTGACAAAACTTAGTGCCGGTCGGCACAAAAGAGTGCCGGTCGGCACAATAAAGTGCCGATGGCAACACCAGCCAGCCGGTGGCCTCTAGCCACAGCCGGTGGTATGTGGGGATGCCTCACAAAGCATTCCCTGCCCTTCCAAGGCAAAACACAAGTGTTTGGTGCAAAACCAGACACAAGAGGTCGAGTTCGGAAGTCCTGAGGCAAGGCGCGCGAGCCGAGAACTCCGGGAACTCCAAACGAACACAAACATGGATAATCACCGAGTGTTCCAACGGTGACGTCCAGGTCTTGAGGACGGTCAAAAATGGGGTGTCTACAGTTGCCCCTCTTTGACAGAACTCGAAAGTCATAACAATGACGGGAGTGAATGTCAAAGCCCAGAGACGACCCATTTTTGACAAGGCCGAAGACTTGGACAAACATACAAAGCGCAAATGGTTGAACTCGCAAGCTGCCTACGTATCCCTTAGGAATCAAACCAGCGTAGTTCAGGCACAGGCATACAAGCCGCAGATAAGGTATGCGCCCGTAGGCGGGGGCAAGATGCAACTGACGATGCAAAAGGCCGAGCATAACTTATGATCATGCAAAGAAAGCTGTAACGAAGCACACATGCGACAGTTATAAGCTAGCATACGCCAAACTACACTACAATGTAGAAAGGATGTAAGAGAATTATGCAATTCTCGATACGTCTCACTTGGAGGATACAATACCTGTGCGGCTCGTCCGGTTGCACCGGCCTCAAATGAGCCGTACATACAATATCGTGCCTGCAAAGAAAGCAAACTTAGCAGGTGCAATATTGTTAGCAATATGCATGACAATGCAAATGAATGAATGCAAAATGATATGCAAAATATACAAAACTATGTATAATAATGCAAATGAAATGCAATGCAATTGAAACTATATGCAATGCAAACTACATGCAGGGCAATTGAATCATGATTCAATCATGAGCGGTTCGGAACCACACGAATGTCAAATAGATTGATGGAGGTAACAAGTCCGTCTCCCATAGAACGATGTCTGATCTATGAGTACTTCGCACGGACATAAGAACAAGTATTGGGTGGAATGACATAAGTGGGGAAACGACCCGCTGAGGAGGGAATAATGATCCTAATGCCGGATGCAGCAATTACACTACAATGCAATGGAAATGGATACAATAGATATGGCACGCGGTCAAACCGAATCTTGCCTAGGAAAGGCATGTACGCATACGAACCGCGTCTAACACAGGAAATGTGCCGTAACCCTCAAACCAAGCTCGTCAAGGAATAGGCGCGTACACAAAAACTGTGCTTCGACGTGAAAAGTAGGGGCACATACCAGACCAAGCTCAACCTGGAAAGGCGCAAGCCATGGATGGAAGTGATGCAATGGATGCATGCAATGGAATGGATATGGCACGCAGGCCAAACCGAATCTTGCCTAGGAAAGGCATGTACGCATACGAACCGCGTCTAACACAGAAAATGTGCCGCAACCCTCAAACCAAGCTCATCAAGGAATAGGCGCGTACACAGAACCGTGCTTCGACGTGAAAAGTAGGGGCACATACCAGACCAAGCTCAACCTGGAAAGGCGCAAGCCATGAATGGAAGTGATGCAATGGATGCATGCAACTACGATGGAATGGAAATGCATGACATATGCGCTATACTACAATGATATGCATGACATATGCATGTGTTTTTTTGTTTTTGTTGTTTTTTGAAATGCATGACATATGCAATATTATGATGATGCATGACAAATGCATGTTTTTTTTGTTTTTTGAAATGCATGACATATTGATGCATGACAATGCATGTTTTTTTTTTTTTTTTTGAAATGCATGACATATGCAATATTTTACAATGATAAGGACAATGCATTATGATGCAACGACTACGGTTACAGCTTTCCCTATCTTACCAACAAGGCGATATACTAGGTTGGTTCAGTATCCAGAATTGAGGCGTAAACACGCCGCCTCAACCTATGGGGCTTCCATACGGATTTCAAGCCGAGGGTACACCCCTGGGTATTTAAACCAGACTTTAGTCTCGAAAATCCCGAACCTTTGTGTTCTAGGCATAAGCCGCTCAAACTCTAGTTTTCACCGTCCCAGTTGGTCTTCTAGGAACTCACCGCAAACACAGACAGGTGGCTTTACCAGACCACCGAAAGTCGTTTGGGCACGACAAACACCAAAGGAATTACACCTTCAGAGGATTTAAGGTCTCCTAGACCGGGATGCAAAATGTATGCATTTGAAATGCACATGATGCATGATGTTTGAAATGCGCGCCAACGCACGGCTTTTGAGATGCATAACAATGCAAATGGACGGGTTTAAGGTCTCGTCAGACCGTGCGTGTTTTCGGTCCCGCCGGACCATGCGCGCACAGGACGGTGTGATGCGCAAAATAGCGCGTTGCGTTGGACAACGCGAGTGCACAAGACAGTGCGATGCGCAAGATAGTGCGATTGAATGCATGCAAAATGCAATGAGATGCGCAAAATAGCGCGATTGAATGCATGCAAAATGCAATGAGATGCGCAAAAGAGCGCGATGCGTTAAACAACGCGAGTGCACAAGACAGTGCGATATGATGCATGCCAAATGCGATGGGGTGCACCTCAATGCACCGAAGGTCTTGCACCTCCCGAGGATTTAAGGTCTCCTAGACCGTCGCGTGTTTTTGGTCCCGCCGGACCGAAGTGTGGCAACTGCGCGAATGTGACACGCGTGCCACAAGGGATGCAAAACAATGCAAGTGAGAATGAAATGAATCATGAGGCACACATACCTCATTGGTGTGAAATGAAATGCAAAACGAGGCACGCGTACCTCAATGATGGAAAACGAAATGCGAAACGAGGCATGCGTACCTCGAGATACAATGAAATGCAAAATGAGGCACGCATACCTCATCAGATGGAAAAAAGAATGCAAAACGAGGCACGCGTACCTCGAAATGCGATGAAATACAATATGAGGCACGCATACCTCATCGGATGGGAAATGGAATGCAAAACGAGGCACGCGTACCTCGAAATGCAATGAAATGCAAGATGAGGCACGCATACCTCATCTGATGGAAAATGGAATGCAAAACGAGGCACGCGTACCTCGAAATGCGATGAAATGCAAGATGAGGCACGCATACCTCATCGGATGGAAAATGGAATGCAAAACGAGGCACGCGTACCTCGAAATGCGATGAAATGCAAGATGAGGCACGCATACCTCATCGGATGGAAAATAATGCAAGACGAGACACGCGTACCTCGAAATGCGATGAAATGCAAGATGAGGCACGCATACCTCATCGGATGGAAAATGGAATGCAAAACGAGGCACGCGTACCTCGAAATGCGATGAAATGCAAGATGAGGCACGCATACCTCATCGGATGGAAAATGGGATGCAAAACGAGGCACGCGTACCTCGAAATGCGATGAAATGCAAGATGAGGCACGCATACCTCATCGGATGGAAAATAATGCAAGTCGCAAGGGACGTGCGAGACGGCGCGAGACGGCGCGAGGCGGCGCACCGGAGAGTGTGATGAATGCGTGCAACAAACACGGGGGAACTTTTAAATCTTATGAAAGACAAAAGGATACAAAAGGATACAGTCATCGCATGAATTTGAGTGCCACACACAGAAGACACTGTCTGAGGTCAAAACGGAGGCCGGTTGAGCGTCGGAGATGCACTTTCTTGCACTTTCTTGAGCCATGAAGACCCAAAACCCCTCATCTAGCCTAAACAAGGCTTTGGGAACACCACCGGCTGGGCTAGGTGGTCACCGGCTGCCGCCGGCTGCCTAAACTTATCCACCGGCACAATAATGTGCCGACCGGCAGAAAATGCCTGATCAGGGGCATTTCTGCCATTTCGCCTCGGGCTTTATAAAATAGGGTTTCTAAACCCTATTTTCCACTTCCTCTTCCGCCGAAATCCTTCACTCTCTCTCTCTAGAGCTTTGTTCTCTCGATTTTTCGTCGATTTCCTCGTGTTTTCGCACCATTTTACCGTCGGATTCGCGATATTCTTCGCGTTTCGGACATTTCCACCCGATCGAAATCTCATTTCGGGATCCCCTTTGCTATTTTCGCCTTTTCGGGACTTGTTCCCCTCGATTTTCTCTACATTTCCGTGTATTTTCATCTTCCGTCCTTCCCGGCCATTTTCGACCCGCTCGGGGTTGACTTTTCCAGTTGACTTTTCACATTCTTGCTCGGTTTTCCTTTTCCGGCTATTTTGTCATCTCCATTGCCATGGTTGACGACATTCCACATGTCGGGACTCCCCCGGATCACGAGATGGATCCCGGGGTTGAGCTTCTGCCGTTGAGCGAGCGCCCATTGATCCGGCGACCTACCGGCCGGCTATTCACATTCTACACCCGATGGACTTCGCCACTTCCGCGGTTTCGACGAGCGCTGGACCCGGAGCTTCTCCTGCGCGAGCCGACCTCGCACCTGTCCTTCGGCGCTTCCGAAGTAACATCTCTACTTTGTTTTATTTTCTGCAATGTAGAATTTTCTGTCGACTGCCGTAGCTAACTGCACCCGTTAACTGCTTAATTCTGACATGCAGTATATTGTAGTTGATTGTAGATAACTTCACAACTGATATCTGCTTAGGACCGACACACATGCACACACACTGCACTAGCCTGATCACCCAAACACACGGCACACATTGCACTTTTGACATGAACTCACCAACACCCGGTGCTTATTTGAATCTGAAAACTCGCACGCATGCTAGACTTGCACTGAATCACACAAACACGCAGACGCATCACACGTTGGTAATTCACTGAAACATACCGGGACCTGGCATCCGTTTGAACTTTGAAAAACACGCACACATGCTATGTTTACACTGATCCGCATGGGAGTACTGACACATCAAGGCCTAGTCCACCTACTGTTGCACTGAAACCTGACATTTGCTTGCATCTGAAAAACGTGCACACGTGCACCAAGTTTACACTGGACCACTCAAAACACACTGACGCATCACGCGCCGTAGTTTACTGTAAGCACACCGGTACCCGGTTTCTGTTTGAATCTGAAAGACTTGAACGCATGCTAGATTTGTACTGACTTTAACTGTTTCTTCGAAACTGTACATTTCATATTGCTTTGCAACTATTTGCTTGAAAACAGGGAGATTCCCATGCCATCCGCGGGTATGGGAATGCGTGGCTCGAGATTGGTACTTGGAGCTTCCCGAGGCGGTTCGACGCATCGTGGACGATGCGGGTTTCAGTTCCTTTTGCAGGGGACTTTCCAGGCTCTCCGCCTGCAGACCTCTCCTTGCCGCCTTGGCAGAGAGGTGGTGGGACACCACCGACTCTTTCCATTATCTGCAGTGGGAGACATGACGATGACTCCCTACGACTTTTCGGTGCTCACCGGCATCGGGGTAGGGGGTGATCCGATCCCCTTCGACACCGACATGGACGAGTGGATCGCCGCTCAGATCTACTTGCTTGGTGAGGCGCCACCTCTAGCTCGTCCAGGCTTTGTCCGCTACTCCTGGTTTGAGGTGCAGTTCAGAGTGCAGCCTGCGTTGGTGGCGGCGGCTCCGATGACCGAGCGGCTGTTAGAGCAGTACGCACGCGGCTTTTCTGATGTTTTTGTTAGGGACGACCCTCTTCGCCGACCGGGCGAACACCGTGCCTCTCTGCCTTCTCAGCGCACTGGTGGACGTCCGGGACCTCCTGCGATATGACTGGGGCGGCGCCGCTCTGGCCACCCTCTACGGCTACATGAGCTCAGTCTCTCGTGGCAGCGGGCAGTTGCTCGGGGCTACTGGCGGGCTTGGGAGGTATGTCTTCTTTCTGCTTTATATTTCTGCTCTAATACTTTCTGTATCTGTACTGTACACACTAGTCTGCTTTACATTTGCTGTATACTGTACACACGGCACACACATACTCTGCTTTACACTGTGTATACTGTACACACGGCACACATACTCTGCTTTTACATTGCACAACACACGGCTCTGCTATTTCTGCTTTTTATTCTGTATTCTGCTTATCTGATAAATGCACTGGTATTTATCTTGAGTTGTGGGTTTACGCCTACTTCCCTAGGCTCGCTCCTGTACCCGATGCAGAGACCCCTCTGGTCGTTCCTTTCACGCTCGCTTCGACGGGAGGTGCGTGCGGAGGCCCCGAGAGACCTTCAGCTTCTTCCGCGCTACTTTGACACCATCACCCCTACGAGGTATGTTTTACTTGCAGTTCATTTAAGCTTCGTCTTTTCACTGTATATTAGCAATAACCAGTAGGTAACACAACTGTATTTCAATTTCAGATCACCTGGCAGCCTTGGGCTCCACTGCCAGCCGTGGCGCGGGATCGGTTTGCTGGCGCCGTCGATACCTCGCGTTACAGGATTTGCTGAGAGGGCCCGGTCTGTCGGGCTTGGTACCTAGGCGAGCGCTTCTTGCGTCAGACCTTAGGGTTACTTGAGCAGATAGTCCCGGTACACCCTCCTGAGCATATGCGGGATACGGAGAGGTTCACCGCCGAGCAGATGGCGGACTACACCATCGCGTGGGAGGCAGACGGCTTCAGAGGCGAGGGCGATTACTCAGAGTACGTCCGGACCTTCATCATGCGGCCGCTGAGTGGTGGTCGCCGAGCTGAGAGAGAGAGAGACCTGCGGCGCCGGCGGCGGAGAGAGGAGTAGGTAGGAGGAGGAGCGCGAGGAGGGCTCGAGTTCGCGGCAGGGGCGGGGTTCAGAGGGGACGGGGGGCCGGTTGGCCTGCTCTGCCCACTATGCTGACATACAGAGGGCAGGGTGGAGAGACCTTTCAGATCCCCTTTGCTCCTCCCCCGGCTGGTCATGAGTTAGCCGGTATTCCCGACTTGCCTCCGGTATGTATCACTTCATTTCGTATCTTGCGTTGTCATTCCATTTTAGTTTATTCGATATTCCACAGAATACTGATGCATCTGATACTTTTGCAGGCATCCTCCGAGTACACCCGGCAGTCCGTGGAGTTGAATGCCTCCATGATGGGGATGCTGCAGCGGACTTCGACATCTTGGCTCTTTACAGCATCCGGTATGTCTTCTCTGACTGTTTCATACAATCTGATGTACTGCGCAAAACCTGATAACTGCTCACGGCACTCACACACTGTATTCATACACTGCATTCTGCACTGATTAAGCTGCTCACGGCTGTTCACATACACTGTACTCATACACTGCATTCTGCACTGATTCATCTGCTCAGTATTCACATACACTGTACTCATACACTACATTCTGCACTGATTAACTGCTCACGGCATTCACATACACTGTACTCATACACTGCATTCTACACTGATTCACTGCTCAATATACTGATGCATTTGTCTTTTCATGCTGTTTCAGCCTCCCTTCCAGATTCCCCCGGTGGGTGGGCTCCAGCTGGACCTCCCATTTCTACTGGGATGGCAGAGCATATCCTCGTACCAGAGGGGGGCGCGTTCATGTCGGGAGTAGCTCGCGGGCTTCCAGTTCCAGATGACGAGTCTGAGGAGGAGGCGGAGTCATCCGAGGAGGAGGCCGGGGGCAGCTCGGGCTCGGGCTCGGATAGGGATAGTGACTTCTGGTGATGCTCCTGGACTTCTGCCCAGGAAGAGGGCGAGGACAGATCCCCGGCGCGAGGCCATTGATGATGCTGATGACCCAGACTTTTGCTGTTTTTTCTTATTTCTTTTCTTATTCTTTTCTCTTTTGTGGTAGATAGAGTATTTTGTACTGCCGCAGGCAGAAGATTTTGTTTCCCAAAACTTATGTACTTGAAAAGATGATATGAAATGAAACAAACTTTTTGTCTAAAAAAGTTTGCATTCGTGTATATTTCATACCCTGCACTGCATTGCATCATATTTACACCTCAAATGTAAATGATATTGATCTGTTGTCTGAAAATTGAGCATTTGCACTACGATAATCGAATAACCAACCAATTAACAGCAAACAACTCATACAAACCACTACTCAATCTGGACACACACAACCCATACTCTGCTGGGGATTAGTCTGCATGCAGCCCATAACACAGCACTCGGTCCATTCTGCACACAGCAAACCCTGAACAAATAACCCATCTCTGACAAAGACGGATCACAAAACTGAAACGGTTGAAGTTGAAACTCACTCGGATGTCCCAAATTTCCTTTTCTTCTCTTGCTTCGCACGAATGTAGAGTGGCACAGCATCCTGAGCACAAACGATTAATCTTTGGAAGAGGGGTTTCACAACCGGGGTATCGAGCCTACAACTGAACACAGTGGAAAGGATTCAAGTGAAAGAAAATAAAAGGCACACGACCTAAACACAATGAGATATACTCGGAAAAGACTCAAAGCTAAATTGAGACGACAAATCCAAAGGACACGACAACACGACATCACTCGGAGTCCTTGAAAACAAAGACCTTGAGGAGCCAATTCCTACGGGCAGTTTCCCACCCTTTCTGATTTGTTGTGATTCTCACGCCACTCGGCCCTCAAGCTCGGTTTTTCTCTCAAAACCTCTTGTTCACTTTTCCTCTCGACTTACACCTCTCTATTCTTTATTCTCTCATTTTTCATCCCTCCCCAGGGTGATTGATGGATGAATAGGAAGCGGTGGATTCATGCCGAATACAGCTAGCTCACGGCTATTTCTTCTGATAGATAAAGTGCTTTCCTGGCAGGCGTGTTGATGACAAGGGAGAGACAGAACACCTGACTCAAACTGTGCCCCTAGTTCATTACTTTGACCATTTTTTTTTTTCTTTCTAAAACAGTTTTGATCAAAATGAACGTCAGATTAACATGCTTGTTCAATTTTTGATTTGAAAATCATGCGAATCAGGCTGTGCGCACTGAAAATTCTCCTTTTGGGTCCAAACATGGTCCTATTTTGAAAAATGAAATAGTTTTCGAGAAAATAAGTCAACTTCAGTGAAAATTTTCAAAAACTATTTTTGCAAACAGTGAACGCTCAACGAGCGTAGAACTTACCCTCGAGATATGCAACCTCGGATCGGAGGCAATGGGAAATTGCCCCTGGCTTAAAGGGGGATAAGGCAACGGAAAGTTGCCCCTAGTTTGGGCGGTAACTCAGGGCAACTTATGGCACTGTATGGCAACGGAAAGTTGCCCCTTGCTTGGATGATGCCGCGGCACATTGTAAGCCAGTCCTTGTTGATGACGATCGGACCCTCAGTCGCGGAGGAGCCGAAGACGGTTTGAATCAATATATGGACACAGTCACCTGGAAGGTGTTGGCGGTTTGGGCTTTAAGAGGAAGTTAATCACGTAGCTCCCGGTTGCTTGTAATTGAGACTCTGGATTCGGAGGAGGCAAAGGTGATCAAAACCATGACATGGACTGAGACGCTATGGAAGCGTTGGGGGCTGGACTTCAAGATGAAGTTGCCTACGTATCCCAAACATGGGAATCAAGCCTTACGTAGTTCCGGTTAAGGTACACTCGGGTATTTTAACCTTCACTGTTTAGGCTCTAACTTTTGCCAAGGCGCCCAATGCGGGTTTTCGACCTTGCGAGCTATGTTTTTTCTTCTTTTTTTTCTTTTCTTTTTTTTTTCTTTGCTATTTTTTCTTTTTCTTTTTTTTTTCTTTTTTTTTGCTTCTTTTTGTATTTTTCTTTTTTTGTCTTTTCTTTTCTTTGCTCTAACTTTTGCCTGGACCGCCCTTCCGGGTTTTCGGCCCAGCGAGCCTCTCAAAGGGTAAAAGTGTAGCAAGCCCATGCCAAATGGTTTTTGAAATGGAAGCCCTCTGTATCCGGGAGAGCGGCTGTTGGGTTGATTTGCAGGAAAAGTCCATCACGGTTGCTTCTCGAGCTTTGCTTGGTGGGATCTGATCTCCCTGATCTGACTTTGAGGCCTCTTGCTCGAGGGCTGCTTCAAAATGGGCCACACAGGCGTTTCATGGCACTGTTGAATGTTCTGAACGGATTCCGGTTCACAACAGATAAATCGAATCTTGAGGCCGAGAGCGATCCTGGGCTACACAATCTCAAGAGCGATTCCACACAAGTCTTCGCGAGACTGCGCAAAATATTTTTTTTTGAAAGTTTTTAAGAAAGCGACAAATCGCTCGTGCTGAAGATAGTGTGGAACCAGTCTGGATCAGGCCAGGGTCCTTCTCAGTACTCACGCCGACAAGCATGATTCATTCATGAAAAGCTTAGCATGCGTTCTTTTCTCAAAATGATCAAAATTTTACAAAACCCGAGGAATTACTTCCTCTTCGTTTTCATCACCGCAGTGTTCGAAAAGGGTTTTATGAAAAGCTTAGGTCATCATAACGATGTTTAAGGCACAAGAGAGCAGGCGGTGCACTGTCGTTCCATTCACACCCTCTGGCGCGGCTAACTCGAATAGCAACAAATACGACACATGATGGCCACGGCTGTTTCATTCAGATTTGTTGGCATAACTGGCTCCCTGACAGAAACAGACTCAAAAAGCAAAAACAACTGTTTATAAGATAAAACGGTGTTTGAGGCAACAACCCCGAAATCACCATGGTACTCTATACAAGAGGGACTGACTCATTACAATTAGACAGACCCTTAAGCAAAAGGAATGTCTCAAAACAATGAGACAGGCTCAAGACAAAACAGAAGACTGACTCGACACCCAAGTCAGAATTTACAGAAATTAATAGGTGCCCAAAAATGCGTGCCAAACGCCACATCCAAAAATGCGCCAAGCATTGCCCACAGGCGGTTCACCTTCTGATTACATACTCGCAGTATCTGTGTCCTCAAAATCCAAGAACTCCGTAGTGACTGACTTGGCCGAGGTGGGTGGGAGGATAACCTCGTTGTCAATCAGATCCTGCACCTCGTGACGGAGGCGAAAACAATTGTCAGTGGCATGGCCTGTCTGCTGATGGTACGCACAGTACAGAGAAGCATCATGTGCGGCAGGGAGATTCTTCGGTAGGGGCCGGGGCTCCAAGGGTTTGAGATGCCCCTTTTTGGCCAAAATCAACAGTGCCCTAGACAGAGGCATGTAAAGAGGGTGGAAGACCCTGTGCCCTCGGGGCAGATACTTCGGGGCCTGAGCACTCTTGCTAGATGCACTAGCGAACGGATCGGCGGGAGCGGCCTTGGATTTCTGATCCTTCCCGGATGCAAGGTTGGGAGCGGGAAGAACTGTTTTGGCATGACGGGGCCTATCCCGATTCTCTGATTGACTGGAACTGCCCTCAGGCGGAGTGGGGAAAGCACCCTCCACAGCTTTTGACAACTGCATATCTGTTGCTTGTTCATCCTGGCTTTCAAAGCCTCTACTGCCCACAGCAGTTGTTCGATAGGGTCGGCATCTGTCTTCATCTTGCCTTTATCTCTGGCCTCGGCCTGATCTAGAGTTTGGTTTGCTGCGTCGTTACCATAACTGGAGGTCATCTCCGGTTGGTTGAGTTCAATCACAATTCGTCCCAGTAGCGGGGGCTCCTGGGGTACAAAGCCTCCGACGTATGGTGCGGCTGGCGGCGAAACTGACATTCCATAGGCGAGATCCGTCACGGATCTTTGAAGATCACCTATCATCCCCATTAGTTCAAATGTAGTGGGCTCGCGAGCCTGATATAGCTGAGGGGCCCAAACCGGGTGCGCGGCCGGCGATCTGGGCGGATGCGGCATGTCAACGTAGTCTCATCATGTAGGGTGATTCCTTGATCCAACGCGGCCGTCATGACCACGATTTCTTCTGAATTCTGCGTCATGCTAAGTCCTGCCGCAGCAAGGAGAAGACACTAACTGTTCTGGATCGACCCTCTGAATCTCTGAACTGAAACGGAAAAAACAGCATTTCAGCCCCAGACAGATCAAGCACGGATGTAGCCGGATAACTGTACTCTACTACTGATCACTGTTCCCCAGAATCACTATTCAAAGCTGAACTGATACCCACAGATACAACTGATTCTCAACAACTGTTACCGGTGCCCTCGGGCCGGATACCCAAACTTGCAAACTGATATATGCGTTCCCTGCAGAGATACACTCTAAAAGCACATAACAGGTAAAAGAGCCAATACACCCCTATGTTGGGGTAGGGTTTCCCTGTCCTATTTTGTCAGGAGCTAGGGTTTCACTACGCACACAGCGGTTTCAAACAACCTATATCGGGTAAGCAACCTGTCCTAGTTTGGAATGGTCACTATGGATTCGATATGCACTAGGTCGAATGGTCAAAAAGGGTGCCCCGGTAAAACCGGGGTTTGTGTTCCCATACTGGCAGAGCCCGCAACCGGTCAGCCTTATGGACATGCCTTGACAAGACAAGCCTCCGGCAAACCGCTCAGGAATAGCAGATGGCCAACACGGTGTCCTAGGCGCACCAATGCAATGCAATGCAAAGAGACACATAAACGTAGTCAAAACAGGATATCACGAGTTCGAGTCAAGCTCTCTAAAATCCCCAGCAGAGTCGCCAGAAACTGTAGACGTCCCGAACGCCCCGGGAGGGTTAAGTCCCGTTCGTTCGTATTGGGTTTACTACAGTTCGGACTCAAATTGTCACGGTTCTTAATCTGAACCAAAGAGTCCAACTCTGGCAAATCGTTTTGAAGAAAAAAGATTTTTGAAAAGTAGTGCCAAACATGGACTGCTTTGCCAGATTACAGAGTCGCCACCTAAATATTTTTTAATGGGAATTTAGGAAACCCTGACTCGGTGCCGAAGGCCACGTGTCCGTCATCACCAAATGTCTTGGCTCGGGAGCTTGGGTACGATCGGGGAAGGTCAGCTATGAGCACCCCCTTTCGCCCGGTCCGAAGACCGGCCTCTACTAACCGTGATATCCGTTTTGAAAACATTATGCTTCTTATTCCGGTTATTAGCCTAGAATTACTATGTTATGCGCACAGCAAACAAGTATAGACTAGATTGCCTAATTTGGAAATAAATTGCATATCCGTTTGTTTGAAAACGTTTTTGCTACTCGCAAGTAGGCTAAAACGGATTTCAATGAGTATTCCAACTCAAGCAATCCAACCTCCACCCACAGGCATTCAAACAGTTTATCACGTAAGCACTTAGCCGCATGGCAAGCATACTGTCATGGCAACATTCACACGCATGCGATGCTAAAGCAAAACTTACATCGTACTCCGTGCCAAAACAAGAAACTAGTTAGCAAACATGCATGACCTAGTTTGTTAAGTGGCTAATGCAACATAGGAATGCAATCTAGAGTAGGCTCGGCTAACCTAAGCATGGCATGTGAAATGCCATAGCACGTATTCAATTTGGAATTGAAATACGATGCAGTTTGTATGATGTACCGAGCCCGATGCATGTAAACAAATGCATGAATGCACGCATGCATTGCATAAGGTATGCTAATTTAGATGTGCCCTAATCTACCAATAAGCAGGTAAATAAAAGGGAGAAAGAAATGGGGATTGGAAGACATACACCCACTCACACACACTTATTACAATTTGCCCTCACTCGGAGGGACCGAAAGAATATACAAATTAACTAACTACGCAAGCTAATTAAATATTACAAATTAATCAAATAAATTAATTAATCTAATTAAACAGTAAACGCCTCGGGATGAGGACCGGATGCAACACGCGCTCGGGACTGGCTTGGAACTGCCATGCACGGATTGCCTCTGTTTCCTCTGCTCTCCTCCTCAGAAAATTACCAAAGTCCCAGGAGTGCCTCTCAGGGCACTGGGGAGTACCACCGGCTGGGATAGAGCACCACCGGCTGAAGGAGGAGGCCACCGGCACAATCCATCGGCTGCTTGACTGCCGGTCGGCACTAAATAGTGCCGGCCGGCACAAAATGCCTGCAGAACCTGCAACTCACAGCAGCAGAGGGAAACTATGCATGGCAATTAATTCAAGCATTTATGCACCAAACACCCTTATCATGTTTTTGACTCAAAGGGATGTGCCTCGATTCTCGGACCACCAATCACGCATTTCCATGCATGATGGCCCTAAGAACCAGAATGCAACTTTGATTTCAAATGCATGCAATGCAAACAAGCAAACAAGGGTGCTCAACCTCCATCATACTTCACTTCAAGAGGCCAAATGCACAATACAAATGCAACCCTAACATGTCAACTAGACATGCAACATGGACTATGCAATATGTTCATGCAAAGGGTTTAAGCAAGCATACAAGATAAGCATGCAAACCAATGGAAGGATGGTCTTATACATGAATTAGGCAACTCAAATAGTCCTAAAATCAGTGGCCAAAATGCTAAGTTAAGGGGGCCAAACACACATGCACACATGCACAAGTTAAGGCACCAACACTTAAGCACAATCATACAATCCTTAAGCACACTTAAAGGGGCACAACAATGGACAACTAGCATGCAATTTAGCTCTGAAAATCATGCTATGAAATGATGCCAAATCATGTTAGCAAGATAAACAAATGCATGCAACATAGGTTCAACACTTGAGGCAAGTCATGAAGCATTAAACTACACTTATGCAAACAATATGGCATGCATTAAAACCTAAAACAGATTTTTAGCATGTCAAATTAGGCCCAAAGGACCACTTAGATGGCATCTAAGAGGCTTGAAATCAAAGGCATGCATTAAGGCCAAAACATGGAGCATTCAACACATGCTTTTAAAGCATTAAAGAGGCCACTAAGGCAAGCATACAAGCACACCAAAGGGACTGAAATAGCATGCTAGGTGGTTCCAAACTACCAAAATGAGGTAAGTATACATGTTACACATGCATACTCAAAGGCTAGCAAGCCTAAAATGCAAAGGGCCATAATGCATGCCAAGATCAACCCAAATGACTATGGACAGAGCTAAAACATGGCAAAATAAGCACAAAACATTCACAAATCTAAGCCTAAAGCATGCTCAAATTAGGGCTAACAACCTATGGCATGTTAAGGCAATACAAGGCATTACATGGAACTATGCTAAGCATGCAAAGGGACCAAAACCAACTTGAAATCATGTTATATCATGGCAATATAAGCATGAAAAACAAACCAACATGCTCAACACACACTTAAGCACAAGCTCCCTCAAGAAGCCAAATCTTGTCCTTTTCAAGGACATCAAGGAGAGGGGGTGGCCCTCCCCTTTTGGAGACTTCAAGGCACCATCTCCACCACTGAAATCCCTCAATTTCAGTGGTGGAGAGGCCAAGCACCAAAGTCTCGGATCTCTCACAAAATAGCACAAAAAGGGCCCTTTTCAAGACCTAAGAGTGGTCAAACTTGCTCAAACCACAAAACACTCTTAATGAACAATAAAGAGGCTTAAAAAAAAGAACTTTTATGTGTTAATCACTAAGCACAAAAACAGTTCTAAGCTAGGTAAAAACAAGGTGCAAAAATGGGGTAAAAAGAGAGTTAGTGTCTTACCCTTGGAGCCTCTTCAACAAAGATGATGTGTTGGCTTCCTTGAGCACCAAACCAGCTTCAAAGCTTCAAAACAGACCTCTGGACCTTCAAGAACCCAAGGAAGGTGAAACACTAGGTGTTGGTGAGTAAAAGTGTGGCACTAACACCTAGTGTACAAACAAGAGGGAAGAAGAGAGATAGGAGGTGTATCTATCTAACCCTAAGAACCAGAGCTTGGTCTGTCTAAAATGTCTAAAATTTTGTAACCCTAAGCCAAGAAGAGGAGTGGTCCTCTTATAGGCAAGCAAAGCTTGCAAAGCTTACAAGCTAAGCTAACTAAGAGGGTCATCCCTCCATACACGTGTATGGAGGGGAACCAAAACTATACAGCTGTCTGAAAATATCTCAAAAAGCAACTGCACAGTGTCCGGCGGCAAAGAGTGTCATTTCAACAAACTTAGTGCGGTCGGCACAAAAGAGTGCCGGTCGGCACAATAAAGTGCCGATGGCAACACTAGCCAGCCGGTGGCCTCTAGCCACAGCCAGTGGTATGTGGGGATGCCTCACAAAGCATTCCCTGCCCTTCCAAGGCAAAACACAAGTGTTTGGCGCAAAACCAAACACAAAACGGTCGAGTTCGGAAGTCCTGAGGCAAGGCGCGCGAGCCGAGAACTCCGGGAACTCCAAACGAACACAACACATGGATAATCACCGAGTGTTCAAGCGGTGACGTCCAGGTCTTGAGGACGGTCAAAAATGGGGTGTCTACAAACTGCATTTGTATTTCAATTCCAAGTTGAGTACTTGATAGCTGTTGCATCTCATATGCCATGTTTAGAATAGCCGAGCCTGCTATAGTTGCATTTTTGCATGTGTTGCATTAGGCATTTCTGTATAACTAGGATCATGCATTGATTTCTAATTAGTTTCTGTTTTGGCTCGGAGTACTTGGTGAGTTTTATGCTTTAGCATCCTTGCATGCGTGTGAGTGACTGCCATGAATAGCATGCTTACCATGAGGCTATGTGCTTATGTGATATAACTGCCTTGAATGCCTGTGGGTGGAGGTTGGGTTACTTGAATTGGGACAATTCATCAAATGTTTGTTTTAAGCCCACTAGATAGTGGCAAAATCATGTTTTTCTAAGCCCACCTGAGGGTGGCAAATCCACGTCTTAGCCTACCTGCGGATAGCACCATCAAACCATTTTCAAACAAACAAACGTGAAGTGTTTTGTTCCAATTCAGACGACTCAGTCTATACTTGTATGCTGTGCGTATCACATAGTAACCTAGGCTAATAATCGGAATAAGAACACACAATGTTTTCAAAATCAGATATCATGGTTAGTAGAGGCCGGTCTTTGATCGGGCGAGCGGGGTGCTCACGAAGTGACCTTCCCCAATCGTCCCCAAGTTCCCGAGCCAAGGCAACTTTGGTGATGACGGACACGTGGCCTTTGGCACCGAGTTAGGGTTTCCTAAATTTCCATAAAAAAAAAACATTTAGGTGGCGACTCTGTATCTGGCAAAGCAGTCCATGTTTGGCACTTCTTTCAAAAATCTGTTTTCAAAATGATTTGCTGGATTTGGACTCTTTGGTTTAAGATTAAGAACCGTGACATTTGAGTCCTTCGAACTGTGGTGACCCAATATCGAACCAGAACCCGGGGGGGGGGGGGACTCGCACTCCCTTTCCCCGGGATGCGTTCGGGGACGTCTACACTTAGATCATGAGTTTCTCTCTCTAAAACACCTCATTCTCTACATTTTCATTAGATCCATTGGGTTCTCTACCTATTGTCTTTGGGAAAAGGTAGACCTCCTTAAAGGCTACGTTTTGATCCGAATACACCTTGGTTTCGGTATCTTTGGAGTTCCTACATTGCTTTGCTTGTCCTCTCACTTTGAGGTAGGGGCTTTCTACACTCTCTTATGATTTTTAACTTAGTTATTTGTTGATTGTGTAACTAAGGTTGGGATTTGGAGGATTTTAGCTAAACCTAGGATTTTGGTTTACAATCAAAAGAGGGGTATTTAAATGAAGGTATTGAAAATGGTTATGCGTGTAGATATGAGGTTGTGTTGTGTTAAATTTGTTGATTTTGACACATGGGTTAAATTTGGAAGAAAATTGAGTTTTTCCCTAAAATGTTTAAAATGATTATTTTGTATAAATAATGAAATTAGTATTGGGAATGTGAAATTAGATGGATGTTTATATAAATGGTGGAGTTGGATACTCGTTATCTCTCATCTATGGAAATTTGGATAGTTTATCTGTTTTGGAGATTGTATATCTATGTAGAAATATCTGTTTTGGGCTATCGCTAGAGGATAGCTATGATTATTGTACAAATTGCATGAGGATTTGGTGAACTGGAACTAATCTCTTATTTGTTGTCATTGATATGACCGTGTGTTAATATATTGTATATGTTTGATGTTTGGGAGGAGAAAAGGAATATACTCCATGTTTGGGAGAATAAAGGGAATGGACTCCATTGAATTAAGTTGGCCTGTGTGTCCAGGGTGAAAGTCCCGAAAACAGTGCGTATACATGGGTGTCGATCCCGCGGACGAAATTTTTGTAAAATGACAAATTGAAGTGTTTGTGTAATGTTTGTATTAGTTAGAAAACCACTGAGTGGTGGTCTCAGTTGGGTTGTTTGGATCACAATGGACTAGACTCATGGATTGAGGTGAAATGAGTTATCATGAAATGAATTAAGATGAAATGGATTAGGATATGAAACTTGGCATATATGATTTTGTGCAAATATGAATAATGCTATTACGGGCCTTGTATATGCATATCATACTTATATCTTTGTTAAGATTCATATATTGTGCTAGTTTGTTTCTACTACTAAACTTTGGCTCACCCTATTTGCAAAAAACATTTTCAAGTGCTGGTGATATGGCTCCACTAAGGTTTTAGCTTGGGAGGATTGTAGAACTGAAGGCTCACTTTTGTTTATTTTGTATTTACTTGTTTTTTTTAAGCCTAGGGCTTTATTTGTATTGAGCTGATGACTCCTTTTTGCTGTAACCAAGTATGGTCTTGGAAAGATGTAAGCCATTAGGGCATAAGAATATCTGTTTGGCTTTCATTTCTTATTTCATTTTGTAACACATGATGTAAATTCAAGATGAACAATTTATGAATGTATATCGCATGTGTCACCTTTTGTATATTAACTCTGATTAATGAAAGCTTCTTATTGTATCTATATCACTTGGTACTAGTGCTTGGAGTTGGATTATTGTAAGTATTTTGGAGGCGTTACAACTTGGTATAAGAGCGTACTGAGTTTGAATATTTTGGGTACATGGGAAGTGGTTATTTCCACAATGGATTTGTCTCGCTTGATAGAGACATTAGTATGTATAGTATGCTATGTGATAACATGCTTGTGTAATTATATGGGTACGGGATTTAGTTCCTAAGATGTTGATTGGGTCTACGGTTTCTAAAAGTCCTGTTAGAAGAGCACTTGATCACTGCTGTTTCTAATTGGAACTCTTGCAACGCCGTGGGACGATCATTATTCGGGAATGAAATTCGTATATGTTTAAGTGACTACGTGCTTCTGTGGAGTGAATTACTGTTGTCCACCACATTAGGACGCGAGTGAGTTAGCTTCGGCACATTTGTAAATGTGCTAATCTCTTTTGTTACTTTCATTAAAAAGTTTGGATATGGACGTAATGATGGTAGATTGTGGTAGGCCTAGGAGGCATGAGGTGCCTTTACCGGATGAAATTCCGACACAGGAAGAAGGGGTTAGTCAGGTCAATGTGGCCGAACCAGTTGGTCAATAGGCTATGGGCACCTTAGCTCGCAAAATGGCCGGAGCATTACAGGAGTCTGTGGACATTCTCAGGCTGAGAATCAAGTCCAGGCCTAAGTAGGCGAGGTAGTGCCGTCTTTCTTGAAGCGGGAGTTTTTTTCGATCAAATTCGGATGAGTTTTTGGGTGATCCCAAGGAGCCACTGAAGGCAGATGAGTGGCTAGAGAAAATAGTGAAAAATTTTGAGATGCTTGGCATCGAGGACGACCAGTTGAGAGTGACCTTGGCGTCTTTCTAGCTGAAGGGAGATGCGGGTCAGTGGTGGAAGTATGCACGTGGGCGTATTGTGGTGACTTGGGAGGCTTTTGTCAATGCCTTCCAGGATAAGTTTTTGCCTCCCATCGGTAGGGAGAAGTTGAGAGATCAATTCTTAAAGCTTGTGTAGTTGAACACTCTGGTGGTTGAGTTTGAGGCCACATTTACTAGCTTATCGAGGTTTGCTCCAGAACTCATGGCGATAGAGGAGTACCGTTGTTTGGAGTTTGAGAAGAGGTTAAGGACCGAGCTCATGTTCAAGGTGGCCGGTTTGATGATTAGAGATTATGGATGCCTTGTGGAGGCGGCGGCTCATCTTGAAACCGTGATACAGATAAAGGAGGAGAGGATGAAGGGCTCCAAGAGGAGTCGGGATGTTCAAGGAGACAGTAAGAAGCAGAGGGGTTCTACCCCATAGCAGTCTTAGGAAGCACAGTCGAGGTCTACCTTTCCAGTGCTGAGTTTGGGTTCTAGAAGAGGTGGTCAGGGAGATTTCACTTGTTTCAAGTGTGGTCAATTGGGCCACAAGTCTTAGCTTGCCTGCAGAGAGGAGCATGGCAATGGTCTGTATTGTCTTTGGCTTGTTCTTAGAGCCAGAGTTAGGGGAGAGCGCAGCCGCTTACTTGTTATCAGTGTGGGCATGCGGGGAACATGAAGAGATTTTTCCCTCAGTTGGGTGGCACACCCATGTGTCTGGTTCAAGACAGACACAGAGCCACTAGCTTGCACAATCAGCACAGGCCTCGAGGGCCAATCAAGGAGCCTCTCTCGGCTCAGTCAGTGCATTAGGCTTATGCTCGAGGGGTGAGCAGGTGAGCAGAGACCTTCAGGGCTTGTGTATGTTGTTACCGCGCCAGATCTAGTACTAGCGCCTTCGATAGTGAGAGGTACCTTCTTGTTTTGCCATTCAGTTACTAATGTGTTGATTGATACAAGTGCATCCCATTCATTTTTTCGTCTACATTTGCATCGATTTTGGGGTTAGAGTTGGGTCAGTTAGAATCCCCTATCTGTGTAGAGTCACCTATTGGTGGTGAGGTTATTTTGAAGCAGGGGTGTCGGGGTTGTGACATAGAGGTTGCCGGTTGCCGACTCCCTTTTTGCATTTGTGTTGATTGATATGTCTAGTTTTTGACATTATATTGGGTATGGACTGATTGTCATCCTGTCAGGCAGTTATAGACTGCTACCGTTAGAGGGTTACTATATGTACCTTGAGTGGTGATTGCTTTTATTTCTGGGGGGACCAGGTAGATAGATTCTTATCACCGGTGTATGATCCGCGTGGGCGGAGTGAGCTTAGTTGCCTTCTTGCCAACTTCTTGAGTAGTGAGTGTGATGAAGTCCGAGTAGAGTTGCCAAGGGTAGTTTGTGAATACCTGGATATTTTTTCGAGGATCTTACCAGTTTACCACCTCATCGAAAGATCAAGTTCTCTATTGATTTAGTGCCTGCTACGGCACAGATTTCCATGGCACCGCATAGATTTGCACTCGCTAAGTTGAGTGAGTTGAAGATTCAACTCCAGTAATTATTAGATAAGGGTTTCATTTGCCCTAGTACTTCGCCTTGTGGAGCACCAGCTCTTTTTTCCAAAAAGAAAGATGGTGCATTGCGACTTTGTATAAATTACCAGAAGTTGAACCAGGTAAGTATTAAGAACAAGTACCCAATGCCTCGTATAGATGATTTGTTTGATCATTTGAAGGGGTCTTGTTGCTTCTCTAAGATAGACTTGAGATCGGATTATCACCAGTTGAGAGTAAGAGAGGAGGATATCTCGAAGACGGCATTCCGTACGTGGTATTGCCATTACGAGTTCCTAAAGATGCCCTTTGGGCTAACCAATGCACCAGTTGTATTTATAGATTTGATGAACCAGATCTTTTGTGAGTTTCTAGACCGTTTCATGGTCGTCTTTGTGGACGACATCTTGATTTACTCACCTGAGAAGGAGCACAAAGAACACTTGCGAGTGGTACTTGAGTTTCTTAGAGCCCACAAACTGTATGTTAAGTTTGGGAAATGTGAATTTTGGCTGAGAGAAGTTAAGTTCTTAAGCTATGTGGTATCCGGAGAAGGGGTGACTGTAGATTCATCCAAATAGAGGGTAGTGCAAGATTGGGAACAACCTAAGAATGCTTTTGAAATCTGTAGTGTCTTGGGATTGGCCGAGTATTATCGTCGTTTGTGAGGGATTTTCTTGAGATTAGCTTCACCATTGACTAGATTGATGAGGAAATGGGCTAATTTTATGTGGAGTGAGACCTGTGAGAAATTTTTTCAAGAGCTTAAGGTTAAACTTATCACTGTTCTAGTATTGATTATTTCGGAAAGGGTTTGGCTATTCGGTGTATTGTGATACCTCATGGAAAGGCTTGGGTTGTGTTTTGATGCAAGAGGGAAAGATAGTGGCCTATGGCTCATGGCAGTTGAAAACATATGAGAGAAACTACCTACTCATGACTAGAGTTAGCGGCGGTGATATTTGTCTTGAAAATTTGGAGGCATTATCTGTATGGAGAGAAGTTTGAGGTGTTTTCTGATCATAAGAGTTTGAAATATCTGTTTACATAGAAAAACTTGAATATGAGGCAGAGGAGGTGGATGGAGTTCATAGAGGATTATGACTTTGAGTTACATTCATCCGGGAAAGGCCAATGTTGTGGTCGACGCCTTGAGTAAGAAATCTATTAGCAGTGTAGCTTGTATTGCCATCTGAGAATGGGAGATATTGGGTGCTATTGGGGAGTTTGACTTGCATCTTGGCGAGTTTGTTAAGTCCTGCAGCCTTGTTTTTCAGTAGTTACACAACCTACACTTGTGAACCGAGTGTTAGAAGCACAGAAGGGTGACGTTGAGATAGAATCCCTTCAGGAGAAGATTTCCAATGGGAATGTAGAAAGAGGCTTAAGTGTGTATCCCAACCTGAGTGTGAGATATTGTGACTGTCTTTTTTCGTATCAGAATCTTGTCGAGAGGATGTACTCCAAGAGTTTTACCATTCACGACTTGCGGGCATCACAAAGATGTATCATGACTTTAGTCGCTAGTTTTGGTAGAGAGGTATGAAGAAGGATATGGTTGTGTTTGTGTCTAAATGCCTTACTTGTCAACAAGTAAAAGCCGAACATCAGAGGCTAACGGGTTTGTTGCAACACCTTGCCTATAGCCGAGTGGAAGTGTGAGCATGTCACGATGGGATTTTGTTGTGGGCCTTCCGACGACTCAATGAGGTAGTGATGCCATTTGGGTGTAGTTGAGCGGTTGACCAAGTCGGCGCACTTTATACCTATGCGTATGAGGGACTCGTAGATTATTTTTGCCAAACCTTTACATTAGGACACAGTGAGGATGTACGGGGTCCCAGTGACGATCGTTTCGAATAGAGATCCTCTTTTTACAGCTCAGTTGTAGCAGAGCCGACAGTGCCTTGGGCACGAGATTGACCTTTAGCACTGCGTATCATCCTCAGACTGACAAGCAGTCCAAGCGTATCATCAAACCCTTGAGGATATGCTTCGAGGTTGTGTCTTGACTTTAAGAGGTCGTGGGAGAGGTCTGCAAAACTACTAGGAGAGTGTATTCTACACTCGAGTAGTTCTTTCTGCCCTCAAGCGGCCCTTCTTGCGCTCGAGCGTGGGTCTGTTGTCTACAAAACTATTAGGAGTGTACATTCTGTGCTCGAGCAGAACAACTTATTGTGTCTGACGCTTGAGCGTCAACTCTTGCACTCGAGCAGACTGTGTGTATATCAATTCGTAATAGCCACTTTTTACATCATTTTTTCATCTCTTTCTCTCTCTAAAAAATTTCAAAACCCTAGATCTGAGTTTCTCTCTCTAAACTCACCTTCTCTTTTAATTTTATCTAGATCCTTGGTTCTCTACCTATGTCTTTTGGAAAAAGGTAGACTCTCAAGAGCTCATTTTGATCCGAATACAATCGGTTTCGGCGTCTTGAGTTTTCTCACTTGCTTTCTTGTCTCTCTACTTGAGGTAAGCTTTCTACACTCTCTTATGATTTAACTTAGTTATTTGTTGATTGGTAAATAAGTTGGATTTGGAGATTTTAGCTAAACTAGGATTTTGGTTTAAAATCAAAGAGAGTATTTAAATGAAGGTATTGAAAATGGTTATGCGTGTAGATATGAGGTGTGTTGTGTTAAATTTGTTGATTTTGAACATGGTTAATTTGGAAGAAATGAGTTTTCCCTAAAATTTTAAATAATTATTTTGTATAAATAATGAATTGTATTGGAATGTGAAATTAGATGATGTTTATATAAATTGTGGAGTTGGATTCGTTATCTCTCACTATGGAAATTTGGATAATTTATTGTTTGGAATTGTATATCTATGTAGAAATATCTTTTTTGGGCTATCGCTGAGGATAGCTATGATTTTTGTAAAATTGCATGAGATTGGTGAACTGGAACTAATCTCTTATTTGTTGTCATTGAATATGACTTTGTTAATAATTGTATATGTTGATGTTGGAGGAGAAGGAATTACTCCATGTTTGGAGAATAAGGAGGATGGACTCCATTAATTAAGTTGGCCTGTGTGTCCAGGGTGAAAGTCCCAAAAACTAGCGTATACATGGTGTCGATCCGCGGACGAAATTTGTAAAATGGACAGTGTTTGTGTAATGTTGTATTGTTAGAAACCACTGAGTGGTGGTCTCAATTGGGTTGTTGGATACAATGACTTGACTTATGGATTGAGGTGAAATGAATTTCATGAAATGAATTAAGATAAATGGTTGAATATGAAAATTGGCATATTATGATGCTGAATAATGCTATTACGGGCTTGTATATGCATATCATACTTATATCTTTGTTAAGATTCATATATTGTGCTAGTTGTTTCTACTACTTTGCTCACCCTATTGGAAAAACATTTTCAAGTCTGGTGATATGCGTCTCTAAGGTTAGCTTGGAGGATTGTGAGCTGAAGGCTCACTTTTGTTTATTTGTATTCTCTTTTTAAGCCTAAGGCTTTATTTGTATTGAGCTTATACTCTTTTTGTGTAACCAAGAGGTCTTGGAAAGATGTAAGCATTAGGTATAGAATATCTTTTGCTTTCATCTTATTCATTTTGTAACACATGTGTAATTCAGATGAAATTTATGAATGTATATCGCATGTGTCACCTTTTGTATATTAACTCGATTAATGAAAGCTTCTTATTGTATCTATATCACTTTGACTAGTGTTGGAGTTGGATTTGTATATTTTGGAGGCGTTACAACTTGGTATAGAGCGTACCGAGTTTGAATATTTGGGTACTGGGAAGTGGTATTCCACAATGGATTTGTCTCGCTTGATAGAGACATTAGTATGTATGTATGCTATTGATAACATGCTTTGTGATTATATGTAGGGATTTAATTCCTAGATGTTGATGTCTACGGGTTTCTAAGTTCTTTAGAAAGGCACTTGATCACTGCTGTTTCTAATTGGGACTCTGCAACCCGGGCGGACGTCATTATCGGGAATGAAATTCGTATTGTTTAAGTGACTACGTGCTTTGTGGAATGAATTACTTTGTCCACCCATTAGAACTCGTGCACATTTGTAAATGTGCTAATCTCTTTTGTTACCTTCATTAGATGTGGATTGGACGTGTTGATGGTAGTAGTGGTAGGCCTAGAGGCATGAAGTGCCTTTACCGGATGAATTCCGAGGAGGAGAAAGGGACGGTCAAGCAATGGCGACCAGTTGGTCAAAGGCCATAGCACCTTAGCCCTGAAATGGCCGAGCATTCGAGAGTCTTGGAATTTTCAGGGCTGAGAATCAAGTCCAAGCCAAGTAGGCGAGGAGTGCCGTCTTTCTTGAAGCGGAGTTTTTTCGATCAATTCGATGAGTTTGGGTGATCCAAGGAGCCATGAAGGCGAGAGTGGCTGAGAAAATAGTGAAAATTAGATGCTTGGCATCAGGACGACCAGTAGAGTGACTTGGCTCCTTCTCAGTGAAGGAGATGCGGTCATGTGTGGAAGTATGCCGTGGCGCATTGTGGTGACTTGAGGCTTTTGTCAGCCTTCCAGGATAAGTTTTTGCCTCCACATGTAGAGAGAGTTGAAGATCAATTCTTAAAGCTTGTGTAGTTGAACACTCCGTGGTGAGTTTGAGGCCACATTTTCTAGCTTTGTCAGGTTTGCACTGAAACTCATGCGAAAAAGGAGTACCGTTGTTTGGAGTTGAGAAGAGGTTGAGAACGGGCTCATGTTCAAAGTGGCCGGTGATGATTAGAGATTATGGATGCCTTGTGGAGGCGCGGCTCATCTGGAACCGTATACAAATGGAGGAAGAGATGATGAGGGCTCCAAGAGGAGTCGGATGATTTAAGGAGGGACAATAAGAAGGAGAGGGTTCTACCCCGGTCAGTCAGGGGCCAGTTGAGTCTACCTTTCCAGTGCCGAGTTGGTCTGGAGAGGTGGTCAGGGAGATTCACTTGTTCAAGTGTGGCTATTGGCCACAAGTCTCCAGCTTGCCCGCAGAGAGGAGGAGGCAAGTCTGTTGTCTTTGGCTGTTCTTAGAGCCAAAGTAGGGAGAGCGCAGCGCTACTTGTTATCAATGTGGCATGCGGGGACATAAAGAGTTTTCTCTCTGTTGGGGGGCACACTGTGGTCTGTTGAGCAGAAACAGAGCCACCAGCTGCACATCAGCACAAGCCTCGAGGGCCAATTAGGAGCCTCTTCGCTCAGTCAGTGCATAGGCTTATTCTCGAGGGGTGAGCAGGTTGAGCAGAGACCTTCAGGCGTGTGTATGTGTTACCGCCCAGATTTAGTACAGCACCTTCGATAGTGAGAGGTACCTTCTTGTTTTGCATTCATTACTAATGTGTTGATTATACAAGTGCATTCCATTCATTTATTCGTCTACATTTGCATGATTTTTGGGTTAGAGTTGGTCAGTTAGATCCCTATCTGTGTAGAATCACCTATGGTGGTGATGGTTATTTTGAAGCAGGGGTGTCGGGATACTAGTTGCAATTATTTTGTAGGTGAGTAGATATGCGTTTTTTTTTTTTTTTAAATTAAACTAAATTAGTTAAAAGTGAAAGGGACAATTAAAATAATAACAATAATAAATCTCAAGATTTGAGTCTTATAGCAAAGTAAATTTTGAATTTTATCAATTTAAATGGTAATTTTTTGATTTTTTTTAATTTAAACCATTTACTTATTTTTATTAGGTAAAACCGACAAAAAAAAAAAGAAAGTATTTTAGTCATTAAACTCAATGTAAGTATATATAAAATATCTAAAATACTCTATTTCATTGAGTTTATTAATGACTAAAATGTTATTTTTTCTGTCAATTTTAGTAATGAAAACAGGAAATGATTTAAATTGAAAATAAATAAATAAAATTAGTGTTTAAATTGATAAAATTAAAAATTTAGAATTTAACTAGTTATAAGGGTCAAACCGGTCAAACCCTAGAATTTTTTTTTTTTATTTATTTTTTTATTTTTTTATTTTTTTGCAGTGGAATTAACAATGAAAAATTCATTTGACATAAAGAAGTAAAATTTTCAAGGCATCAAGTCAAGCCTTGATTTTATGTATATATCTATATATATAAGAATTGCTTTGCTAATGATGGCTTGTATTTTCATTCCTATTTTACCTTCCATTTTCCTTTTATTTCACCATATGCACGATTGTCATCATGTGATAACTAGGACAAAGGCACGTCCACATATGCTACCACAATTATTATTTTGTCCAAAGAAGCTAATTTCACTAATACCATAATTTTTATGGTATTTAGTTAAGCGTGGGCTTAGGGTTTTTGTAACGTTCCAAATAAATTAACACAAATAGACTCATTATATTCTAACAACATAATCTTGTTTTCCAATTTAATAGCTTCCATTGCTTAAAGTATACGGAATATAAAGCATCATTATTAACATCATCACCAATCGCTCACATTTGTAATCATTAAACTCTAGAAATTTACAAATGCTCCACATGCGATTTATACATTCAACATTCCTATAATATGAATCTATAACATGTTGCACAATGAGTTAAGTACAAATTAATGTTCTCAAGGGCTACAAATTCCAAGGTTTATGCCCGGTTACACAAAAATAGTTTTTGAACACATACATATAAAGCTCTTGGCTTGTCAAAAATAATTACAACAAAAGAAAATAGCCTTGTGCTCTCAAAATATATTTCACGCCTTTAACTCAGCGGGATCACCACATCATTTCCTACATTAAATCTCATAGGGTGAGTACAAAACCAGTAAAAAGATCTTAACAAAGTATATACATTTTATACAGTTTTCTGAGATGAATACATATGCCATGTCATGCTCAAAACATATATCTCTATATTTTAAAAATCTTGTGCTCAATGCAATTTGAAAACACAATAATTCAATAACTTCAATGTAGTTCAAGGGGTGGTAAATACGACTTAGGTAATCTCTAAATTGGTGTCTACAAGTAGACATATCAAGCTCTAAATCACCACTTTACCGGTTCCTAACCGGAAGGCACGTGGTACCTCCTCCACGCGTGTTTTCAATTTTTCACCATGGACACTTTGGCAAACTTAACCAATGCCAACTACACCCGCTATTCAGACTTACCAACATATTTACCCTAAAACAAATCAAAATGATCTTGTTTCACAAAGCAATTCCTTTCTCAAAGCAATAATTTTCCAATGCAAGATTCAAAATCAATCGTAACAATGATAATATGGAATGACAATGCAAAATGTAACAATGCATTAATATAGTTCTATTTTCAATTCCACCATACAATCATTCATTGTGATCAAATTTTCACATCTCTTATCAATGTAACATCATAATACATTTTTACAAGAGATAATATAACAATATCATCATTCATGCATTCTCCACATATTAATCATCATTTTTTTTTTAAATTTAGTCTTTCCAAGACAAACAACAATAAGCTATTCCTCAAGCTTCCCAAATTAACAACTCTCATTTTCTCATGAAATTTCCTCATTTGATACAACGTTAGAAATTTCATCCATCATTTATTCACATAACAATTTACCAAGCATAAATTTCACAATATCTTAACATCTTTTCCAAAGTTCCCAAATTTCTAGGGTTTCCACCAAAACTAGGTTTTTGTTCTATTTTTGAAAAGCTTTTTCCAAAATAACACCTACACTTTAGAATATAGCTCATACTCTCAAAAGCTTTGGGAAAAATAGAGAAAATCCACTTCTAATATCATCTAGAGTTCATCAACCCAAAATCATGATCCAAACATGTAAGAAATACTCTAAACAAGCATAGACTTGCAAAAACATATATATAACTCTAAGGATATCCCTACCTCAAGCTTGGAAGAGAAAGGAGATGAAAACCCTAGAACTCAACGTTGATGAAAACTCGATTCAATTGGTGTAAAAGTAGCCCTCGTCACCCTCTTCGATTTGGTGTAAAAAGTCTTCTCAATTTCTTGAAGAGTTTTGCTAAATCTTAGAGAAAAGTTTGGATTCGGGTGTGTTTATAGAGAGAATGAGGAGACAAGATTATTATAGAGAGAGAGAGAGAGAGAGAGAGAGAGAGAAGTGAAAAAGTGCCTCAAACACGTTTTTGGCATCAGTTTTGAGGAAAAGAGTTCAAATTTCGAGACAGACGCGCCAAAATCAGCATAAGCAATTTGAATTCCGCATGAGCGAAATCCCAAAACTGCACAAGTGGATTTTGATGCCTCCGCGGCCGGTTTCCTCCAGAGAAAACCTAGATTTTTTACAGAAAACCTAGATTTTTTATAGAAAATCCGCTCGAGCAGAACCCAAATCCGCACGAGTGGTTTTGCCTAGAAATTTCCAGAAGACTCTCTGTGATTCCGCTCGAGCGGTTGCCAAATCCGCACGAGCGGTTTTGCCTAGAAAACCCAGAATTTGATTTCACATACCAAAACAAATTCCGACGCCTAAAACTCAAAGGGTATGTTTGGTTTGCATTTGGGAGATGAGTTTTAGAAAAAAATTTCTAAAAAATTGTTTGGTTTGAGTTTTTTTCAAAAAATTTCCAAAATCACTATCTCTCTCTTACACATCAATCAATCACTTTTTCTCTCTCCTCTCTCCTTCTCAATTACTTTTTCTCTCACACACATCTACTCAAATTCTCCCAAAATATCAAATCATCCCAAACTCCCAAAAAACAACTCTCCCAAAATATACAACCAAACAAACCAAAAAAATTTCTAAACTCTTTCCCCAAAATTTTTTTCAAAAACAACTCTCCCAGAAACAAAGCAAACAAGCCCAAAATTTTTAACCTAGAAATATAGCGATTCGAGTTTTGATCCGACCCTTGTTGTATTCTAGACTCAGGTTTCATGGTTCTGTATTGTTGTTCATACCTTGCTTCCCTTGTATTTCTTTAAAATTTGGCTATTGGGTTGTGGTTACGTTTGGAACAGGTTGGTTGCTTAGTTTCTAAACTTTTGTTGCCCAAAATTTTGCTCATCCGCTGGAGCGGCACTTCTTGCGCTCGAGCAGGCTTTTAGAATTCTCAGTACTTTTGCAAGTCTGCAAAACTACTAGGAGAGTGTATTCTACACTCGAGTAGTTCTTTCTACCCTCAAGCGGCCCTTCTTGCGCTCGAGCGTGGGTCTGTTGTCTACAAAACTATTAGGAGTGTACATTCTGTGCTCGAGCAGAACAACTTATTGTGTCTGACGCTTGAGCGTCAACTCTTGCACTCGAGCAGACTGTGTGTATATCAATTCGTAATAGCCACTTTTTACATCATTTTTTCATGTCTTTCTCTCTCCAAAAAATTTCAAAACCCTAGATCTTGAGCTTCTCTCTCTAGAACTCACCTTCTTTTTATATTTTAATCTAGATCCGTTGGTTTCTCTACCCTAGTGTCTTTGGAAAAAAGGTAGAGCATCTCAAGAGCTCCATTTTGATCCGAACAGAAGTCGGTTTCGGCGTCCTTGAAGTTTTCTCCTTGCTTTCCTTGTCTTCTAACTCTGAGGTAAAGACTTTCTACACTCTCTTATGACTTGTAACTTAGTTATTTGTTGATTGCGTAAATAATGTTAGGATTGGAGAATTTTAGACAAACTTAGGATTTTGGTTTAAAATCTAAAGAGAAGTTTTCAAATGAAGGTATTGAAAATGGTTATGGATGTAGATATGAGGATGTGTTGTGTTAAATTTGTTGATTTTGATACATGAGTTAGATTTGGAAGAAACTGAAGTTTTGCCCTAAAATATTTCAAATAATTATTTTGTATAAATAATGAAGTTGGTATTAGGAATGTGAAATTAGATGAATGTTTATATAAATTGTGGAGTTGGATGTGTATTATCTCTCACCTATGGAAATTTGGATAATTTATATGTCTTGGATATTGTATATTTGTTTAGAAATATCTATTTTTGGCTATCAGTGGAGGATAGCTATGTTTGTTGTAGAAATTGCATGATGATTAGGTGAACTGGAACTAATCTCTTTTTTGTTGTCATTGAATATGACTATGTTTTAATACATTGTATATGTATGATGTTAGGAGGAGATATGGAATGTACTCCATGTTTAGGAGAATAAAGGGGATGGACTCCATTAAATTAAGTTGGCACGTGTGTCCAGGGTGAAAGTCCCAAAAACTACGCGTATACATGAGTGTCGATCCAGCGGACGAAATTTCGTAAAATGGCATGTGTAATGATTGTATTGGTTAGAGAACCACTGAGTTGTAACCTCAATTGGGTTGTCTGGATAACAATAGACTTGACTTATGGATTGAGGTGAAATGAATTGTCATGAAATGAATTAAGATAAAATGGCTTGAAATATGAAACTTGGCATATTGTGATCTTATCATGGGCATTGTATATGCATATCATACTTATATCTTTGTTAAGATTCATATATTGTGCTAGATTGTTTCTACTAGGCTTTAGCTCACCCTACTTGGGAAAAACATTTTCAAGTACTGGTGATATGCGTCTGCTAAGGACTTAGCTTGAGAGGATTGTGGAGCTGAAGGCTCACTTTTGTTTACTTTGTATTCATCTTTTGTACAAGCCTAAGGCTTTATTTGTATTGAGCTTATAACTCATTTTTGTTGTAACCAAGCACGGTCTTGGAAAGATGTAAGTCTTTAAGGTATATGAATATCTATTTAGCTTTCATACCTTATTGCTTCTTGTAACACATGTTGTAGATTCAGGATGAATGATTTATGAATGTATATCGCATGTGTCACCTTTTGTATATTAACTCAGATTAATGAAAGCTTCTTATTTTATTAATATCACTTTGCACTAGTGTTTGGAGTTGGATTCCTGTATTTATTTTGGGGAGGCGTTACAACTTGGTATCAGAGCGTACCGGGTTTGAATACTTTGGGTACGTGGGAAGTGGCTATTACCACAATAGGTTTGTCTCGCTTGATAGAGACATTAGTATGTATGGTATGCTATATGATAACATGCTTATGTGATTATATACGTATGGGATTTAATTTCTAGGATGTTGATCAAGTCTACGGGTTTCTAGGAGTTCTATTAGAAAGGCACTTGATCACTGCTGTTTCTAATTGGGACTCTGGCAACACCGCGGAACTGTCATTATCCGGGAATGAAATTCGTATGTGTTTACATGACTACGTGCTTATGTGGAATGAATTACTATTGTCCACCGCATTAGAACGTGAGTAAGTGCTAATCTCTTTTGTTACCTTCATTAGGATGTCAGGATGTGGACGTGGTGGTGGTAGTAGGGGTGGTAGGCCTAGAAGGCATGAAGTGCCTTTACCGGATGAGATTCCGATGGAGGAGAAAGGGACTGGTCAAGCCAACATGGCTGAGCCAGTTGGTCAACAGGCCATAAGCACCTTAGCCCGTGAAATGGCCAGAGCATTGCGAGAGTCTATGGATATTTTCAGGGCTGAGAATCAAGTCCAAGCCGAAGTAGCTGAGGCATGGTCATCCTTCTTGAAGCGAGAGTTTTTCCGGTCTAATTCGAATGAGCTTGTGGGTGATCCTAAGGAGCCATTGAAGGCGGACGAGTGGCTGGAACAAATAGTGAAAACGTTCAAGATGCTTGGCATCAAGGACGACCAGCTAAGAGTGACTTTGGCATCCTTCCAGTTGAAGGAAGATGCGAGTCATTGGTGGAAGTATGCGCGTGGACGCATTAGGGTGACTTAGTAGGCTTTTGTCAGCGCCTTCCAGGATAAGTTTTTGCCTCTCACTGTTAGAGAGCAGTTGATAGATCAATTCTCCTAGCTTGTGTAGTTGAATCCTCCGATGGCTGAGTTTGAGGCCACATTTTCTAGTTTGTCTAGGTTTGCACTGAAACTCATGACGAAAAAGGAGCTCCGTTGTTTGGAGTTCGAGAAGAGGTTGAGAATCGGGCTCATGTTCAAAGTGGCCAGGTCGATGATTCAGGATTATGGATGCCTTGTGGAGGCAGCGGCTCATCTGGAGACCGTAATACAAATGGAGGAAGAGATGATGAGGTGCTCCAAGAGGAGTCAGGATATTTAGGGGGACAATAAAAGGTAGAAGGGTTCTAACCCCCGGTCGTCCCAGGGGGCTCAGTTGAGATCTACCTTTCCAGTGCCGAGTTCAGGATCTGGGAGAGGTGGTCAGGGAGATATCACTTGTTACAAGTGTGGCTAGTTAGGCCACAAGTCTCCAACTTGCCCGCAGAGAGGAGGAGGGCAACGATCTGCTTCGTCTTTGGCTCGTTCTTAGAGCCAAAGTCAGAGGAGATGCCAGTCGCTCACTTGTTATCAATGTGGACAGACGGGGCACATAAAGAGGTTTTGCTCTCTGTTGGGCGGCACATCTGGTGCGTCTGATTTGAGGCAGATATAAAGCCACCAGCTAGCACAGTTAGCACAAGCCTCGAGGGCCAATTAGGGAGCCTCTTCGACTCAGTCAGTGCATCAGGCTTATTCTCCGAGGGGTGAGCAGGTTGAGCAGAGACCTGTAGGACGTGTGTATGCTGTTACCGCACCAGATTTAGTACCAGCACCTTCGATAGTGAGAGGTACCTTCTTGTTTTGCAATTCATTTACTAATGTGTTGATTAATACAAGTGCATTCCATTCATTTATGTCGTCTACATTTGCATAGATTTTTGGGTTAGAGTTGGCTCAGTTAGCATCTCCTATCTGTGTAGAATCACCTATAGGTGGTGATGTTGTTTTGAAGCAAGGGTGTCGGGGTTGTGGCATAAAGGTTGTCGGTTGTCAACTTCCTTTTGCATTTGTGTTGATTTACATGTCTAGTTTTGATGTTATTTTGGGTATGGATTGGTTTACCAGGCTGTCATAGATTGTTATCGGCAGAGGGTAACTGTATGTACCTTGAGTGGTGATTGTTTTTATTTTTTTTGGGGAACAGGTTAATAGACCCTTATCACCGGTGTATGATCCGCATAGGCGGAGTAAACTTAGTTGCCTTCTTGCTAACTTCTTGAGTACTGAGTGTGACGAAGTCCGAGTTGAGTTACTAATGGTAGTTTGTGAATACTCGGACGTTTTTCTCGGGGATCTTACTAGTTTACGACCTCCTCGAGAGATCGAGTTCACTATTGATCTAGTGTTTGGTACGGCACTGATTTCCATGGCACTGTATAGGTTTGCACCCGTTGAGTTGAGTGAGTTGAATAAGGGTTTTATTCGCCTTAGTACTTCACCCTGGGGAGCACTGGCTCTTTTTGCCAAGAAAAAAGATGGTGCGCCTTTGTATAAATTACCAGAAGTTGAACCGTGTAACTATTAAGAACAAGTACCCAATGTCTCGTATAGATGATTTATTTGATCAGTTGAAGGGGTCTTGTTGCTTCTCTAAGATAGACCTGAGATCGAGTTATCACCAGTTGAGCGTAAAGGAGGAGGATATCCCAAAGATGGCATTCCATACGCGGTATGGTCATTACGAGTTTCCAGTGATGCCCTTTAGGCTAACCAATGCACCAACTGTGTTTATGGATTTGATGAACTAGATCTTCTGTGTGTTCCTAGACCATTTTGTGGTCGTCTTTGTAGAGGACATCTTGATTTACTCACCCTCTGAGGAGGAGCACGAGGAACACTTGCAAGTGGTGCTTGAGTTGCTTAGAGCCCACAAGCTGTATGCTAAGTTGGGAAATACGAATTCTAACTAAGAGAGGTTAAGTTCTTAGGTCATATGGTATCCGGGGAAGGGGTGACTATGGATTCATCCAAGATAGAGGCAGTGCAAGATTGGAAACAACCTAAGAATGCATTCGAGATCCATAGTTTCTTAGGGTTGGCTGGGTATTATCATAGATTTGTGAAGGATTTTTTTAGGCTAGCCTCACCATTGACTAGATTGACGAGGAAAGGGATCAAGTTTGTGTGGAATAAGACTTGTGAGAAGTCTTTTCAAGAGCTTAAGGTTAGATTTACCACTGCTCCGGTATTGATTATTTCGGAGAGAAGTTTGGGCTATTCGGTATATTGTGATGCCTTACGGGAAGGTTTGGGTTGTGTTTTGATGCAAGAGAGGAAGGTAGTGGCCTATGCCTCGCGGTAGTTGAAAACATATAAGAGGAACTACCCTACTTATGACTTAGAGTTAGCGGCGGTGATCTTTTCCTTGAAGATTTGGAGGCATTATTTGTATAGTGAGAAGTTTGAAGTGTTTTCTGATCATAAGAATCTGAAATATTTGTTTACCCTGAAAGACTTGAATTTGAGGCAGAGGAGGTGGATGAAGTTTATAGAAGATTATGATTTTGAGTTACATTACTATCCGGAAAAGGCTAATGTTGTGGCCGATGCTTTGAGTAGGAAATCTATTAGTAGTGTTGCTAGTGTTACCATTCGGGAATGGGAGATGTTGGGTGCTATTGGGGAGTTTGACTTGTATCTTGGCGAGTCTGTTGAGTCTGCAGCCTTGTTTTCGGTAGTTGCACAACCTACACTTGTGAAGCAAGTGATAGAAGCATAGAAGGATGACCTTAAGGTAGAATCCCTCTGGGAAAAGATTTCCAGTGAGAAGGTAGAAAGAGGCTTGAACGTGTACTCCCACTTGAGTGTTGGATACCTTGACCGTCTCTTCGTGCTAGAGTCTTGCCGAGAGGAAGTATTCCGAGAGTTTCACCATTCACGCCTTGCGGTGCATTCAAGAGGCACAAAGATGTATCACGATCTTAGTCGCCAATTTTGGTGGAGGGGTATGAAGAAGGATGTGGCCATGTTTGTATCGAAGCACCTTACTTGTCAACAAGTGAAGGCCGAGCATCAGTGGCCAGCAAGTTTGTTACAACCCTTGCCTATAGCCGAGTGGAAGTAGGAGCATGTCACTATGGATTTTGTTATGGGATTTTTGAGGACTCAACGAGGTAGTGATGTCATTTGGGTGGTAGTTGATCGGTTGACTAAGTCAGCGTACTTTATACCTATACACGTAAGTGACTCGGTAGATTATCTTGCCGACCTTTACATCAGGGACATAGTAAGGTTGCACAGGATCTCAATGACGATTGTTTCAGATAGAGATCCGCGTTTCACAACTTGGTTATGGTAGAGCCTACAGAGTGTCTTGGGCACGAGATTGACCTTTAACATCGCGTATCATCCTCAAACTGATAGGCAGTCAAAACGCACCATTCAGATTTTAGAGGATATGCTCCGAGGTTGTGTCCTTGACTTTAAGGGTTCGTGGGAGAGACATTTTCCATTAATGAAGTTCGCCTATAATAATAGTTTCCAATCGAGTATTGGCATAGCACCATTTAAGGCCTTGTGTGGCCGACCGTGTAAATCACCTGTGTGTTGGGCCGAGGTGGGTGATGCATCTATGTTAGGTCTAGAGTTAGTCCAGGAAACAATGGAGAAAGTTTCACTTATCTGTAAGAGGTTAGCTACGGCTCAGAGTCGCCAGAAAAGTTATGCTGACCGTAGGAGGAGACCCTTGTCTTTTGAGGTGGGAGACCGTGTGTTCTTGAAGATATCACCTAGAAGAGGTTTGATGAAGTTTGGAAAGGGTGGGAAGTTATCCCCTCGATTCATTGGGCCTTTTGAGATCCTTGAGAGGATTGGAGAGGTTGCTTATTATTTGGCCTTGCCGCCACAGCTTTTCGGGATTCATGATGTGTTTCATATTAGCATGCTCCGGAAGTACGAGCTGGATCCATCGTACATGTTGGATTGGACCGACTTAGAGGTAGATAAGGATGCCTCGTATGAGGAGACACTGGTGAAAGTTTTGGATACCCGGGACCAAGTCTTGCGAGGCAAGACAATTCCCTTGGTTAAGTTATTGTGGAAACATCACAGGGTTGAGAAAGCAACTTGGGAACGTGAGTTGGAAGTCCGTGAAAAATATCTGGATTTATTTGTTGATGGTTGATCATGTATTGAAATTTTGTTATATTAATGAAATATGAAAACATTGTATATTTTTTGAGAATATGGGCACATTGTATACGTTGTATATGTTGCATATGTTTTAAAAACACGACTTTAATTTATACATTGCATATGTTTTGGAAAAATGTAAATTGTGCTTTCAATGTTGGAACTTGTGTAGCTAATTGATGAGAATGGATGACCGGAGAATGGATCATGGTAATGGAATATGTTAATTATCATTATTGTGTTTGGTTCAAGAATAACTTTAAATCTTGATTTGAAATTTCGAGGACAAAATTCCTTAAGGGGGGAGACTATAGCGATTCTGGTTTTGACCCGGCCCTTGTTGTATTCTAGACTCGAGTTTCATGATTCCGTATTGTTGTTCATATCTTGTTTCCCTTGTATTTCTTTAAAATTTGGTTATTGGGTTGTTGTTTTTGCATTTAGGATAGATTGGTTGCTTAGTTTCCAAACTTTTGTTACCCAAAATTTTGCTCCTCCACTCGAGTGGCACTTCTTGCGCTTGAGTGGGCTTTGTGAATTCTTAGTACTTTTGCAGGTCTACGAAACTACTGGGAGAGTGTATTCTATGCTCAAGCGGCCTTTCTTGCGCTCGAGCGTTGGTCTGTTGCCTTCAAAACTACTGAGAGTGTGCATTCTGCACTCGAGCGTCACTTCATGTGCTCGAGCGGAACAACTTATTGTGTCTGACGCTCGAGCATCAACTCTTGCGCTCTAAACACTCGAGCGAACTATGCGTATATCAGTTCGTAACAGCCACTTTTTACATTACTTTTCCATCTCTTTCTCTCTCTAAAACATTTCAAAACCCTAGATCTTGAGCTTCTCTCTCTAGAACTCACATTCTCTTTACATTTTCACCTAGATTTGTTGGTTTCTCTATCCTAGTGTCTTTGGCAAAAAGGTAAAGCATCTCAAGAGCTCCATTTTGATCCGAACAAAAGTCGATTTCAGCGTCCTTGAAGTTTTCTACTTGCTTTGCTCGTCTTCTAACTTTGAGGTAGGAACTTTCTACACTCTCTTATGACTTTTAACTTAGTTATTTGTTGATTGTGTAAATAATGTTGGGATTTGAGGATTATAGACAAACTTAAGATTTTTGTTTAAAATCTAAAGAGGGGTTCTCAAATGAAGGTATTGAAAATGGTTATGGATGTAGATATGAGGATGTGTTGTGTTAAATTTGTTGATTTTGATACATGGGTTGGATTGGGAAGAAACTGAAGTTTTGCCCTAAAATGTTTCAAGTAATTATTTTGTATAAATGTAGACACCCCATTTTTGACCGTCCTCAAGACTTGGACGTCACCGTTGGAGCGCTCGGTGATTATCCATGTTTGTGTTCGTTTTGAGTTCCCGGAGGTCCCGGCTGCGCGTCGTGCCTCAGGACCTCTCAACCGGCTTGTTCTGTGCTTGGTTTTACACCAAGACTTGTGTGTTTTTGCATTTGAGGGTAGGCGGAGGCTTGTTAGCCATCCCTGAAGCCCACCGGCTGCCCCCATACCACACTGGCACTCCCTTTTGGCCATCGGCACTGTTTTCTCAAACACTTTGACCGGTCGGCACTGTATGTTGCCGACCGGCACTTTTTTGTGCCGGTGACTGTTTTGGCCGGCCGGCGTGCACCCTTTGCACCCCTGAGGCATGGTGCATGCCAGCTGTGCCAGCTGGAATGCACCATCACTCATCCCCGTGCACAGGAGTGACCACTTTGCACCTTTGCACCCTTTAAGCTTCTAGAAGCTTGCACCTTTGGCCAAGCTTCTTGGAGAAGCTTGGCCAGCTGTCTTAGCTTCTCCAAGAAGCCAAGACCTCTTTGCACCTCTTGCCCCTTTCCCTTTGCTTAGCCATTAAGTCTTGTGGCTTGGTCTTGGCCTATAAAAACACCACCCCTCTCCCTTTGAGAGGGGTTAGCCATTTTCAACACAAAAACCAGAGCTTCTATATCTATATATCTGTGTTGTACTCTCTCTCTCTCTATATCTCACTCTCTCTCATCCTTGTGTGTGTGTTTTGAGCCTAAATAGTGTGTTTTTACCTCACTTTTGCACTAATACACACACCATTACACCTTATTTCGAGATTGAGGGGATTGGAGGGTTGTTTGTTGAGTTTTTGGACTGGTTTTGATCACTAGAGGAGGGCTGCACCACCTGTTCTTCAAGTGTTCTTCGAGGGTGAGCTAGTTACTTTAGTTTTCCCATTTTTGCAACTAGTTTTTACCTATCTTGCTTTGTGTTTTAGGCTTTGTGTATAACTGAAAAAAGTCTTATTTTTTCTTGCTTTTGAACTCTCATTAAGGTTGTTTTATGGTTTGAGTGCAAACTCACCCTCTTGAACCTTATTTTGGCCTATTTGGTGTCTTTTCTTTGAAGCCTTGTTTGCTTTGTTGTTTTTGTCTTCTCATCACTGAAAATCAAAGGGTTTTTAGTGTTGAGGAAAGTGTTTTGAAGTCTTGTATAGGGGAGGGACACCCCTCTCCCCTTTGTCCCTTTCTTGCCTTTGTCTTTGGCCAAAAGGGTAGCATGCATGAGTGGTTGCATTTAGCTTCATTTCAGAGTTTTTCTTGGTGTTTTGGAGCATGTTTAACCTCTGTCCAATGTGGGTTTGTTGGCCCTTAACATGCTTTCTATACTTGCTTTGTACCCCTCCATTTTGCTTGGAAATGTGCCATGCCATTAGCCTAGCATATCCTCATGTTTTAGCCTAACATTTTGAAGCACTTAATCATGATTTGTCATGTCTTAGATCTGTTAGCCACTGGTTTTTCCATGTTTGGTGTGCTTGATGTGGTTACTTTGTGTTTTGGCTTGTAAGCCTTAAGCATATTGACCTCTAACATGCTTAGCTTGGACCATCCTCATGATTTGGCATCATTTAGGGTCATATTTCAGTCCATAAATCATGTTTGTATGTTTGCATATGTGGCTTATTTCATGCTTTTAGGGTGTGCCCTTTTATGCCTAGGAATAGGCCTTATGCAAGCTTGTATGTTTAGAGCATTTCGGGGCTGCCATATCAAGGGGATTTGGGTGTGTTTTTGCATGCTAGAACTCTTTTTTTATGTGCCTAATATATGCCATGAGTGGTCATGATAATGGTAGTAAGATGCTCTCTTTGGTGTCATAGGTTTAGGCCCATTTGTTTGCATGCTTGCATGAGTGTTGGTCTACTATTTTGGGCATGTTTTGCCACTGTTTTGGGGAGGTTTGAGGTCTGCCCCATTGTGGTTAAGTCCACCATTACACATTTATTTGATGTTTGTTGCATGCTTGGTCAATATGGTCTTGACACATGTCAATCCTATTGCCTTAAATGTCCATGTTTGCATCACACTTTGCATCTTGCATACCTAGTATTGCACACTTGCCATAATATGTTGCATTACATTCGATATGTCTTGCATTTCATCTCATATTGCACCCTTTGAGCCATGTTTGCATAACATGCATTGCATTACTTGGTTTGGGGTGTCAAACCAAGTGTGAGAAATGAGGGGTGTTTGTACTTCAAGTGACAAAACACACCTCAATTCTCATGTCACTAGGGCCCTTGATTTTGACATGATAGGGACTTAGTCCTCATTTTGTATGTTGCATGCATTTTTACATTGAAATGCAATCTTGGTTCCTTAGGTTATCATGCACCAAGATGCATAATTGATGGCCCAAGAACCAAGGGTCATGCTTCCTTGAGTCCCATACATGATAGGGAGCATTGGCCATGCTTACATTTGCTCAAAAACTCCATGTCATGCACTGTCTGTCTGCTGTTGCTGTCAAACTGTCCTCTGCAGGAATTTTGTGCCGACCGGTAGTATATAGTGCCGACCGGCACTATATAGGTGGCCGATAACTTCATGGACAGCCGGTGGTTATTTTGGATGGCCGGTGGATATTTCCTCCAGCCGGTGGTGTACAGAAGCATGCAAGGAAGGCATTCTGGGACTTTGGAAATTTTTGGAGAGACAGGGCAGTAAAAGCAGAGGCATCAGTGTCAGGGCGCGGGTTTCCGGGCAAGTCGGATTCGAGCATGCATCATTCGAGCATCCCGAGGCGGGCGGCTGTAGTCACCTTTCCTTTTTGTATTTATTTGTTAAATAATTATAGATTTTGTAATAATTTATTTATTTATTATTCGGACTGTAATATTTATTCGGTCTCTCTGTGTGAGAGCAAATCTGTAATAAGTGTGCGTGAGTGGCGTGTATGTCTTCCAACCCCCACTTCTTTCTTCCCTTTTATTTACCCGTTTACGATGGTAGATTAAGGGCATGTTTATTTTAGCATACCTTATGCAATGCATGCGTGCATCCATGCATTTGTTGACATGCACCGGGCTCGGTACATCACGCTAACCGCATTGTATTTCAATTTCCAAATTGAATACTTGTTACATGTAGCATTGCATATGTCATGTTTAGGATAGCCGAGCCTGTCTAATTGCACTCTGTATGCGTTGCATTAGTCATCTTAACATGAGCTAGGTCATGCATGTTTGCTAACTAGTTTGTTGTTTTGGCACGGAGTACGATGTAAGTTTTTACGCTTTAGCATCTCGCATGCGTGTGAATGTTAACATGATAGTAGGCTTACCATGTGGCTAAATGCTTATATGAGATAAACTGTTTGAATGCCTGTGGGTGGAGGTTGGATTGCTTGAGTTGGAAAACTCGTTGAAATCCGTGTTTTAGCCTACTTGCGAGTAGCAAAACCCGAAACGCTTTCAAAACAAACGGATATGCAATGATTATTTCCGAATTAGGCAATCTAGTCTATACTTGTTTGCTGCGCGCATAACATAGTAATTCTAGGATAATAATTGGAATAAGAGCATGTAATGTTTTCAAAATCGGATATCACGGTTAGTAGAGGCCGGTCTTTGAACTGGGCGAAAGGGGTGCTCATAGCTGACCTTCCCCGATCGTACCCAAGCTCCCGAGCCAAGACTACTTTGGTTATGACGGACACGTGGCCTTCGGCACCGAGTCAGGGTTTCCTAAATTTCCCATTTTAAAATATTTAGGTGGCGACTCTGTAATCTGGCAAAGCAGTCCATGTTTGGCACTACTTTTCAAAAAATCTGCTTTTCTTCAAAACGATTTGCCAGAGTTGGACTCTTTGGTTCAGATTTAGAACCGCAACAAACAAAACAGGGAGTCCGAACTGTGGCCGAGGCCCCCTCGCGGGACGTGCTACAATAAATAATGAAGTTGGTATTGGGAATGTGAAATTTGATAAATGTTTATATAAATGGTGGAGTTGGGTGTGTATTATCTCTTACTTATGGAAATTTGGATAATTTATCTGTCTTGGAGATTGTATATCTGTTTTGAGCTATCGATGGAGGATGGCTATATTTTTTGTAAAAATTACATGAGGATTAGGTGGACTAGAACTAATCACTTATTTGTTGTCATTGAATATGACTGTGTTTTAATACATTGTATATGTATGATGTTGGGAGGAGAAAAGGGATGTACTCTATGTTTGGGAGAAGAAAGGGGATGGACTCCATTGAATTAAGTTGACATGTGTGTCCAAGGTGAAAGTCTCGAAAACCACGCGTATACATGGGTACCAATCCCGCGGACGAAATTTTCGTAAAATGGCAAATTTGAAGTATTTGTGTAATGATTGTATTGGTTAGAGAACCATGGAATTGTAGCATCAGTTGGGTTGTCTGGATAACAATGGACTTGACTCATGGATTGAGGAGAAATGAATTGTCATGAAAGAATTAAGATAAAATGGCTTGAAATATAAAACTTGGCATATTATGATCTGGTAAGAAAACGAATGATTTTATCATGGGCATTGTATATACATATCATACTTATATCTTTGTTAAGATTCATATATTATGCTAGATTGTTTCTACTAGGCTTTGGCTCACCCTACTTGGGAAAAACATTTTCAGGTGCTGGTGATATATCTTCGCCAAGGACTTAGCTTGGGAGGATTGTGGAGAAGGAGGCTCACTTTTGTTTACTTAATATCTTTTGTACAAGCCTAAGGCTTTATTTGTATTGAGCTTATGACTCATTTTTGTTGTAATCAAGCACGGTCTTGGAAAGATGTAAGCCTCTAGGGCTTATGAATATTTGTTTAGCTTTCATACCCTATTGTTTCTTGTAACACATGCTGTAGATTCTAGATGAATGATTTATGAATGTATATCGCATGTGTCACTTTTGTATATTAACTCGGATTAATGAAAGCTTCTTATTTTATTAATATCACTTTGCACTAGTGTTTGGAGTTGGATTCTTGTATTTATTTTGGGGGGCCGTTACTGGAAATGTTAAGGGAGGTTAACTAAGAGCAGAAAAGAATTCTCAACGACCCAATACAATAAACATGACGTCGAAAGTAAAACACACTATTTTACTACTCAAAACCAGTCAAGTCCAAGACCCGGGACATTACAAATTTGTAGAGCCTATCATGAACCTCGTTTTAATTATTCAAATCATTTTTTATGTAGGATATTACATGTATATCATTCATAAAAATAAAAATTAAGTCGATCTAATAATTGTAACATTATAATTTTGTTATATTTTTATTCAAAAATGGGATGGTCTATTTTTAAAATGGTCATTCATTTTTTTGAATGCACACGCGATAAAAGAAAAATACTATGATTATCAAATTAACCTAATTCTTTTCGGGGATAATATACACAAAGGGCCTTACAAAATAAATAATTCAGATTATCGAAATAGGATTCATGATAGGCTCCATACCTCTCAAGTTGAGGTTTTTTTTATTATTATTGAGATTTGAATATGAAAGAAGTCAAACCCTTTACTTAATCCTTTATTTTCTCTGTTAATATAGTATATCTAGTATATTAGGATATTATTTGTACCTATCTGTTATAGTATATTCTCTGTATACACTTATCTGCTCTCCTATATAAAGGAGTGTGTTCCTATTCATTAATATAGATTGAATACAAGAGTTCTCTTTTCTCTTCTCTTTCGACTCTCATAATATGGTATCAGAGCCTAGGATTTTTTCCTAGCCTCCTCTTCTTCTGCATCACAATTTTTTCTGTCTGGTAGATTGCTTCCTGTTCACGTTGGTTTTTGCATATCTAGTCTTTTTCTGTTTCACAGATTTGAATACACCAGATTCTTCGTCTCTTCAAGACGAAGCCAACGCCACCCGATTCATCTCTATCCGATTCTCCACGTGCCGCCATACGATTTGCCACACACTGTCCCGTTCTCCTATACACCCTATGCGCCTCATGCCCTTGTCTCGTGCTATTGTGCGCCGCGGCCTCATCTGCTAACGTGAGCCGCGTGTTTCTAACATCATCTGACATCAGCCCTGGTTGCTTCCGTGCGCCGCTGCTTCTCCCCTGCTATCGTGCGCCACGTGCCTTGCTGCTAATGTGCGCCACGCCTGCTAACATCATTTTTGCCACTGTGACATCAGTCCTGGTCAACTCACTTTGACCAGCCAATTCACTGCCTTTCTGGTCATATTTTTGGTCCGTTCAGCCTTATCCCCACTGTTTTTGGCCTCTTGAATCTGCTGGTGTGTTTTGTTTTGGCAAAATTAGCCTCTACAAAGCACCTTCTTCTTTGTTTTTGCTCTATTTGAGCATCATGGATCGTTCTGACAACATCCATTCTGTCTCTGCTACACTTGATGGGTCTAACTATGTTCTCTAGGCCCAAGCTCTCTCTGGATTCATCAAAGGGAAGCGGCTTTGGCGTTTTATCACTGGCGCTCTTTCTAAACCCGTCCAGGAAGACAAAGAGATTACATCTGCTTTCGATGAACGTCTTGATGAATGGGAAGGGAAGAACTACCAGATTATCACATGGTTCCGGGCTACTTCTGTTCCTTCTATTAACCTTCAATTTGGCCACTTTCAGGATGATGATTCCATTGTCTCTCCTGCTAAGGCAATTTGGGATTTCTTGAAGGAACGCTATCAGACTACTTGCCATGCTCACCAATATCAACTCCTACAAACTCTTCATCACATGCACCAAGGGCTTGGTCAGTCTATCAATGATTTTTTATTCCATATGTCATCTGTCTGGGACCAGTTGGCTATTTCTGAACCTACTTGGGCACATTCGGATGCACAGTTATTTATTGTTCATAGGAATCATCAGCGGCTATTGCAGTTTCTTATGGCTCTTCATAGCAACTTTGAACCTGTCCGTGCTTCCTTGCTCCATCGTCTGCCCTTACTGACTTTGGAGCAAGCCATTACTGAACTCTTGTCAGAAGAAACTCGTTTTGGGATGCTCAAACCTCCAACTTTGGATTCTGCTCTTGCTACGCCATCATCACGAGGTTCTTCATCTTCACAGCCTCCTAACTCATGCATTTATTGTCACAACCGTGGCCTACCTGCCAATCATTCTTTACTTCAGTGCCAAGTTCATGACTGCTTGACTTGCCACAAGACTACTCCTGGTCATCACCAAAGCAATTGTCCTCGCGCTCCCCTTGTTTTATCTTCCAAGAAAGGATCTTCATGTTCTGGGCCTCAGTCCAAATCTACTCATGGTTCTCGTCCTACTGCTACTACTCTTGCTGCCTCAGAGAGTTCTTGCACTCTCCATCCTATGGATCCTATTGTTCCATCATTTTCTATGGATGATGTTAAGTCCATTATCCAGCAAGTGCTTGCCAAATCTGGTACTCTTCCTTCTCCGGCTCTTTCAGTCACATCAGGTAATCCTTCATGGTATTTTGATTTCGCCTACTGTAATCATATGACCTCTGATTCTACTATATTTTCTTCTATCTCATCATCCTCTTCTGTTCCCTTTATCCATACTGCTGATGGTTCTCATATGTCCGTTAGTCACATTGGTCAAATTTCTACTTCCACTATATCTCTTTCTAATGTTTATTACATTCCTACTCTTAAATTAAACATTATCTCTATTGGTCAATTGTGTGAACTTAGTCTCACGTCACTTTTTTTGCTAATGGTTGTTTGGTGCAAGACCCTTAGACGAAATAGATCCTTGGGATAGGCTGTAGGCATGGACATCTGTTCGAGCTTCTTCATCTTCACATTCCATCTACATTCTCCACTGCTGCTTCTGTTGCCTCTTTCGCTGCTTCTACTTCTATGTCTTCTTTTTACCTTTGGCATTGTCGTTTAGGCCATGTCTCTTTTGGTCGTTTAAAAACTTTGGTTTCTAGTGGTCGGTTAGGTCGTGCTAGTTCTGAAAATGTTGATTGTTTACCTTGTCAACTTGCTAAACAGCCTGCATCACCTTTTAATAAAAGTAATTCTATTTCTACTGCCCCATTTGCTCTTGTGCATTCTGATATATAGGGACCCTCCCCCACCCCGACCATGGGGGGGGTCTAGATATTTTATGATTTTTGTTGATAATTTTTCTCGTTATACTTGGATATTTCTTCTCAAAAATCGGTCTAAACTTAAACAGGTTTATTATGATTTTTCTACCATGGTCCATGCTCAGTTTTCTCAAACTATTAAAACCTTTCATTCTGATAATGCTATGGAATACTTGGATTCTGATTTTCTTTCCTTTCTTCGGGCCCATGGTACCCAATCTCATCGTTCTTGTGCAGGCATGTCCCAACAAAATGGTCGCACTGAAAGAAAGCATTGTCATATTCTAGACACTACTCAGGCCCTTCTCATCTCCTCTTCGTATCCTAAAAAGTTTTGGGGGAAGCTGCTCTCACTGCTGTCTGCACCATAAATCGTGTGGCTACTCCTCTTATAGCCAATCTCTCTTCTTATGAACGTTTGTATGGTTCTCCTCCTACATACACCACTCTTAAAGTTTTTGGCTCTACTTGTTTTGTTCTCCTTCAACCCCATGAACACACTAAACTAGAACCTCATTCTTGTCTTTGCTGTTTTCTAGGGTATGGTATAGAACATAAAGGCTATCGCTGTTGGGATCCAGTCTCTAAGCGTCTTCATATTTCTCGTCATGTGGTTTTCTAGGAACACGAAATGTTCTCTACTTTGTCTAAGTTTCACCTACCACAGTCCACCCATTCCCTGTTTTTTACTGATCTTTCTATAGACTTGTTGTCTCCTGAATTTGATGCAGATTCCGGTTCAACGCCTTCATAGCTGTCTATGCCTACTGTCAATCATAAGGTTTCTGTCTCTGACGATGGTCCTACGCTTCCTCAATTACCTCCTGTGGAGCCTCCTCCATCATCTCCTGTGGAGCTTTCTCCATCTCCACCACCATCTCCTCCAGCAGATCGTCATTCGACTCGGGTAAAACAACCTTCTGTTCTTCTCCGTGATTATATTGTTGGTTCCACTGCTTTTTCCTCTCATGAACCTACTTCCTATCGTGAGGCTTGTTCTAACCCTCTTTGGCAGCAAGCTATGACTAATGAACTGCAGGCTTTAGATAAAACTCATACCTGGGACGTGGTTGATCTTCCTCCTGGCAAGACTGCTGTTAGTTGTAAATGGGTTTATAAGATCAAAACTCATTCTGATGGTTCCATTGAACGTTACAAAGCCCGTCTTGTTGCCCGGGGATTCACTCAAGAGTATGGGATTGACTATGAGGAAACATTTGCTCATGTTGCTTGTCTTACTTTAGTTCGTAGCTTATTAGCAGTTGCTGCTGCTCGCCACTGGAGTCTTTCTCAGATGGATGTCAAAAAGGCCTTTCTCAATGGTGATCTCACTGAGGAAGTTTATATGCAACCTCCACTTGGTTCCTTTGTTTCATCCATTAAAGTTTGCAAACTTCGCCGTACTTTATATGGTTTGAAACAAGCTCCTCGTGCCTGGTTTGCCAAGTTCAGTTCTACCATTCATGACTTGGGCTTCTCTTCCAGTGCTTATGATTTTGCCTTGTTTATCCGACAGACTGAGCGTGGCATTATTCTTCTTCTTCTCTATGTGGATGAATGATCATCACTAGCGATGACACAGTGGGTATCTTTAGTCTCAAACAATTCCTCAGTCACCAGTTTGAGATGACAGATTTGGATTTGCTTAGCTATTTCCTCAGCTTGGAAATTTCTCATGATCCTTCTGGTTACTTTCTAACATAAGCCAAGTATATCTCTAATCTCTTGGCTCGTGCTGGTCTTACCGATTGCAAGACTGCTACTACTTTAGTTGATCCTCAACCTCGTCTCACACTTCTTGATAGTCATCTATTATCTTATGCTACTTTATATCGTCAGCTAGTTGGCAGTCTTGTTTATCTCACGGTTACTCGTCCAGACATTGCCTATGTTGTTCACATTGTCAGTCAGTTCATGGTTGCTCCTCGCTCTCTGCACTATGATGCTCTAGTTCGCATTTTGCGCTATCTAAAAGGCACTATGTTCCATGGTCTTCACTACTCAGCACACTCTTCTCTACAGCTACATGCATTTTCTGATGCTGATTGGGCCGGGGATCCTACTGACCGCCGCTCTACTACAGGGTTTTGCTTCTTCTTGGGTGATTCTCTCATTGCCTGGCGTAGCAAGAAGCAAACTCTTGTTGCTCGTTCTAGTACTGAGGCTGAGTATCGTGCTCTTGCGGATACTACTCAAGAACTTGTGTGGCTTCGTTGGCTTCTTACTGATATGGGAATTCCCCATCCTACTGCCACTACCCTCTATTGTGACAATCAGAGTGCTATTCAGATTGCACATAATGATGTCTTCCATGATCGCACCAAGCATATCGAGATTGATTGTCACTTCATTCGGCAACATGTTACTAGTGGCACTGTTCATCTTATCTTTATTACCTCTGCTGGTTAGTGTAGACGTCCCCGAACGCCCCGGGAGGGTTAAGTCCCGTTCTGTTCATATTGGGGGCACTACAGTTCAAGGACTCAAATGTCACGGTTCTTAATCTTGAACCAAAGAGTCCAAATCCGGCAAATCGTTTTGAAAACAGATTTTTTTGAAAGAAGTGCCAAACATGGACTGCTTCGCCAGATACAGAGTCGCCACCTAAATATTTTTTTATGGGAAATTTAGGAAACCCTGACTCGGTGCCAAAGGCCACGTGTCTGTCATCACCAAAGTTGCCTCGGCTCGGGAACTTGGGTACGATTGGGGAAGGTCACTTCGTGAGCACCCCCGCTCGCCCGGTCAAAGACCGGCCTCTACTAACCATGATATCTGTTTTTGAAAACATTGTGAGTTCTTATTCCGGTTATTAGCCTAGGTTACTATGTGATACGCACAGCATACAAGTATAGACTGGATCGCCTGAATTGGAACAAAACATTCCATGTTTGTTTGTTTGAAAATGGTTTGATGGTGCTACCCGCGAGTAGGCTAAGACGTGGATTTGCCACCCTCGGGTGGGCTTAAGAAAACATGATTTTGCCACCATCTAGTGGGCTTAAAACAAACATTTGATGAATTGTCCAATCCAAGTAACTCAACCTCCACCCACAGGCATTCAAGGCAGTTATATCACATAAGCACATAGCCTCATGGTAAGCATGCTATTCATGGCAGTCACTCACACACATGCAAGGATGCTAAAGCATAAGTACTTACCGAGTACTCCAAGCCAAAAAAAAGAAAACTTATTAGAAATCATGCATGATCCTAAATATACAGGAATGTCTAATGCAACGCATGCAATAATGCAACTATAGCAGGCTCGGCTATTCTAAACATGGCATATGGAATGCTACAACTAACACGTATTCAATTTGGAATTGAAATACAAATGCAGTTTGTATGATGCGCCGAGCCCGGTGCGTGCAAAACAGATGAATGATGCAACATGCTGTCATACTGTATGCTAATTGAAATATGCCCTATATCTAACCATCGTAAGCGGGTAAATAAAAGGGAGAAAGAAGTGGGAGGTTGAAAGACATACATCACACTCACCCACACTTATTACAATTTTGCCCTCGCACAGAGGGTCCGAATAAATAATAATACAGTCCGAATAAAAGAATATTACAGTCCGAATAAATATACAGATTCCTAATTAATTAACAATTTAAATAAGAAAGCTGTAAAACTGGCATGCAAGCCAGGGGCTGCCTTGACTCTGATGAATGATGTATGCTGGGCTGCCTTTGCGCAGAAATCCATTGGGATGCCCAATTTAGCCTCTGTTTGCGATTGTTTCTCGAAATGTGTGCCAGACTCCGAAAAGTTGCCAATTCTCCATTTTGCTGCAACAGAGAGCAGGAAAAGGGCATAGCAATGTATTTCACAAATATATGCATGCCTCGATCCTCGTGCCACCAATCACGCATATCGATGCATAATGGCCGAGGAGTCGGTTTGCACAACTCAATATAGGATGAATGCAGATGAATGCTACAACAAAACCTAACTCCATCATGGGTAATCCGGAGTGTCGGTGACTTGGGAATTGAGACCCGTTCCGTCACTCGGAGTACGGAACGCGCCTCGTTTCCCGTGCCCGAACTAACTCCTATCCCGAACACGATACAATATGCATGACATGCATGAAATGCAACTAAAATACAATCCTAGCAGACACAATGCTATGAAAATGAGATGCCTCGAAATGCGTGCAAGCGGGCACGCAAACCGAGGCGATGACCCTAAGGCATGAAATGGCACACGCAATGCAATTAGACTTACACTAACACGAGAGGGCCTCAGCCACACTCACACAAGAGGCCGTCGGATAAAAGTGAAGTGCCTCGAAATGCGTGCACACGAGCACGCAAACCGAGGCAATGTATTAAAGCATGAAATGACATGAAATATGATATACGATGAGACTAAAATGAGATGTCTCGAAATGCGTGCCCACGGGCACGCAAACTGAGAAAATGGCATACGGAATGCAACAGGACTAAAATGAGATGTGTGATGCAATATGGGCTTATACCAACATGAGTGAGCCTCAGCCACACTCACATAGGAGGCCAATGGATGAAAATGAAGTGCCTCGAAATGCGTGCCCACGGGCACGTAAACCGAGGCAATGGCATATGCAATGCAATGGGACTAAAAATGGCATACAGAATGCGAAATGGGCTTACACTAACACGAGAGGGCCTCAGCCGCACTCACATAAGAGGCCGTCGGATGAAAATGAGATGCCTCGAAATGCGTACACACAGGCACGCAAATCGAAGAAATGGATAAAGGCATGAAATGGCATGCAAATGCAATGATGGGCTTATACCAACATGAGAGGGCCTCGGCCACACTCACATAAGACGCCGGTGAATGAAAATGAAGTGCCTCGAAATGCGTGCACACGGGCACGCAAACCGAGGCAATGGTATTAAGGCACAGAATGACATGCGAAATGAGACGTGGCATATGGCATATGGGAAATGCAAATTTCGGCAGCCAAAATGATGCAAAAACAGCCCCCGAATTGTAGCAAAATTACACCCGATGCCCAAAATGCTATGCTAAGCACCCGAAATGGCCTACAGCTATGCCAAACATGCGCAGTATGGACATGACATGTAAAGACAGATGCTAGGCAGCCCCTAAACTAGCATTTTTCCAGCACAAAGAATGGCCAAACAACAATCACAAATATGGCAAAAATAGCATGCAAAAATGGGGGAAAGAGGGGAATAATGAAGCAAATGATATATACAATGCTCAAACTGAAAAATACAGTTCTACAACATTGAAGAGTGACCAAAAATATGAACATTTTCCGTAGATGACATCCCCCAATTCAGTATGTAGATATGCTCAACATAGCATGCAAAATAAAGCCAACAAAGGCTATAACATGAGATACCAAAAGGATGCATCAAACAGTCTTTGACCCTTAACAAAATATGAAGAGTAGGCCAAAATAAGACACTTTTCAGGCCTGATGATGGCCGAAAACAGAAGCTAATAAGGCCTAACAAAGCATGCAATTTTACGGTAAATTGGAGGAATTGTGAAGCAAGTGTAAGATAGAGTTACCAAACATGGTTGAGCTCTTCTTCAATGTTGAAGAGGGGCTCAAAATAGGCCCACTCACAGTATATTGCATGCTCGAAAGCAGATCACTCATGAGCTAAAAATAGCGTGCAAAAGTAAGAGTAGAACATGAATTCAAAGCAAGTGGCATGCAGAGCATGAAAAAAAGGTTGAGCCCTTATTAAATGTTGAATAGGGGCTCAAAATAAGCACAATATCAGTTCATGAGATGCTCCAAATCAGATCACAAATAGGCCAAATAAATCATGCAATTTTACGGTAAATATGGAGAATTACAAAGAAAGTGCATGATAGAGAGGCCAAACATGGTTGAGCCCTTCTACAATGTTGAAGAGGAACTCAAAATAGGCCCACTCACAGTTTATATCAGGCTCAAAAATGAATCACTCATAAGCTAAAGAAAGTATGCAAAATAATGGCATTCCAAGAGGTATTGAAAGAAGAGCATGATAGAGATGTCAAACAAGGTTGAGCCCTTCTACAATGTTGTAGAGGGACTCAAAATAAGCACAAAATCAGTAGGGGTCGGAGCCCAAAACCATAAGCAAATAAGGTAGAAAACTGAAGCAAAAATGTGCTAGAAAAAGGGAAATGAAGACTTACCCTTGAAGACAAGTCTTTTGATGCTTCTTGGCTTGAATTTGCTGGTCCTTAGCCTTTGAAAAAGCTTCCCTTGCTGCTGGAATGGAGGTAGTGATGGTGAGGCTTGGTGTTGATGAAGGAATGAGCTAGAGACTTGAAGGTTTTTGAGGTTTTTGGAGATGGAGATGGAATCAAATGGAGATGAAATCTTGAGAAGAAATTTGCTAACCCCAACAAAGAAGAGGGTCAGCCCCTTAAATGGACCAAAAGGGGGTGTAAAAGGGGAGGGAAATGTACCCAAGCTTTCCCTCCCAAAATATCCCCGGAGGAAAAGATATTTTGGAGACACAGCTGCCCAGCTGTAAAGTGTTCAAAAGGAGGAAGCAGGCCGGCCATGCACTTTTCTTGAAGATGGCCGGCCGGCCACCCCACTGGTCGGCCAGCCACTCCCCATGGCCGGCCGGCCAGGGTCAAAAATGAAAACAACAATTAATGGCCGGCCACCAATTTTTGGTGTCCTCCCAGGTGTGTAGAACAAGACCCCATGGTTGGAATTTGGCAACTCTGAAACAGGAGACACAACATTTAACTTGAAAGAGAGGCTCAAAAATGAAAATCAGAATTACTGGCCGACCACCATTTTTCAGGGTCCTCCCATGTGCCCTCATCACAAATATGTAGTTTTGGTTGGAAGAAAATGGCCCTAGGGTGTTCAACATTAGCCCGGAAGTGAGAAAAACAGGCGCCGGAGGAGCATAGCTGGTTATTTGAGATAATTGCTGGCCTCCCACCCTCCAGTGATCTTCCTGATGCTAAAACAAAGGTACCTGCCGAAATTGAACAAAAACTGATGCAAAATGAATGCTCGGGGCCCAAATCACGCAGTTCGGGGTCCCGAAAATAGGCTGTAGGCACCGAAAGTGGTGTTCGGCCACGAAGTGGGTATCTGAGACCCCAGTGTTCCTCGTAAGGGAGTAAATGAGATGCATGCCAAAAATCGGAGAAATCGGAGATGGTTTGGCGGTCCCGAACCGAGGCACACGGCCTGACGGCTCCGAAAACCGGGAACCGGGCTCCGAAATGGGCAAAATGGCCTACGAGCACGAAATGTAGCCCACGGCCATTGAGAGATAGTCTATGGGACTACTCCCTCCCCTCAGGAAAGAAAACAGAGAAAACCAAGTCTGGTTCGCAAACCGAGGCAAGGCACAGAAGAGAGTTCGGGAGTCCGGAGGCAGGGCGCACGGCCGCGACTCTGAGACTTCTGAACGAGCACAACATGCAACATCACCGAGCGCTCAATCGGTGACGTCTGAGTCTTAAGGTCGGTCAAAAATGGGGTGTCTACAGTTAGACAGCTGACATCTTCACCAAGGCTCATCCTCCAGGACAATTTTCTGATTTACTTTCCAAGCTCAACTTGATATCTGTTTTACCACCTTGAGCTTGAGGGGGGTGTTAATATAGTATATCTAGTATATTAGCATATTATTTGTACCTATCTGTTATAGTATATTCTCTATATATACTTATCTGCTCTCCTATATAAAGGAGTGTGTACCTATTCATTAATATAGATTGAATACAAGAGTTCTCTTTTCTCTTCTCTTTCTACTCTCATAACATTCTCTATTTAACCTTTTATTTGAATATTAAAATTACATAAATTTTGTACCTAATAAATAAACGTTAGACTAAAAAAATAATTTATTTTAATCTTGACTTAGAGCATCTCTACTTAAATTATCAATTTCGAGGTGGCACTTCTAAGACTAAAACGTTTATTGTTGTGGTCCTTTCAAACGTATAAAATTAAGTTGCTAATTAGTATGTCTTAATACTAAATTTGGCATAGCAAAAAAAAAAAAGATGTCAAATTTTTTAATTTTCATTATAGTAACGACTTATAAAAGATTTTAAAAAATAAAAAATTTTGTAGTAAAAATAGTAAACCATTATAACAGTCCAAAAAAAAAATTGTACAGATAACATGAATATTTTCATCTCTATTTTACTTCTTGACGTATGAAGGTTTATAAATTTGTTCAAATTGTAAGTGATTCTTCCAATGGTATGGCAAAATGATGTTAGACTATCTCTAATGATGTCCCAAATCTTTGATCCAAAGTCAATTTTAATTATACTGTAACGCCCCCATTTTCATGCCCCAATGGTGATACACTAGTCATGGCTCTTTAAAGTAAAACTGATAACAAATCCTCATACTTGCATTACATGATGTAAATAGTCTTCATGCGATAATACAATTAATCCAACAACATTAATTAAACAACAAATACCCCCAAGGGTTTACAAGTTCCAAGGCCTGAGCCTGGTTATACAAAACGGTTATTCAAACCCACACATATAAAGCCCTTGGCTTACAATCAGAGTCACAGCAAACGAGCACACTATGCTCTCTTCACACACTTCCACACCCTCAGTTAGGCGGGATTACCACATCCTTTCCTGCACAAAAATCCCGTAGGGTGAGCATAAAGCCCATTAGGAAAATCCTTCACAAAGTATATACATTTTATACAAGTCTCAAAAAAAGTGGATGCACATGCCATGCCATGCTCTTTTGAAAAAAAAAAAATAAGAACACATCTTCATTTATTCAAAAAAACCATCATGCTCAATGATGCCATGCAATTTCAATTGTTCCACATTTATCAATTTTGTTCAAGGGGCGGTAAATACAACTCTGGTAATCCCTAGGTCAGTGTCTGCAAATAGACTATACAAGTACTACCAATTTGTCATTTTTACCAGTATCATCTGGAGGGCTCGACACCCATTCTTTGTCGTTTTTACCAGTCACAAGCTGGAAGGCTCGACACCCATTCCGTCATTTTTACCAGTCACAAGCTGGAAGGCTCGACACCCATTCCGTCATTTTTACCAGTCACAAGCTGGAAGGCTCGACACCCATAATCCACACTACCTGTCAAGACTTACCACCGTATTTACCCAAAAACCATTTCATGAAAACTCATTTCTCAACACTATTTCTCAATGCAAGTTTTCAAATCAACTTTCAAAGTTTCATGTAATCAAATGAAATGATATGCCAATACCATGTTAAAAATGCAATGCAATATTTCTTTTACTTTCAATACTCCCACACAATATTCCCATTGTGATCAAAATTCTCATCTCAATGCAATTTCACAAGATGAATAAATACTTTTATTTCAATTCATCAAGGAATAACATAATTCCCACATTTCAAATAATCTTAACAATTTAGTCATCTCAAGACTATATTAATACTTTTAAACAACAATGCCCAAAATTTCAACAATTCTCATATTCCATGAAAATATCATTTATATGTAAATAAATAAACAATTTTCAAATATCATTTATTTTGGCACACAAAATAAATATAACAACATATTCTAAAAATTTTCAACATCTTTGTTAAAAATTCCCAACTTCTAGATTTTCTCATCAAAAGCCATTCATCTTCAAATATTTGAGAAGATCTCACCAAGAACATCTTTCTTTCATCAACATAGTTCAAAAACCCTAAATTTCTATTTTTAGAAATAAGAAAGTAAACCCACTTTCGAAAATCAATCATCTTCTTGAATCAAAAATTCATTTTCAGAAGCTATCAAAAATGATTTCAAAGAAAAAGAATATCTAGATCTTGCAAAAATATATATATATAACTCAAAGAAAATCCCTACCTTAAGTTTTGGAGAAGAAATGAGATGAAACCCCCAAAATCAACGGTGTCGAAACTCGATCTTCACCGGTCAAAATGTTGCTCTTGCCAAGCTCTTTATTTTGGTCTCAAGAACATGGGTCTGAAGTTCACTACAAGTGTCCCTTCCAATTATCCCACAAAAAGGGCTGAAAACACACTGCCCATAACTCACAAATCCAATATACACACTGCCCATAAATAACGTGGGCCAAACATCATGAACCAAAAACCAACGTGGGCCAAGAATTGGCCTTCCCCACTACCAGCAACTATAATCAACGTTACCACAATTCCTAGAATCAAAATGAACAAAGTAGCTCATTTCTTTGAATGTATAATATATATATATATATATATATACAGAAACTAACAACAGTCCACTATTTTCAAAAGTTGTTCTGAATAATACCTGCTCCCACATGCGACCTTCTTGGAAAGAACAGGTTAAACCGCAATGGACCAACCTACCATGCATGTTGTCCCAAAAAGCTGGACCTACACACCGAACAAGACTCACTCCATTTCTTTTACTCATCAATTGCCCTTAATGCTCCCAAATTTTCAGCAACATCATTACCCTCTAACAGACTAGTAATACGATCATATAACTGATCCATAAAACAAAAAAAATGCTTCTCCACTAAGATCTCGGGCTTCTTCCTCCACATGTTTCTTTAAAGCTAATACAACACCATCCTTGGGTGGCAACATTCCTTTCAAGTTGGATGTTGAATAAATAAAATAACCTTGAATAAATAGTATAACTTGGGCCACGTCTATAAATCTATGCATGAATCGAGCCCCTTGCTTTTACACTGATTAAAGAGTTCAAAGGCATGTAGGAATCCTATTCCAGAACGTGGTTTTGCATACTTATCTAGATACATCTCAAAAACAAATTTCTTTTCTTTGCTGCCCTAAATGTTGAATCCTTCAACACCTTTTTCAGAAGCTACACCTCCTAAAAGTTTGCTTCACCAGTGCCCATGAAAGGCACGAAGTCCCCAACCGAAACTTCGATCCCCATTTCCGCAAACTCATCGACTGCAACCATTTTTGACAGTTCTTCGCTGTTACAGAGCACTCCGCCACCGAGGAAACGCGAGGCTTCTCGGCCACCATTGAAGCAGAGAGCTAGGTCTCGAGCTATAGAAGAAAGTAGTGAGTTTTTGAATGCGAAAATGAGAGAGGTTGTGAGAACAAACCTAGCGCCATTTTCTCTCTCTTTCTCTCTCTCTCTCTCTCTCTCTCTCTCTACTTCGGGCCTTCTCCAACTCAATAACTGTGCCTTGATCTCTTCTCCCTCAAAAATATTCTTTACACTCTGTATCTCTCACCACCGAAAACATCATCATAGTCCACCCCTTCTTTGCTTTCTCTTTCCCCCAAGCATTCTCTAACCATTCCATCTATTTTATTTTAGTAGCCCAGACAATAGTGGATGCTTCAGACAAGAAGAATAAGAAAAAAATAAAAGGAATGAGGGAAATGAGTGGAGAGCAGCCCCCCTCCTACGTGGTTGCCTCTCTTTACACCAAAAAAAATATATATATATATATATTCCAATGCCCACACAGCACTCACTTCCCTTTTATATAAAAAAAAAAATTTCTCCACCATAAAAGCCATCATCAGAATATGCCCTACCTTTATTTTATCATTAATTTATTTATTTGTTTATTTTTGAGTCACTACAACCTACCCTCCTTAAAGAAATTTCGTCCTCGAAATTAACTAAGTAATGTAATACATTCTACAGTCACCTACAAACTTCCTCCGGTACTTACCAATGCATATACAAAAATTCTTCGACTACTACATGAGTCTTAACGAGTCACACCGGTAACGAACCTAACCATTATTTTTGCACAACAATTGATTATAAAATCCGTACTAGTATAAACCATTAAATGATTCTTCTACTCACATTGATAACCCAAGGCTATAAAATAGGATCTCATTTCCCCCCAAGCGTAGCAAAATTTTGACAAAACGACTCCTCAGAATACCAAGACGCCATACCATATTGGCTATAACCCAACTTCAACGAACTATCTCCATCGCCTGATGTACAATTCATCTCAAGGCCAAAATAACTATCACTACCCCAAAACCTTAACAAAATGAAATGACAACTCTTCAAAAGCCCTAACCACCAACTCAAATAGTGGCCATCAACCATCACAAAACAGACGATACCTTACCAACACTATTCTACATCACACTAATAATATGATAACCCACGAGATCAACACAATTTAAGCATATGCCGTTACCACGACAGAATATTCCGTTCGCCGACGTCATCGCACGTAAGCAAAACACGCAAAATGGAAATAAAACACGAATGCAGGGATACGGGGTTTCGAACCCCTGACCTCAAGCTCAGGCTACAGCCCAAACCACTGAGCCAAGCTACTCTTGTGATCAGATATTCAAACATATATATATATATATAGCATAGGTATGAGACACATATATATATATAAAATCAAAACAAAACAAAATAGAAGAATTACTCGTTGCGGGGTTCGAACCCTTAACCTTGGGCTCAACCTCTCCATCCTTAGACGCCGAACCAGACCACTCCACCAAGTCACTCTTGTGACACGATTAGTCAAATAAATGTATATAATACATAAATACACAATATATATACATATATGTATACAACTTTCCCGCTTCTCTCTCTTCCTTCGAAATCTGCGTCTGCCACGTGGTTTGCTTTTGCGTCGGTTGGCCGACAAAAGTCGACTTCATCGATTACTGCCCGCCTCGACTCTCTCTCCATCTTGTCTTCTTCTCTTCTGTATTATTCTGAATCGGAATTTTCCCTCTTCTACTTATTCCCTCGTTTCCCTTTCTTCTTCATCACTCTCTTTTATCTCCCTCTTCATCACTCTCTTCTGTTTCCTCTTCCTCATCGAGAGAAAAGAGAGACTGAACGGAGGAGAAAAGTTGTCTCAAAATTCAGTCTGATCTCTGTTATTTTTCTGACTCTCCTTTCTTGCTCTTTACATCTCTTACCACACATGGCCTCATCTCGCCCCCCCACTCTCTTTCCGGACCTCAATGATCCGAGTTCCTTTGGACCAAGTGTCCCTGTTCCTACCCTTCCTAACCTTCCTGGACCGAGTGCCCCTGTTCCCATTCTTCCTAACCTTCCTGGACCGAGTGCCCCTGTTCCCGTTCCTCCTAGCTTTCCTATGATATCAGTTGAGCAAATCATGGCTGCTCAATCTGATATTGAAGCCAACCACTTCACACTAAGCTCTTGCATGGAAACCGTGACTGCGGTTACTAAATTATCTCACCGGTTACAAAATAGAACCATTGAAGTACAACATCTATACTCCCAACTTTCTCTACTCCAGCGCATGTACAAAGATGCGCGAGCAGAGATTTGCACCCTAAAGGCAGAGAACAAAGAGTTGAAGCGAAAGACCACCGTCATGACCCGACTCGGAGCACCTTCGTACTTCACCTTTGACAACTAGCAGGGAGTCATATCCCTCGTCGGTCCTACACATACTGAGGCAGAGCCTTCAAAGGTCAACCAGCAGGGAGTCAAATCCCCCGGCGGTCCTGTACGTACTGAGGCAGAGCCTTCAAAGGTCAACCAGCAGGGAGTCAAATCTCCCGGCGGTCCTGCACGTACTGAGGCAGAGCCTTCAAAGGTCTCCCGAAGCGACAAAAAAAGGAAGGGCTCGGCGGGAGAGTCGAGTAAGTGAAGTCGGCATGTGACTATTATCCAAAACAAGATCCTTCTCTCTTTTTTTTTTCTTTTTTTTTTTTTTTTTTTTTTTTTTTTTTTTTTTTTTTTTGTTGTTGTTGTGCCTCTGTAATCGGGGATGTCATCCCCTGACTTCAATAAAATTAGTTTTGCTCATTTTTTTTTTTTTTTTTTTTTACACAACTATGGCATAACTAGCATAATACTTTGAGCTCGAAAACAATTTCGTTCGACTAAATTTCAGAATGATCAAATCTTGAACTCTAAACTGAACATTGATTCCATACAAACCAGAATCAAAATCATGACTTAACGAAGGAAAAATGAGACAAAACAATCCAAACATATCTATAGCAAAACGAAGGATCAATTTAAGAGATCCACCACTCTTACTCCACAGATACTAAACAATCTCCATTTCCATTACATGAATCACACTATCACGACACACACCAAATTTAACCCAAAACACTCTCATATACCTTCCATCTTCACAATTTCAACTCATACCTAAGAGTAACTGTAAAAGTTAACATCGATCACTCTTGATGGGTCAAACATAAATTCCCATAGAAATACTCAAATTACCACCATATGAATTACTCTAGAGCACTTACTTTAGAATTATAATATCCTCACAAAGAAATCTTAAAATTTCCTCTAAGAGCATTAGTTGCTAACACAACTCTACAACATCCATCATAACATGTCCTTCAACACTCATTCATTGCACTTGAGAACATCAACACTAAATTTGAGGCAATGGACTCCACCATTCTCAAAGGCACATAGAACTCACCTATATGTTCTAAAATATCAACTCATGAGTCAATGTTGTTACTACTAATAATCCCATCAAATGGCATAACTCAAATCAAATTTAATCTCATTTGCCCTCTTAGGATTCACAGCAAAATTATAAATAAAACAAACTCTCTAACTCATTCTACTTCGAAGATCTTTCATCTAGTCCACTTCCACAAACTTGATATAAAATTGAAAAAAATAATTAACTCCTCATAACAACCAACCAGTGCTACCTAACACAAGCCTACTATTTTAAGGTCACATTTACACCCCTAACCACACAAATTGGTTAACCTATGCTTCAATACCAATTCCACAACATCTTGACTAATCATCCCGGCCACATTACTCTACCTTACACCTTCTTCCAAGGGAAAAAGTATCCTCCTACATGATAACATCCCGGGCACCCCAAGTGCCTCTCTTACGGCCTCTCCCGCATTATGACATCATATATAAAAGACAGAATTTAGCTCAGAAGTAAGTACTCTACACTAGTTCTAACATACTGCATACGGATTAAACATAAACCTACACATGTATCTACATCACATAGGGCAAACCATGTAAGCACATAGTCACATAATCACATACAGATTTTCTTTCTAGATAATGATTGTCCCATGACGTTGCTAGAGTTCCAATCAGAAATAGCGGTGATCAAGTGCTCTTCCGACTGGACTTCCAGGAACTCACAGACCTAATCAACATCTCAGAAATCAAACCCCATACCCATATAATCACATAAGCATGTTATCACATAGTCACAAAATGCATAACACTTCCTAAGCATGCTAAATGAACCCATTGTGGTTAAACAACCACTTCCCACGAGCTCCAAGTATTCAAACCCGGTAGCTCTGATACCAAGTTGTAACGCCCCCATTTTCATGCCCCAATGGTGATACACTAGTCATGGCTCTTTAAAGTAAAACTGATAACAAATCCTTATACTTGCATTACATGATGTAAATAGTCTTCATGCGATAATACAATTAATCCAACAACATTAATTAAACAACAAATACCCCCAAGGGTTTACAAGTTCCAAGGCCTTAGCCTGGTTACACAAAACGGTTATTCAAACCCACACATATAAAGCCCTTGACTTACAATCAGAGTCACAACAAACGAGCACACTATGCTCTCTTCACACACTTCCACACCCTCAGTTAGGCGGGATTACCACATCCTTTCCTGCACAAAAATCCCGTAGGGTGAGCATAAAGCCCAGTAGGAAAATCCTTCACAAAGTATATACATTTTATACAAGTCTCAAAAAAAGTGGATGCACATGCCATGCCATGCTCTTTTGAAAAAAAAAAATAAGAACACATCTTCATTTATTCAAAAAAACATCATGCTCAATGATGCCATGCAATTTCAATTGTTCCACATTTATCAATTTTGTTCAAGGGGCGGTAAATACAACTCTGGTAATCCCTAGGTCAGTGTCTGCAAGTAGACTATACAAGTACTACCAATTTGTCATTTTTACCAGTATCATCTGGAAGGCTCGACACCCATTCTTTGTCATTTTTACCAGTCACAAGCTGGAAGGCTCGACACACATTCCGTCATTTTTACCAGTCACAAGCTGGAAGGCTCGACACCCATAATCCACACTACCTGTCAAGACTTACCACCGTATTTACCCAAAAACCATTTCATGAAAACTCATTTCTCAACACTCTTTCTCAATGCAAGTTTTCAAATCAACTTTCAAAGTTTCATGTAATCAAATGAAATGATATGCCAATACCATGTTAAAAATGCAATGCAATATTTCTTTCACTTTCAATACTCCCACACAATATTCCCATTGTGATCAAAATTCTCATCTCAATGTAATTTCACAAGATGAATAAATACTTTTATTTCAATTCATCAAAGAATAACATAATTCCCACATTTCAAATAATCTTAACAATTTAGTCATCTCAAGACTATATTAATACTTTTAAACAACAATGCCCAAAATTTCAACAATTCTCATATTCCATGAAAATATCATTTATATGTAAATAAATAAACAATTTTCAAATATCATTTATTTTGGCACACAAAAAATATAACAACATATTCTAAAAATTTTCAACATCTTTGTTAAAAATTCCCAACTTCTAAATTTTCTCATCAAAAGCCATTCATCTTCAAATATTTGAGAAGATCTCACCAAGAACATCTTTCTTTCATCAACATAGTTCAAAAACCCTAAATTTCTATTTTTAGAAATAAGAAAGTAAACCCACTTTTGAAAATCAATCATCTTCTTGAATCAAAAATTCATTTTCAGAAGCTATCAAAAATGATTTCAAAGAAAAAGAATATCTAGATCTTGCAAAAATATATATATATATATATATATATATAACTCAAAGAAAATCCCTACCTTAAGTTTTGGAGAAGAAATGAGATGAAACCCCAAAATCAACGGTGTCGAAACTCGATCTTCACCGGTCAAAATGTTGCTCTCGCCAAGCTCTTTATTTTGGTCTCAAGAACATGGGTCTGAAGTTCACTACAAGTGTCCCTTCCAATTATCCCACAAAAAGGGCTGAAAACACACTGCCCATAACTCACAAATCCAATATACACACTGCCCATAAATAACGTGGCCAAACATCATGAACCAAAAACCAACGTGGGCCAAGAATTGGCCTTCCCCACTACCAGCAACTATAATCAACGTTGCCACGATTCCTAGAATCAAAATGAACAAAGTAGCTCATTTCTTTGAATGTATAATATATATATATATATATATACAGAAACTAACAACAGTCCACTATTTTCAAAAGTTGTTCTGAATAATACCTGCTCCCACATGCGACCTTCTTGGAAAGAACAGGTTAAACCGCAATGGACCAACCTACCATGCATGTTGTCCCAAAAAGCTGGACCTACACACCGAACAAGACTCACTCCATTTCTTTTACTCATCAATTGCCCTTAATGCTCCCAAATTTTCAGCAACATCATTACCCTCTAACAGACTAGTAATACGATCATATAACTGATCCATAAAACAAAAAAAATGTTTCTCCACTAAGATCTCGGGCTTCTTCCTCCACATGTTTCTTTAAAGCTAATACAACACCATCCTTGGGTGGCAACATTCCTTTCAAGTTGGATGTTGAATAAATAAAATAACCTTGAATAAATAGTATAACTTGGGCCACGTCTATAAATCTATGCATGAATCGAGCCCTTGCTTTTACACTGATTAAAGAGTTCAAGGCATGTAGGAATCTATTCCAGAACTTGGTTTTGCATACTTATCTAGATACATCTCAAAAACAAATTTGTTTTCTTTGCTGCCCTAAATGTTGAATCCTTCAACACCTTTTTCAGAAGCTACACCTCCTAAAAGTTTGCTTCACCAGTGCCCATGAAAGGCACGAAGTCCCCAACCGAAACTTCGATCCCCATTTCCGCAAACTCATCGACTGCAGCCATTTTTGACAGTTCTTCGCTGTTACAGAGCACTCCGCCACCGAGGAAACGCGAGGCTTCTCGGCCACCATTGAAGCAGAGAGCTAGGTCTCGAGCTATAGAAGAAAGTAGTGAGTTTTTGAATGCGAAAATGAGAGAGGTTGTGAGAACAAACCTAGCGCCATTTTCTCTCTCTCTCTCTCTCTCTCTCTCTCTCTCTCTCTCTCTCTCTACTTCGGGCCTTCTCCAACTCAGTAACTGTGCCTTGATCTCTTCTCCCTCAAAAATATTCTTTACACTCTGTATCTCTCACCACCGAAAACATCATCATAGTCCACCCCTTCTTTGCTTTCTCTTTCCCCCAAACATTCTCTAACCATTCCATCTATTTTATTTTAGTAGCCCAGACAATAGTGGATGCTTCAGACAAGAAGAATAAGAAAAAAATAAAAGGAATGAGGGAAATGAGTGGAGAGCAGCCCCTCCTACGTGGTTGCCTCTCTTTACACCAAAAAATATATATATATATATATATATATATATATTCCAATGCCCACACAGCACTCACTTCCTTTTATATAAAAAAAAAAAATTCTCCACCATAAAAGCAATATGCCCTACCTTTATTTTATCATTAATTTATTTATTTGTTTATTTTTGAGTCACTACATATACCCTCATAAAATGTAAAATAAAAATAAAAACTCTATTTATCTGCCAAATCTTCAAACTAAAATTTGTTAAAGTTAAATTTAGTATCAAATTTGTCACTTTAGTAGTGACAAAGTCAATTTTAATTATACCCTCATAAAATGTAAAATAAAAATAAAAACTCTATTTATCTGCCAAATCTTCAAACTAAAATTTGTTGAAGTCAAATTTAGTGTAAAATTTGTCACTTTAGTAGTGACAAGCATGATCAATAGATTTTTTTTTTTTTTTTTTTGTTTTGTTTTTTGAGCATTACCTTCACTACCATTACCACTACCACTAATATAACTATTAATGCATTAGTTTTTAGGTTGCAATGTTAAGGTACTTTGTCTGTTTGTACATTATGCATAAAAGCGAGTGTAATAAAAAAATGTACAACATTTTTAAGGTTCCTTATCATGTGCCCTTGGGCACATGTTAACAACACCCTTTAAGTAAATCTTAAAAGGTTTATTTGTAATTTACGCTTAATTTTTTTTAAATTATAATTTTGATTTTTTACTTTTAAGGTAGTGTTTTTTTAATGGATGGTTATTTTGTAGAGGTTAAAAAATAATAATTTCATTCAATTTCATCTAATTCAATGACATTTTACCTTTATATAGATTTTGAAAATTATAAATATTTTCTTGTCATAATTTTTTATTTAACATAATTAGCACACAAAAAAATAAATTAATAAATAAAATCCGAACGACTCTTCTATACAACAATAAAATTAGGAAAATATTATAAATCCCAAATTTTCTACCAAACAAATGACCAAATGTCTCACATGGGTGTGTGCAGACCTCACACCTATGTGAGATATTTGGTCATTTGTTTGGTAGAAAATTTGGTATCCCTAGTATTATCCATAAAATTACTTGAATTTTTTATTTAAAATATATTTATGATATTATTAAAAATTGTTAATTTACCTAATGAATCATCTATTATGCAATTAAGAACTTAATGAACCATCTATTATTAGAAGCGTCTGGCTCCCCTCCAGTCCCAGATCAAATTGGAGGGTGTTGTTGGGCCCGTGGAGGCCTACCATGGGACCCGTTTCGATAACCCGAACCATTTAATACGTAGAACTTGTCGAGTACTATATGCTTGTAAAAAATTACGTTGATCAGATATCGATAGTTACGTGATCAAATCAATTTTGTATAAACAAAAATAGACGGTGAAAAAATAAACAATTGACAAAAAAACTGATTCTATGAGATAGCTATCGATATTCGATCAATGTGATTTTTTATTGGCATATAATATTCGACGAGTTCTACACATTGAACGGTTCGAATTATCGAAACGGGTCCCGTGATCAGCCCCCACAGGCACAACAGTACCCTCTAGTCCAATCTAGGACTAAAGGAAGCCAGTGCCTTATTAAAAACTGTTAATTAACAAAATGAATCATCTATTATGCAATTAATAAGAACTTAAAAGGTGAGATGTAGTAGTTTCTATAACTATAAAAGGCAATCTATAATTTAAATAAAGCTCATGAAATATATTTTTAATTTACTTAAAATTCAAATATTATGTGTAAATAGCCCGTGTCTTGTACTGGCATACTTACTAGTGTGTATATATATATCTATATATATATATATAAAGAGTACATAAAACCGAGATATGTATAGTATTTTTTTAAAAAAATGTCAAATATTTGGGATATGTTTCACTCAAACACTGGCATTTTAAAAGAAAATTTCATCAACCTATTGTCACTTTAAAAGTAAAATAACCATCTTAAAATAATAATAAAAGTAAAATAAAGGAAAACTCTACGGTGCGCACTTTCATAGGGGTGTATATCATATGCATCCTATAATAAATTAGCATAATTTTATCATAAAATTTCATAATATCAATTACAAAATGTATAATTTTATTACAAATTAACATAACAAAAAATATCATAATTAATTCACCAATTTTTATAATATCAACTGAAAAATTTTTAATATTTTATTACATTAATTTGTGACGAGATTACGAATTTTGTGATTGATATTACAAAATTTTATGATAAAATTATGCTAATTTATGATAGGATACATATGGTATACACTCGTTATAAGGTGCACACTATATGCATTTCGATATATAAATTGTGGTTTCTACATATATAATGTATTTTTATGCATTATATTTTGTGAATTTTGAGTAATTTGAGATGTCACACTAATTACACTTTGAATTTCTCTTCCCATCTACCAAAGCTTAAAATGAATGTATCCAATCTCCCCTGCAAATTATATTCTCAAGTGCCAGGAGAAAAAATTAAGAAGGGTAAATAGAATCATTTAAAATTGTCAGAATTTACACTTCTCTCACATGTTCTTTGATAAATACCAATGACATGACATCTACTTGTCAAATACTTTAAATTGTTGAATTATATATATTCAATCTCACGTGCGTGGAGAAAAATTAAGAAGTGCAAATAGAACCAATCAAAATTGTCAGAATTCACACTTCTTTCACATGTTCTTAATTGTTAAATTTTTGTAATTCAGAATTCCGTTTGATAAAATTCTTGCTTGCTATAATTTTATTTGTTTTTTTATTTTAGTGAACTGTGAGTGTTTAAATACAAATCTAATTTAAATTGTGCTTATGTAGAGAAACTTGTGCTGACGTTCTGTATCTTGAGTATTCTTTGTTTGCCACGTCACTAATTATATACGGGGATCCAGTCAGCTCGCAGGAGCCCTGGAGGCAACCCTCCTGGCATGTCCGAGGCAGCGCCGAAGAAGGATCGAAGGACAATGCCCCCAAAGCCAAAAAGAAGTTAAAGTGGTTTGACCACTCGAGCAGTCTTTCGTGCGCTCAAGTAGTGATGTGGTTCATCCAGTATCTCTACTTGTGCTCTAAACTTTTGGGAAAGATGTTTCACCGCTCGAGCGGTGGATGTTGCGCTCAAGCAGTTGGCCTATATGTTTGCACTGCCTTTTACTCGCACCAGTCAAGTGGTAAAGTGTGCGCTCGAGTGGTATTCGCGAATCTATTTAATTTAAAGTGCGTTGTTTGCTGTTTTTAAGATTGAACCAGTCCAAATTCTCAGAAATGAGAGCTACCAAGGTTTTTTTTATATTGAAGGGTGTTTATATATTGGTTTTCTTGATGATTTGAGAGTGATCGATGAATCTACGAGTTTCATATTGACATCATCAAGGTTTTTGTTTTTATTATTTCATTCACAAAAGAGAGAGGTGTTCTTCGGTGGATTCTGGGAAACTTGCGCCTAAAGTTTTGGTGAATCTCAGAGTGGCTCATCGTTGTGGATTTGACATCGGCATTGTAGATTCAAAGTTGGGCAAAGCAATTCTGAGGTAAAGACGGTGGTGGAAGAGGCACATCGGGTTTGGTTCAATTCGGGCGGGGATTCGCTAGGTAATTGAGAGTACTCATGTGTAATTCTTTTTGTCTTCTTAGTAAATTGTTTTGTGACTTTGACTAGTGATTTTTTTATCAAAATCGGAAGTACTCTAATTGTAATTTTTTTCACGTTAAATCGTTGTATCGATTTGTTATTAATTGTTTGATTGAGATTGATATTCACTAGTTAAAATTAAACATAATCACGAATCAATATTTTGAAAAAATTTTAGATTTTTCATTAATAATCACCAATGACTTGACATCTAATTGTCAAATACTTTAAAATGTTGAATTATTTTGATCTAGACAATTAGAGAAGACATGACAATCACATGATAATATTTTAAAACTTTAAATTAGATATAATTTAGATGACCCAACATATGCATAAATTTAAATTCATAAACTTTGAATTGTATTAATTATATAGATATATGTACATAGATATAGATATAATGGAAAGTTTTGAATTATATATGAATAAAATTTGATGTTAAACTTACCTATTAAGACTTTTCAAATTTCATATGATTTATATATGATTATAAATTTATTTTTTACTTTCTGTATTAATATTTTCAGAATTTTAAATTTAATAGAGTATATGAACCAATAATTTTATCACACTTGTAATTCTTATTTTTTTAAAATTACAAAATTAAAAAATTGAGATTAGTTTTGGAATTCTTTTAATCTTTCCTTTTAAATTTTTGTGAGAGATGATAGATTTTAACAAAAGATGAAGAAGATTCTTTTATCTTTCGTTTTTAAAAAAGTATAAATCATGGGATAATTAATATTTTATATTTATTGGTTTAATGGATTACCCAATAGGATTTTTTTTAAGGGGAATTTTTTAAAGATCCTTGGTATTAAGATTTTATAGAATAAAAGATACGGAATATTTTCATAGTGGTTGGGGTCCCTCAACATTTTCCCAGATAAATTTCAAAACTCAATTTCTTTGTGTTTTGAAATTTCTCTAGTTTAGTCACAAATTTCTCTATGTTTTGATCAATTTTCTCTAATTTACTCACAATTTTCTCTGTATTTTTGACCAAACTAGAAAAAATTACAGAAATCGATTCCAAGCACACAAGGTGATTTTCTCTCTCTATCTCTCTCTCTATCTGCAAAGAACTTCATCGAGCCTGACCCTGATTGGGGTCTGACAAATAAATCAAAACCCTTTTACAAAAACACCAAATTTCAACTCAAAATGAGCTCGTCAATCACTCTACTCTATGAATTCAATGCAAGCACACATATAATATATTTGATTAGGAAGTGAGTGTGTATTTCTCTGCTTACTTTTGCAACAAATCAAGAACCGACAACCTCATTTAATGGAGGGGTTTTGTATCGATAATAATCAATAGGCAACACAACATGGTGAAGAAGATTAGGGTTTGAGGGACTTCAGGCTTAAAAAAAAAAAAAAAAAAAAGATTAATTACTTAAAAGTCCTAATGATGGTTGGTGTGGTAGCTTAAGTCCTGTGTAAGAGTTTTTAGACGCACAAGTCCCATTTTGGAATGCAATTGACGTTTCTACCCTTTTCAATCTAACGTTTTAGAGATGCAACTTCAGAGAAATAAAAGGACTTGGAATGTCCCTAAGAAAATCTACAACTAGGAGGAGCAAAGTCTGCATCTTCATCGATCTTTTCAAACACTAGATGATGGATGATCGTTTGGATTATTCGAAAAATTTTAAGTTGGAGGTTTGCAATGCCTCAACCTTTTACGCTTCCGGTTCAATCTGTTCTCTTCCTTCTGTGTGTGTGTGTGTGTGTGTGTGTGTGTGTGTAACTCCAACCCTTAAAATGTTTGATTGCTCAATTTCAAGGTTCATAATAGAGCATATTAAATCAACTAAAGGGAAAGGCCTGGAGATTTGATTTGTAGGTAAGAACTGAGATATTCTCAGTTCCAAAACTAAGAATGTTCTCAATTTAAAATTGAGAATGATTTCAGTTTGCAAAAATATCCAGCAAAATTGAGAAATTTTTCAATTTTTTTCAGTGTTAAAACTAGGAATATTATCATTTTTTTTTCTAGTTTTAGGTTGATAATATTCTCAATTTTAAAACTATAAAAAATTGAGAAATTTCTCAGTTTTGCACAACCATCGAAAATCGCAGGGTGAGAATGAACTACCCCTTTCGAGGAAGAAGTGGTCCTGGAGGTGTAGTTTAATGTGATCAAGTCCCACTCATTTAAGGGACAAACCCAGTTGAACCCAGAATCATAATTCTTCACCAAGCTCTCATAGTCACCAATGGTAGATGATGAGGGGATTGGGTCTAAAACCACATCATCCATGATGAGGATGAGCTTAGGATGTTATATATTTGGTGGGTACATAGAGAGAGCTTCGAGGACTAGTGATCGAATATAGAAATCAACAAAGATGAGCTTTGATTTGGCATGGTGAAGGAGAATGGAGATGAAGTAGGAGTCAATACGGGTGTTGACGTATTAAGAGAGAGAATGAGAGAAATAGAGTCAAAAAGTTTGGGCTCCATTTTTTATATATGTGTGAGAGAAAGAGTCCAAAACTAAAAAAAGAAAAGAGAAAACAAATGAGAGAGAATGGGATGTTTGGTTGTTGTTGTTGTTGGGGAGTGGGTGTAAAAGTAAGAGAGAGAGAATGAAGACAGTAACTTGGTATCACACCAAGCATGCAGTAAGACATCTAGCAGCAATTGAGGAGGTCTTGGAAGGGTAAATTGGTTTATTAAAAATTAATGGAACTAGAGGGAGCAAATAATTTTATTTAGGACTTAATAGATTATAAGTTCACAAAATGTGACTTGTATATAAATTTCTATTATTAAAAGTTGAAGAGCGATGTTAGACTAAATATCTGTTTTTTAAATTATATTTTCATTAAAAAATTCACTAATATTGTTAGGAATTTTGGAGCTCCTACTAGCAATAATAGATGAACCGAACAAACCGAATAGTTAATTGTTCATGTTTGGTTAACGAGTGTTAAAATTTGTTCAAGCTTGGTTCATTAAACTTTTGAACCGATCTCAAAAGAGTTTTTATCTAGTCGAGCTTGAGTAGTTTGATATTCTATATAATTTTAGGTTTATTGAACCGAGCCAAACAAGCAATTGACTGTTTAAACTTAGTTTCAAAACTTTAACGAGCTCTAAAATCTTGTAACGCCCCAAAATAAATAAACATTCTACTCCAATATAATATTACTAAACATATGGAATCCACCAATAATACAATTATACAACAACGTTTCCAATACACGCCACTTTACATTCTTTTAGTTCTATAACATGAATTCTTATTATAATGAATAAAACTAAACTATTACAAGTCAATGCCTTAAAGGCTACAAATTTCCAGGGCCTTACTTGATTACAACAAATGAGTCACTACTCAATACAAAGAAGCCTGTGGCTTAAATTACAACCAAATAAACAAACAAACAAAAAACAATAAATACGAGCCTCAAGCTCCAAGATTCTCCTAAGTCATTGCCTTGGTGGAGGCACACCGGTTCACCTGAAAGTGATTTCCTTCGTAGGGTGAGTATAAAACTCAATAGAAATAAACTTAATGACATGATGAAGCTTAACAATGTCATAAGGTGTATGCATATGAAATGTCATGGTAAAACTTGCATTTTCTCTTTGAAACAATGCAATGCGAGATTTCCAAAACATTTTTCCCAATATTCTTTCAAAACAAGAAGTGGCAAATATAATGAATAAATTTCCAGGACTAGTGTTCATAATAAAGCGCTATACAAGCCGCTATGCCATTTTATCGGGATTATCCGGATGGAATGGCACCTACTATGTGGGTTTAGGTCTTATACCATAGACACACAAGCCAACTTAATTCTTCTTTAATACCCCCTTGCAACTTTACCACTTTATGTACCCTTCCAATAATACAATACATGCATTTCAAAACAATAATATGTTTTCAAAACATAAAATTTTCAGTTTACAAATCCATGATATGCTCAATGCAATGTATGATTTGGAAACATTTCCATTCCTAATCCACATGCAATTTCTACAATAATCAATACAACCTTCCACCGGTTGCCAAAACAATTATCTCTAATGCCATTATTAAAAGATAACAACAATCAGTGTGTTTGGTTTGAGTTTTCTGGATTAAGTTTTTTGAAAACTGACTTTTTTGGTTTTTCGTGTTTTTTTGTTTTTAGTGAATATTTTTTAAATTTTAAACATTTTTTTTTACTTTTTTAGATGCACCTTACTTAGATGTAAAGTAAAAAATTTGTGAAAAAATATTTTAAAAAATTAATAAATACATAAAAATACAAAAAATGTTCTGAATTCTTGTATTTTTTTTTTTTTTTTGTATTTTTGGTATTTAGTGAATTTTTAAAAGATTTTTTTTACAATTTTTTTACTTTTTAGGTGTATTTATGTTAGGTGTGTCTAAAAAGTAAAAAAATTGCTTAAAATATTAAAAAAATTCAGTAAAAACAAAAAAAACACGGAAAATAAGAAAGTAGAATTTTCTGAAAAGTGTTTTTTGAAAAGTGGAAACAAGAAAGGTGATAATATTCAAAATCATAACAAAACCGAAATCCCAACGATTTATACAAAATCTCCCGATTCCTAAAAACACATTCACACTCCTTACGAGTCTTGTGATTCTCAACTAAAAATATACAATTTTCCTAAAACCGTTCACATTGTTTTCCATCAAAAACCACTATTTCAAAAGAGTAACAATACTCAGTATTTTCCAATGGTTTGAAAACATTTCTCAAATGAACCCTATTTCAACCAAAATCCCACAAAAATTCCAATTCATTTCCCTTCCATAAAATGTCCAAACCCTAGTTTTCACAAACGTTTGGGGACTTTTTCAAAACACTATTTTCTATAAAATCTTCTTATACAACAACTACTATATTACCAATTTTAAATCACAACTAAAAACAAAGCTTTTCCTGTAATAACCCGACCCTCGCATGTGCTTCTGTCATGTTTAAGTCCCTTATTTCGTGCTTTTCACTGCGTTATGACAACAATTTGTGATATTATCTGTTGGACAAGGAAAAAAACATCTGTGTATTTAAAATGTTTGGAACAGAAATTGGGAGCCTTAGAGGTATGATAATCCGAAATTGATGTTATATCTGAGCTCAGCATAATTTTTAGGTAATATTAAGCATGTTGGTGAAATTTCAATTCGGAACGTGTAAACTGATTCAATTTTGTCCTTATTCACATCTTATATATATATATATATATATATATCTCCATGTATTATGTGTAATGTCCCTAACAACACTTTGACTTGAGAAAAAGCTTGGGTTAGAGAGGGAGTTGAGAGGTAGGGTGAAGAAGAGTGATAAAGAAGGTGAAGAATTTGAAGCTTTAACCCTCAAGGTATGTAAATTTAGGTATTGTCTTGGATAAAGATGGTTGGTGAGTAGAATTGTCTTTGATAGGGAGGATTCATGGGATGTGTATGGAATAAATTGAGAGTTATGTTGATGTTAGTTTGATTTAGTGGTTAATTTCATTCTACTCCTTATCTCTACATGATCATGCACAATTATGGACTTAGATGATCTTAGTGCATACAAGTCTTCATGTTTATGTTCTACACTTCTCCATGTTTATGTTATGCTTATGAATGTAAGGGATAAGATTTGATTTGATTTGTTGAGATTAACATATGTTCCACCTCTTAAATCACATGATTTTTGAACCATATTTTAAGCATTTAAAGATCCATTTTAACCCTTGTTGATACTACCAAAGAATTGGATTTTTGGACAGGTTTTGGGCAGAATCGCCGCACGTGCGGGAGTCAATGCCGCACGTGCGGCACTTGGGGCAAAATTTTGGGCTGAACATTGCCTAAAAGGCACGTGCGGGGCATCACTGCCGCACGTGCAGGAGGATCTGCCGCACGTGTGGGGCTCACAGCCGCACGTACGGCCCATGTTGAAAAACATGGTTTGTTTCTTTTGACCTGTTTGACCCTCTGGAATGTGTGAAATGAGCATTTGAAATTGTTACAGTGTTCCTTTATTTACTGGAAGTTAATGACTGAAATGCGAATGTATGAAGATGTTAAACTAACTTGTGAGTTCTATGTGTGTGTAGGGCACACTCCAGGAGGAAGTCGCATCCCACCACCACACAGTGAGTAATAGTGCAAGGAATATGTATTCATTTTCCGTTAATGCTTACCGTTATCAAAGTTTTGTTTCCGTATTTTTTCCGTAAGTTCCTACATTACATAATCTTGACTGAAACGTGATGAGAATGTAAATGTGAAAGGAATTTGTGCACAACTGAAGCATTCTGGGCCGAGGGCCATTCTGTTATATCTGGGCCAATGGCCATTTTGTTATTCCTGGGCCAATGGCCCTTCTGTTATTTCTGGGCCAATGGCCATTCTGTGATTTCTGGGCCAAGGGTCGTTCTATTAATTCTGGGCTTAAGGTCGTTCTGAAAGTAATGTAGCATTGGACTACCCTTATGAGCTCTGCAGTCACATACGCATAGTTATGAGTTATGATTTATCTTACGCATTGAATTATCTTGGTATGATTATTCACTGAGTTTCGTTCACTCCGCATTTATCTGTTTCTGTAGGTAATCAACCCGGGAGCCAGTCTTAACTCCTGAAGCTCGTTTACTTTTGTCAACCCGATATGTTCAGGCACTTAATTGGATCCGTCCCATTTTTGTAGACTTTTGTCAAGTTTTGTAGTCTAACTACCTGTCTTGGGTTGTCTGTAATTAGTTAATATTTTTTTCTTATGACCAATGCTAGGGCTGGATCTGTATGTATATATGTATGTAACCGATGCTCGGATGCATGTTTTGGTAAAGTATTATCTGTGGTAATGTCTGTGATCCTGGCATGATAGTCATGGCTCAATGGAGTTTGTTTTCTGTCATGGTTTATTTTTATGCTTCCGTTCAGGCCCCTATGTTGTGTATATCAGGTTTAATGCCCATGTCTGCATAGGTCATGCCCGAACTTTTAGGGGCGGGTTCGGGATGTGACATTTCCCCTCAAATTGATGCATTATCAAAACCTAACTTTTCACAAACACTTAATTATCAAAAATAGTAGATAATGAAGCTGCGAAGCATGCACATCGATAAGAAAATCCGTACCTCAACTCCAGAAAAGGAGAAAGCCCAGAAGCCCCAAAATTCAACGTCGATGAAAACACGAACTTTTCAGACTAAAACGAAGCCCTCAACCTCCTCTACCCTAAAGTCTAAGGCACTAAGGGTGTGAAATGATTAAAAAGAGATGAAATCATGGTTTGAAGCTCAAAGAACTCAAAAATGGCGAAACAAAAGAGAGAGAGAGAGAGAGAGAGAGGGGGGGGAGAGGAGATGAGGCTAAAAATAGATATTTTCAGACACAGCCCCCATTTATATAGAAAATAGGTAGTGGGCGCGAACATAAGGTTGCAGATAAGATCCTTTCCCTTCGCAACCACGGTCACCCCTACTGCGGCCTCAACTACATAGGCCGCGGCCTGCACCGTGGCCCTTTTCATGGGCAATGCACCTTCCTCCATATATCAAACCTGAGAACACATCTTGGTTGCAGCCCATTGCAAATGCAACCATCAACAAGGCACAACGCAGATGCGACCAGTTCAAAACAAAACTCCTGGGCTACTGCCCAGCAACCAACCCAAGACAACCCCAAGATTCACATCCATTAGACATGACTCACACACCTGGACAACCACTTGTCCTAACCAGAAACTTCGCATGAAAAGGGTTTTTCTGACCTAGGCCACGACAAATGTGTTCAAGCTTTGATTGTTTATGTAATGAATCAACCGCGAACGAGCTTTTAACAAGCTAACTACGAGTCGAACTCAAGCTGTTTGGTTCATTTATCACCCCTAATTCCTATAAGGCTTCTCACGAAAAGTGACTTTGCTATAATATATAGTATAGATAGATAGATAAAAGTCAAACTTTCATATTTCATAAATACTAATATTATTATTAAATAAAATATCTTATTTTTCATATACAAAGTATAAAATCTTAACATCATTTTATTGAGGGTTGACAGATTAGGTTGAGTTAGATAGCCTCTCATCCGTCATTTGTCCAACCATAGCGGATTTGAAAATTTTTCATTTGTCCATACTATTGAAACTGCTTAAAAGCAAGTGGATTAGATTAGTGAGGTTGTTAGGATGTGCAAGTGATTAAATTGTGCACATAATATACACCTAACTTTTAAACCATTAAATATATATAAATTAATCTGAACCAATAAATAATTTTATTAGAAAAATTGAATACCTTTTCAATCCATTTTTTTATTTTTTTTTATTTACTGCTTGTTCTTATCCCACAAAGCCTCACGTTGTTTTGGTCTGAAACCCTCTTTTCTTCAGACAAAACTCCGACAATCTTCTTTGCCCTAAAAGACCATCCTGCGAAGTGCAACTCCAATGATCTTCTCTGCCCCTATTTTACTGATTGTTCCATCTATATTCTCTGCATCTGAAAACTTACCCATAACCCATGAATAAGAATATTTTAACTGTATACATCCGGAAGTAGTCCATACTTAATCATCATACAAAAAAAAGATTTTGCAACATCTACGTAACCCATTTTACAGAACCTTGACGTGAGGGTATTGAATGAAGCAACACAGAGCCCAAAATGCTTCCCTTCATTCTCTCACAAGAAAGCTACTGCTTAGTAACCCCAAAATAATAATAATAACTCACATCATAATATTCCATAGAATTGATCACTAGCATTATATTTAACATTCCATTTATACTCCTTGATCATACAACAGATGACATATCATAAATTCTAGATCCTGAATCTATGGCATATGACATGTGTACAAGAATTGAAATAAAATAAGAATCAAGTAATTTTATGCCCTAATGGCTACATCTTTCTAAGTCAATGCTTGGGTACAACAAAAATGAGTTCAACTCAATACAGTTAAAGTCCATAGGTTGTACAAAAATAATTACATCAAAAGAAACCAAAGAAGCTCTTGACTCCAAGTCCTCCTAAGCTATGTCCTTGGTGGAGGCATATCATCAGTACCTAAAAATTATTTTCCACATAGGATAAGTTAAAGCCTAGTAGAGATACTTTAACACAATGTATAAAATCTGAACGAAATCATAAGATGAATGCATATGCGTGCCATTTTTCAAACGTTTTACATTTTTATCTCAAAGCAATACTGTAGACTCTACTTTCTTCGCGCGCCCCCCTTTCGGAGAGGCGCGAATTGGTCTTATTACAGTTCGGACTCCTATCATGGTTCTGAATCTAATCTCACAAAGTGCAATGTGAGATTGATAAACACCAAAGAGTCCAATCCAGCAAATCATTTTGGAAAATCAGATTTTAAATCAAATAATGCCAAAATTGGATTGCTTTGCCAGATTACAGAGTCGCCACCTAAATATTTTATTTTGGAAAATTTAGGAAACCCTGACTCGTGCCAAAGGCCACGTGTCCGTCATCACCAAAGTTGCCTCGGCTCGGGAACTTGGATACGAGAGGGGAAGGTCCTAAAATGAGCACCCCCGCTCGCCTGATCAAAGGATCGGCCTCTACTAAGCATGATATGTTGTTTGATAAACACATGTGTTCTTATTCTGATTATTAGCTAACTTTACTATGTGATGCGCACAGCATACAAGTATAGACTCAATCACGAGAATTGGAACAAAACAACTCATGTTTGTTTTTTAAAATAGTTTGAAAGTGCTACTCGCAAGTAGGCTAAAGCGTGGAGTTGCCACCCTCAAAGTGGGCTTAAAACATAATATTGCCACTTCGTAAAGTGGGCTTAAAACTCACATTCATCGAATTGTTCCAATTCAAGTAATCAAGCCTTCACCCACAGGCATTCATGCAGTTAAGCAATTAAGCAAATAGCCTCGTGGCAAGCATGCTATCATGGCAACACTCACACTCGTGCAAGTATGCTAAAGCGTAAACACTTACAGTGTGCTCCGAGCCAAAACAAAAGCTAGTTAGAAAACAATGCATGATTCCTAACTACGCTAGATGCCTAATGCAACACATGCAATATGCAATTAAATAGGCTCGGCTATCTAATATGGCATATGATGTGACGACTTGATACATGCTCTGAAACACGTATTCAAGTAAGTGTATTGAAATACAATGCAGTTTGAATGATGCGGCGAGCCCGGTGCATGCAAGACAAATGAATGATGCACGCATGCAAGCATAAGGATGCTAATTGAAATATGTCCTAAAACTAACCATCGAAAGCGGTTAAATAAAAGGAAGAAAGAAGTGGGGTTAGAAGACATGCACATACACACGCACCCTTATTACAACATAGCGCTCTCTCGAAGGAGGGTCCGGATAAATAAGCCGAGCTATGCTAAGCTAAGCTAAGCTAAGCTAATTATTACAAACCAAATGAAATTGAAAAACTAGCTAATCTTAGCTAATTAGAATATTACAAAGATGAATTAAATTAGCTAAACACATTAACTAATTGATTGTAAAACTGGTAAATTAACTAGCTAAGTAAAGCAGTAACATGGCCTCGAGGGGAGGGAGACATGCATGCTCGGTTTGCTTCGCCCGAAAACGCATTGCCTTGCCATAAGTTGCCTCTGTTTACACTGACGGTGATCTCAGAACATCATATGAATTTCCAGATTGCATCTGCCCCAACACAGGAACACTTTGGACAATTTTTCTGCAAGTGGCCGGCCGGCCACCTCAACTGGTCGGTAGGCTACCTCAACTGGCCGGCCGGCCAATGCAAGTGGTCGATAGGCTAGTGCAAGTGGCCGGCCAGCCACTTCTCTTTCCAGAATTCTACCTTTGCTACAACACAGAGCAACAGAGCCAAGACAATGTATTTGGCAAGAAATGTATGTACTACCACCCTCCTCATCATGTCTCAAACTCAAAGGAGTGTGGTACTTGGCTCTCAAGCCCCCAATCAAGCATCTCAATGCATGATGGCCGAAGAACCAAGCTTGCACAAGCTTAGTGAATGCACACATAAGACTCAAAGTGCCTCCACCCTATCATGTATGATCAAGGGTGTTGGCGACCAAGAAATGCAACACGTTTCATTACTTTGAGTATGAAACATCTCACATTTCTTGTGTTTGGATTAACGTCCGATCTAAACACATGCAATGCAACACATATGTTATCTTGGCATATTTTACTTATCCACTTTCTTGTTTACACATTTTAGCTTACCAATTAGTCCATTAACCGGTTAAGTTCAATGTGAAAAGTCCACTAATTGGAAAGATGGTCTAAGCCACAAGTGCTTTGAGCATGAAAGAGGTTTCATGTTGTTGGTTAGTAGAAATCCTCAAGGGAGGATTAAAACCATTAGGCATGCGAACCTCAATTCCACATTCAAGCCATCAAGGGGCTCAAGACTACTTTCAAAGCGAATGAAAGATTGAAACAATGGAGTGCAATGACACATATTTCAGCACTAAAACAACATACTAAATGATTCAAAATCATGCAAACAACCCATGTAATGCATGTTTAAAGGCTTAACTCATTAAGCTAATGAAAGGGGTTGTACCACAACCTTGCAACACAAGCCTCAAAGGGCCAAACCAACTCAAAACAGAGTTAAAGCATGCCAAAACAAAGGCTAAATCATGCTGAGATTGAAGCTTAAAAGGCGAGAAAATCATGCACACAAATTGGCTCTCAAGCAAGGCATAATACACAACCCTCAAAAGCAATGAAGAAGTGAAGTATGTGAGAGTGTGACAGAGGTATATGCTCTGAAATCACATGCTAAATGATGCCATATCATGCAAACAACTCAAGCAAAGCATGTTAAGGGCCTTGAAACACAAAACTAGTGAAGATAACTTCGCTATGGCTATACAAAGCAAGGCTCAAGGGACCAAGACCACTCAAAACAGAGCTTAAATATGTCAAAGCAAGGCCAAAAACATGCTGGAATGGAGCCAACACATGCTAGAATAATAGGTTACAAAATCAAGTAAGTTAGGCTAGTAAGCACGATTACACTACAAGTGTAAGAAGCAAACAAGAGGTGCTCCAACCAGCCAAAAACGGAGTTATAGCATGTCAAAAAAGTCACAAAAACATGCTGAGAACAAGCCATGAGATGGTAGAAAGATATGCTCAACTACTAGGCCAATAATACATGCAAAAAAGATGTGAAGAGGGGGGACCACCCCCCCTCTATTTTGGTCCTCAAAACCAAATTTCTATCACTGAAAAACCTCTGTGTTTCAGTGGCAGACAGGTCAAAAAAAGAATTGTTTTAAAAGCTTTAAAGGATGGCACAAAGCTTAGCAAATAAAGCTACAAGGAGAGTGGACCACCCCTAACTCCAAAAGGGCCTCAAACAACCATTTTTAACACTTAAAAATAGAGGTTTTTGCAATTGATAACTAGGCCAAAACAGCATGCAAAGGTGGCCCAAACTAGCATACAAAAACAAGCTTAAGAGGGGTAAATGCTTACCCTTGAAGCAAAACAGCAAACAACACAACTTCTGAGCCAAAACCAGCTTTAGGAGGTCCAAACAAGCCTCCAAGAACCTCAGCTCCAAGGTGGTGGTGTTTGACTAGGTGTTTTAGTGCAAATATGTGAAGAAAACTCACTTTTAAACACAATATAGCACAATATAGCACAATATAAAGAGAGAAAGAGAGAGAGAGAGAGAGAGAGAGAGAGAGAGAGAAAGAGAGGAATCTAGAGAGAGAGGGAAATTTAGCTTCTAAAATTTCAGAACCTCTGAAAAGGGAGAGGAGCCTCCCCTTATATAGAAGAAGCAAGCAAAAAGCTTACTTCATCCCCCCATACACGTGTATGGAGATGAGCCTCAGTGGCCAACAGCTGGCTCCAAAGATCTGAAAATATCTAAAAAATGAGAAAATTGGCCGCCGGTCGACCACCTCCCCTAACCGGCCGACCACTTCAAGTGGCCTACAAGAGAGGAAAGTGGCCGGCAAGGCCTTCCCCTCCCCCAGGCAAGAGGGATCAAGGTTTGGCCCAAAAACAAGGCCAAAACATAAAGTGTTAAGAGGCTCAAAGACAAGGCACTCAGCCGAGACCTTCGGGCACTCAAAACAAGCACAAACATGCGCAATCACCGAGTGCACAACCGATGACATCAAAGTCTTGAGGTCGGTCAAAAATGGGGTGTCTACAGTTGCCCCTCTTTGACAGAACTCGGAAGTCATGAAATGACGGGAGTGAATGTCAAAGCCTAGAGACGACCCATTTTTTACAAGGCCGAAGACTTAGACAAACAGGCAAGATAACTAAATAGATGCGCCCGCAGGCAGGGGCAAAATGCAAGTGATATGCACGATGCAAGTGCATAACTTATGATCATGCAAAGAGGGCTGTAATGAAACATCTAGATAGACATGTTCTGCAAGGAAATGCTACAGCAAACTCGTACATAAGCAAGTTAACACAAACCAAACGACATCGCATGCAGAAAGGATGTAAGAAAATTGTGCAATCTTCACTGCGCCTCACATAGGGAAGGCCTAAAACGACTGTCGGACGTACCCGAAGTCTCAAACGAAACACCTCTTAGCGTGTCACAAGCGAGAGGGGAAAAAGAAGCACCCTTTAGCGTATCACACGCGAGAGAGGGAAGAAAACACCTCTCAGCGTATCACACGTGAGAGAGGGAAGAAATACCTCTCAGCGTATCACACGCGAGAGAAGGAAGAAAACACCTCTCAGCGTATCACACGCGAGAGAGGGAAGAAACACCTCTCAGTGTATCACACGCGAGAGAGGGAAGAAAACACCTCTCAACGTATCACACGCAAGAGAGGGAAGAAAACACCTCTCAGCGTATTACACGTGAGAGGGAAAGGAAGCACCTCTCAGCGTATCACACGCGAGAGAGGGAAAGGAAACACCTACAAGATGTCGGTGTAGACATCAGGCGTACCCGAGTGTCTCTAACCAACAAGATGTCGGTGTAGACACTGGGCGTACCTGAATGTCTCTAACCAACGAGAGTGTTCAAAGGACCGGAATGATATTACTCGGAATTCCTTTGAATGAACCATACATACAATATCGTTTGGTTGCATCAGCTTTGAATGAACCGTACATACAATATCGTGCCTGCACAAGAAAGAAACTTTGACAAGTACAGTGCAATAGGAATGCATGTTCTATGCGAGATTGACAGCATGACACAATGCTTCGCGAGGTATGTTTCATGCACACCATGCGAGGGACAAAACAGAAGCATATTTTATGCAACAAAACCTATGACATATTCTATGCAACACCGAATGCATGCACAATGCAACAGGTACAAGGTAAGAGCCTACACAATGCCATACAACATGACATGTATATTCTATGCAGGATTAGCGGCATATGTTATGTGAACGAAAAGCATATATTCTATGCGAATGTAAGGGTATACGCAGTGCAGTACAACATGACATAACGATGCACATGCAATGCAACATCAATAGCATATTCAAAGCAAAACATTAAGTAAAGAAATGCGCGTCTGAAAGAGACCAATTCAGTTGCTACCTCCGAGTTACCTCTCGGAGGAGCCACAATGTATCTCAAAAAGGATACACCTCATCCATGCCGACTGATGATGAATCACGCATCGAAGACATGAGTTGAAACTTCAGCAGAAAAACTTTGAGCTGAAAACTGGGCTTCTCTTGCACTTTCTCAAGAACCAAGGACTCAAAACAGTTTGAAAACACACATGGGGAATACTGGGCACCTGCCGGCCACCCTAGAAGCTTGCCGGCCACTTGATCAATCTATCGGCCACTTAAGTGGCCGGTCGGCCAGTTTAGGCAAACACGAGACAGTTTTGTCTTTTGGCATGGAGGGCTTTAAAAACACAAACCCAAATCACTTTTCTCACACCCACAGTGCCGAATTTCCTTCCTTTTTTGCCTCTAAGCAGTTTTTCCTCCCAGATCTGTGCTCCATACGCATTTTCCAACGCCCCCCGCGAGGTTGATTCACTAAAACTCTTCGGTTCTCTTCGTTTTGAACCGATCAAAATTCAGTTTCAAAGCTTCTTTCTCTATTTTCACCATTTGAGGTTTGTTTCCCTCGACTTTGTCTTGAGTTTGGTGCCCTTTTCCCGGGCTTTGACTGTCTTTGACTTTCCTCTTTCCAAGAGTTGACTTTTGTTGACTTTTTACATTTTTTGCCCACTTTGCTAATTTTCGCCTCATTTTGCAGATGGTAGACGATGTTCCACCCGGCGGGGGTTCTCCAAGGATGGAGGAGAAGCATGACATCATACTGTTCCCTCCGAGAGTTCAGCCATTCGATCCAGCGACTTACCATCCTGAGGTACATGTGCTACCAGCTAGCACAGTACGCCATTTCACTAGATTTGCATGGCGTGCGCCCGCAGATCTTCTATTACGGGAGCCTGAGTCCCATTTATCCCACGACGCCTTTGAGGTACACACTGTACTCTTATATTTCCTGCGATGTACTTTACATTCCTTGCATAGCTCGCACTCTTGCACTATATTTCATCTGCTCATTCTGAACACATATACACACTGTACTTCTGTTCATTCTGAACACATGCATACACTGTACTTCTGCTCATTCTGAACATATTCACACACAGTATTTTTGCTCACCCACACAGGTTAACTCCCGTTTTACCCGCGGGTATGGGTCCACCGCAGCGAGGGAGTGGTACATGGAGCTCCCTGATGGCGTCCGATAGATCATTGACGAGACGAGGTTTCGCCTATTCTGCACGGAGCTCTCGTGTCTCTTTGCGAGTAGGACCGTCTTAGGCGTGTTGGTGGAGAGATGGTGGGACACCACCAACTCCTTCCATTTCTCTACCACCGGGGATATGACCATGACTCCATATGACTTTACTATGCTGACAGGCCTTGAGGTAGGAGGCCAGCCGATCCCGTACAACTCCGACATGGACGAGTGGGAGGCTGCTTGGACCTATCTATTGGGAGCTCACCCGCCTATTTTTCGCTCGACAGGCTTGGTCCGGTACACCTAGTTTGCTAATCACTTCAGAGGGGGAGAGCCCACAACGATCGAGGAGACAGAGCAGTACGCCCGAGGCTTCTTCATGTTCCTCTTCGGCACTACCTTGTTTGCCGACAAAGGGAACACAGTTGGGCTATATCTTCTGAGCGCCTTAGTGAACCTATCCCAGGTGTGACACTATGATTGGGGGCGGTGCCGGCCTCGCCACTCTTTACTATTACATGAGCTCGACCTCCCGCAGGAGCGGGAATAGAGTAGGCGGCTATTAGAGCCTGGGAGGTATGTTTTACATTTCTGCTTTACATTCTCTACTGTGCTTTCTGCTTTGCACTTTCTGTACACTGCACGCACTGCATACTGCACACACATAGTCTAATCTCTGCTCTGCACTTGTACTTTCTATACACTATGCCATATTCTGCTTTCTGCAGTTTCTGTATTCTGTATTTTCTGCATTCTGCACATTGCACACATACTTTGCTTTCCGCATTATCTGTGTTTACCTGTCTTCTCACTGTAGCCCTCTTGCTTTGCACAGTTGTGGACATACGCTTACTTCCCAGCACTTGCCCCCGAGCTGGCGGTCGAGACACCTCCTGAGGTACCCTACTCACGCTGATATGACAGTCAATGCCAACCTAGGGCCCGGGAGACCCTTCCATACTTGCGCCAGTACTTCGATACAGTGAGAACAACAGAGGTAATTCAAAACTCATAGTTTTTTTTTTTTTTTTTTACTTTCATCTTCAATTCACTTTGTATATCTGATGGCAACTTTTGCTGTTTGCAGATCACATGGCAGCCCTGGCGGCAATGCCAGAGTTTACCCAATTTCATTTTGCTGCCGCTCGGGGCGCCTCCCGATATCAGATTGTACTCGAGGGACCCGTGGGCCGAGCCTGGTTCTTAAGTGAGCATTTCATACGCCAGACATTGGGCTTGCCATTACAGTCAGTTCCTTTGCCTCTACCACCGTCTATGCGGGCCATAGAGAGTTTCTCCCCTCAAGAGCTTACTGACGTTATCCGAGGCTCAGATGTAAACCGGTTCATCGGGGAGGGAGACTACACGACTTACCTCCAGACATATCTCATGCCCCTATTGGCAGGCATTCGTGCTCCCACGGGGAGGACAGTTGATATTGCTTCATCAAGCAAGGCTCAAACAGCAGGCGTTCCCTCGACGAGTAGGGCCCGGGCAGCAGGTGCCCCTTCGACGAGTAGGGCTCGGGCACCGAGGGGTGAGACTAGAGGGATGCCTTCTACTAGGCAGTGTGTTTGTCACGACCTAAACCCGCCACTATGGGTTTAGTACCGTAACCGGCCAGTAATCCGAGATTACCGAAGGCCTGCTTAACAGTGAAATAGTAATACAGAGTACAGGGGCTGGCGAAAGCCAAAACAGTAATTAAAAGATGTCCAATGAGCTGTGACAGTCTGTATGCAAAAAGACTTTTCATATCAAATTTACATTCAGTACCAAAACAGTATGCACAATATATACAGGCATTCAGGTTAGGGACCAAACCTATGTAGACACCCCATTTTTGACCGACCTTAAGACTTAGACGTCATCGATTGAGCGCTCGGTGTGATTGCGCATGTTGTGCTCGTTCGGAGGTTTCGGAGTTTCGGCTGAGGGCCTTACCCCCGAACCTCGGGACCCTTTTGTGCTTTGTCTCGGTTTGCGAACCAGGTTCTATTTTCTCTTCCTGAAGGGAGGGAGAGATCTGGTAGATCATCTCTCAATGGCCGTAGGCTACGTTTCGTGGTCGTTAGCCATTGTTCCCGTTTGGAGACCAGTTTTCCGCTTTCGGAGCCGTCGACCGTGCGCCTCGGTTCGGGACCGCTTAACTTTCTCCGTTTGCTCCGATTTTTGGCACACACCTTGTTTCCTCTCCCTAGAGGGACACTGTGGCCCAGGAGACCACCTTTGTGGTCGCACGCCACTTCCGGTGCTTGATAGTCAATTTTCGGGGTACCCGACTGCGCGTTTCGACCCCCGAACCCTCTTGCATCGGTGTGGGTTCATTTTTGGCATGGACCCTATTTTCATTGTTAGGAAGGTGGTACAAGGGTGGGAGACCACCTTTTCTTCTTGGAGACCACCTTTCTCTTCGCCGCCCGATTTTCTTGTTAGAGATCTGGTCTCCCTCACTTTTAAGCCACATTTACTGGTCTCCCACCATACCACTGGCTTTGTTTCAGTGTAGAGACCACCAATTACCCTTGGAGACCAGCTTTCTCCTTAGAGACCACTTTTCTCTCTCCTCCAGCCAGTTTTCTTGTCGAGAAACTGGTCTCCCTCACTTTTGGGCCACAATTATTGGTCTCCCATATCACCACTGAGTTGTATTCACCTAGGAGACCACCAATATGGGCTACCGACCACCTATTTTTGAGTTGGACCTTTTGACCTAGCTGGCCGACCATAAAAAGTGGCTGGCCGACCACCTGGCCTGGTCGGCCGACCACTTGAACTGGTCGGCCTACTCCCTCCTGTTTTGTCTTCCTGAGTTGCTTCCAGCTGTGCCAGCTGGAAGGCATTTGCTGCATCCTCTATACACGTGTATGGAGGATGTTTAATCTTACTTCCAAGCTTCCAAGAGAAGCTTTAGACCTCTTTGGCTATAAGAGAGACCCTCTCCCTCATTAGCAAAGGTTCAGAAGTAGCTGGAGCATACATATACATATCTCCTTCTATATCTCTCTCTTTTAGGTTCAATAGAGCCTTGTTCTTGGCCCTTCACACACCATCTCACAACCACACACTTCCACCATTGCTTGGAGGTCCTTGGAGCTTGTTTTCAGAGCTTGAGGAGCTGGTTTCTTGGTCCAGGGCTTGCTGTCTTGTTGTGCTACAAGGGTGACACACTAGTTCCCTCTTTTGGTCCTTATTTTGTTTCCTATCTTAGATCTATTTGCAAGCATATTTAGGCTTTGTCATAAATTGAAAAAAGTCTTTTTTTGAGCTTCTAAACATGTTTATTTAAGACTATTTTTCTGTTGGGGGTCATCTACCCCCTTACATGCTTCATTTCCTCTTGTTTTAGGCCATGCATCAAGGCCTTTGTTGTGAGCTTTGTTGGCCCTTTTGACCACTGAAATCCAGCGGATTTTTAGTGGTTATTATGTGTTTTTAAGCATCAAAATCAGAGAGGGGTGACCCTCTCACCCCTTGTTTTGTTTACTAGCTTTCTTGGCCTTTCAAAGGAGCCTCTATTTGCATGTTTTCAAGCCATGTTTCAGGCCACTTTTTGTGAGTTTTGTGACCTTCATAGGCTCTGTCCAGAGCCCTTTTTGCTATGTTGAATGTCTATTGTGCATGTGTAGAGTAATCCTCTTCAAGGCCTTTCAAAGGGGCCTTTACTTGCATGCTTCCTAGGCTCATTTCAGGCCCTTTTCAGTGAGTTTTAGGGCCATCATAACCTCTATCCAGAGGTGGTTTTGCCATTTTGTATGTCCATCATGCATGTGTTGAATAACCCTCTTATTGGCCTTTCAAAGGAACATATCATTCTTGCATGCATTGGCTATGTTTCCATGGGTTTTTGGGCATTATTTGGCATGGCATACTTCTGTTTTTGGCTGGTTTGGTGCGCTCTCATGTGCTTCATATAGTTGTAGTGCAAATCATGGTTCACTAGCTTGTATTGCATGATCTTTTGGCCCTTAATTCTAGCACTTTTTGGCCATGCCTTAGACTGATTTTGTGCATATTTTGGACTTCCTTAGCTCATTTTTTGGGTCTCATGGTCGAATGATGTTCGTTTTGCATGCTTGTAGTTCAATGTCCATGCTTAGCTTTGAGTTTCGAGGTCTATTACATGCATATACTGAGGTGTTTTCATGTTTTGGGGCCATTGCATATCATATTTTAGAGCTTACATGTATGCCATATTCCCATGATTTTCACTCTTTAAATGCGTTTGAGAGTTGGGCTTGTATGCCTTGTTTTCGGACCATTGAATGAGCTTCATTTCTTTGCATATTGAACCATCATTTTAGGCCATTTTCCCACTGTCTTGGACCTGCCTAGGGTCTGTTTGGGGCTGGTCTTGCCATTTGTGCATCATTTTATGTACCTTTAGTGTAATCCGCTTCACTAGTTTCGGTATACGGGCCATCTAGTATGCATTGTGTGAGGTGTTTGCATGATTCGGGTCCATCTTCCATGACATTTCAGAGCTGGAAAATGTGTGATTGTATGCCATATTTAACCCCTTGCCATGCCTTAATAGAGTTGCACTTGGTGCCTTAGGTTTGGTCCCTCGCCTTGTGCATGTTTGCATAAGTGTTGTTGCCTTAATTTCATCATGTTTGGCCACTGATTTGGGTGTGGCTGAGGCTCGCCTATCTTGGTTTAAGTTCATCTTGCATTGTATTTGCCATTTAGTCCATGTTGTTGCGTGATTGACCATTGCATTGTGTATGCCTTGATCATTTCATTATTAGTCTCCATGTGTGCATTGCGTATGCCATATAGTTTTCATGTGCATTGAGTATGCCATTGATTATTTCATAGCATTATGTATGCTAGTAGCATGTTTGCATATCATCATTTGCATGTTTGCATCATTTAGTCGCATTGCATTTAGGTTGCATAGTCCAAGTCGCATCGCACATGCCATGTATATTGCATTGTGTTTGGAGTAGGGTTTAGTCCAAACACGAAAACGAGGGACGTTTCGTACTCCAAGTGACAAAACATGCCTCGATTCTCGGTCGCCGACACTCCGGATTACCCATGATGGAATTTAGGCCTTGTTGTGTTTATATGTGCATTCATTTTACATTGAGTCGTGCAATCCGACTCCTCAGCCATCATGCATCGGGATGCGTGATTGGTGGCACGAGGATCGAGGACTACACTCCCTAGAGCTTATGCAATGACGGGGAGAGTGGTCATGCATACATATGTTGAAAATACTTTGCCATGCCCCTTTCTTGCTCTCTGTTGCAGCAAACCGGAAACCAGCAGCAAAAACTGGTCAGCAGCCTTCTGGAGCTTTATACAGTATTCCGGGACCAGTTGCAAATAGAGGCAAATCGAGGCATCGTGATGGATTTCCCGACAAGGCGACTCGAGCATGCATGCATCCCTATCATTCGGAACAGAGCTGAGGCAGTCCGTTTTTGTTTAATTTGCATGCTAGCTTATTTATCTTAGTTAATTTGTTAATTAATTAGGGTTATGTAATAATTAGCTATAATTCGTTATTCATTCGGTTGTGTATTATTTATTCGACCCTCCGAGGAGGGCAATGTTGTAATAAGTGTGCGTGTATGTGATGCATGTCTTCCAACCCCACGTCTTTTTCCCTTTTATTTACTAGCTTATGATGGTTAGTTTTAGGGCACGTTTCAATTAGAATGCTTATGCTCGCATGTTTGCATCCATTCATCTGTCTTGCATGCACCGGGCTCGGCGCATCATACTAACTGCATTGTATTTCAATTCCAAGTTGAATACATGTTATCTGTTGCATTTCATATGCCATGTTTAGAATAGCCGAGCCTATCTTAGTTGCATTTTGCATGTGTTGCATTAGACATCTTAACATGAACTAGGATCATGCATTGATTACTAACTAGTTTCTGTTTTGGCTTGGAGTACTCGATGAGTGTTTATGCTTTAGCATCCTTGCATGCGTGTGAGTGACTACCATGATAGCATGCTTACCATGTGGCTATGTGCTTATGTGATATAACTGCCTAAATGCCTGTGGGTGGAGGTTGGATTATCTGAATTGGAACAATTCATTGATCGCGAGTTTTAAGCCCACTAGATAGTGGCAAATCACCATGTTTTCTAAGCCCACTTAAGGGTGGCAAAATCCGCATTTTAGCCTACTTGCGAGTAGCAAACCGCTTTCAAAAACAAACATGAAATGTTTTGTTCCAACTCAGGCGATCTAGTCTATACTTGCATGCTGCGCGTATCATATAGTAATTCTAGGCTAATAAATCGGAATAAGAGCACATAATATTTTCAAAACTTGATATCATGGTTAGTAGAGGTCGATCTTTGATTGGGCGAGCGGGGGTGCTCACGAAGTGACCTTCCCCAATCGTACCCAAGTTCCCGAGCCGAGACAACTTTGGTGATGACGGACACGTGGCCTTAGGCACGAGTCAGGGTTTCCTAAATTCCCTCAAAATAAATATTTAGGCGGTGACTCTGTATCTGGCAAAGCAATCCATGTTTGGCACTTCTTTCAAAAAAAATCTGTTTTCAAAAACGATTTGCCGGATTTGGACTCTTTAATGATTCATCGGTCTTGCATTGCACTCTACCAGATTAGATACAGGACCGTGACATTGAGTCCTGAACTGTAGAGAGCCCAATGAACAAAACGGGATTCCCTCTCGGGACGTTCGGGGACGTCTACAACCTACCATCACAGTACAGTACAAAGATCATTCAGTCTATACATTATTACAAAATAGAGGCAAAAAGGGGGAAATCTAAAACACCCCTAAACAGCCTTGGCTTGAACAGTTTTGGAACCTCGCAGTGAGGCACAAAGGTTGGCTTGACAAAACGGAAGCTTAGCCTGACGCTCCTAGCAACGGTCTGGTGCCTGTACACCTACATATATATATGAGCAGTGAGCTAAAGCCCAGTGAATAACATATGCGTAAAGAGGTTAAGAATAAATGTCCTTTCAGTAGTGAAAACAGTCAATTATCAGTATATCAGTCATTCAGTCATAGCAGTCATAAGTGGTACATCCAATAGCAAAAACAGTACAGTAGGTCTTAATAGACCGAACAGGCAGTTGATGGCCATCATATCAGTAAACAGTAGTGGTTCCAAACATGGGAACCGACAGAGATCTCTGTAACAGTAGCAGTAACGGTAAATGCTATGGATGCCACGAGTACAGTTCACAAACAGGACAAACATTCATTCAGTAGACAGTATTATTCATAAAGCAGTTCAGTCATTTGTTCAGAGAATAATCTCATTTGGACATATCTTTACGACAGTGTTACTCACAGAGTTCTGGGCTACAGATAGCTAGAGCGTCCTCAGGTGCCAACCCTACACAGTTATAGAATGAACACATACTAAGCTATACAGTTGAGAAATAATAACTTAATCCCTAATTTGCCTTGGTGTGGTTCTATCTCAATATCCTCATTAAGATGCTATAAACTAGGCCTAAGAATGCCTAGAATGAAATGAGGATGCAAAGATGCACTTTAAAAACATTTTCAGAATTTTCAGAAAACAGAGGTTTCGCTCGAGCGTGGGTTTCCCCGCTTGAGTGTACCTGCAAACAAAAGGATCAACTCGAGCGTAAACTTACCCGCTCGAGCGGTCTGCAAAACCGGGCAAAAGTACTGGATGGGTGAAAATCATGCTCGACGGGCGCTCAACCCCCGCTCGAGCGTATGACTCAGGTCCCCGCTCGAGCGTCCATTATTCCACTCGAGCGGACTGCAAAACAAATGAAAATGCTGGGAGCACGATCTTCCCGCTCGAGCGCCAGTTTACCCGCTCGAGCGTGAGTCCAAATTCTGGAAATTCCAGATTCGAACCTCAAGCTCAAAACCAAGTTTTAAAACACCAAATTCGATCCTCTTGGGCCAATTTTCTGGAAAACTCCTGTAAACTCATAATATAACATGATTCAAAGATCAATTTGAGAAATCAAAGCCCAAAGGTAGTTCAATTAAATCCAATTTCAAACCAAAGTTCAAGAACATACTTCCAATGTGACATGCATGAATTTAAACCAATTCAAAGCTTCAATCACTAGCTCAAATGAGCCAATCTTTTCAAAACAAGATGAAATCATGGACTATAACCATAATATGGACATGCATGTAGCAATTTTCTATGAAAACAACTTTAAACTCATCCATATAGGCATGCATGCATGATATATGCCACAATGCAACATGCTAGGTCCAATTCAAGACTCAACTCTTCAATATAACGTGAATGTAACATGAACCATGCAAGAACTATCTTAAATACACAATCAAGAAGGTAATTACTCTACCTTAAGTTTCCAACTCCAAGTATAGAAGCTCAATTTTGCAATTATCTTCCAAAACCTCTTAGCCTCCAAGCAAATTTAAGATGAAAACAAGTTTTTCTCCTCTCCCTCTCTCTCTAGTCGGTTATAGACTCAAGATGGTTGATGAAATGTTTTGTTTGAATGTAATAAGGCTCAAATGTGTTTTGTATAAAGTGGCCACTAAGTGGTAGTTTGGTAAATAAGTCCAACTATTGCAATTTAGCATTATTTAATCTAATTTAATCATACCAAATCACATTTCAAATAAATATACCATAAAATCACATTAATTCTAATTAACACAAAGCACTAATCAATTTCAGATTCGACTGCTGATAAGACTTTCAATTTGCAGTTTAAAGCATGAAACATGAACAGATACATTTAACAGTCAACAGATAGAAATGCAAATAACACAATATATTCATGCAATTAATTCGGAATTTCAGTCTAATCATTTACTTATCCAGTTCAGTCACAATTTAGCAGTAAGCAGTGGTCTTATCAATAAACAGTAGTGAGGGTTGTCACAGTGTTGGATGGCTGGATCCCCTAGCTGAGCTGACAGGTTGGTGATATGGTGGGATACCTTATCAGATTCCACTCGAGCCCCCGGTGCCTGGTCATCGATATGTCAGGACTCCTGGCTCACCACCGGTATACTTTACAGCTTTTATTTATCACTCAGTTATTCATTCATTCATTCACTGATTGTTTCAACCTGTATTGGCAGCCCTCCACAAAGTATATAGAGGGGTTACTCGAGGTGATAGCCTCACTTGAGAGTATGGTCTTGAGGAGAGAGATGATGCTGAGCTCCCACGGCATTCCGGTACTCTTCAGTTTTCTTGCATTTTGGTTCCCATATTGCACTGATACACTGCATGTATAGAGTACATCTGACACATTGCATTCACATACTGTCTCTGACTTCTGCATGTACCCACTCTGCACACCACACTTGCATCTGATACATATACTGTGGCTGACACATTCAAACTGTCCTTTCAGATCACACCTCTTCAGACAGGACCAGCAGAGCCTCCTCTAGCAGCGGAGAGAGAGATTCCGGCACACAGCCGATGGAGACGTCGAGAGCCTGTCAGGCGTGATGACGATGGCGAGTCCGGTGAGGACGAGGAGCCAGCGAGTCCCCAGTCAGAGTCATCTGAAGGTGGAGGCAACGGCTCCGGCGACGGCTCAGGTTCTAAGGGTGGTGATGATGCTGAGAAGGGCTCCGAGGATGGGAGCGGAGGCAGCTCTGGTTGATGCTCCGGCTCAGGTTCAGGCGATGGCTCAGGGTCTGCTCAGCCGAGGAAGAGGATGAAGAGGGCCTCTGAGTCTTGAGCTGGGTGGCGGCGATTTAGATGTTTCTTTTGCTTTAGTTTTCCTTTTACTAGTTGTTAGCACATTGTACAGCCTTTGGTAGTTTTATTTCTTAAAACTTGTGTCTTTGTAAAAAGAAACCATGTGGAATGAAAACAGCTTTTTGTTACAAAAGTGTTGCATTTTATATTCTGAGCATCGCATTGCACCATTTTTACACAAAAATGAGATTGATGAAAATTGAACATTCAAAATGCATTGCCTTAATCAGGTAGTGAACCAACTAACAACTGTAATAACAAAACAACTCGATAAACAACACAAGGCCTTGACAGGCCAAACAATGTAATTACAACTCGATAAACAAATTGCAACAACTCGATAAGCAAAGCGACAACTAGATGAATAAAACAAATACAACTCAATAAGCAAATACAACTATTAAGCAAAACAGTAGGGCGCACCCGAAATAGAATCAGACTCAGGTCTTCAGCATCCTCAGCACACAGGAAGGCTAAAAGCACTCTGCTGGAGACAAACAGAGGCTGCCGGCCACTTATTCTCACTGTCGGCCACTTGAGGTGGCCGACCGGCCAGAAAAGGTGGCCGGTCGGCTACTCCAACTGGTCGGTCGGCCAGTTTTGGTGGGAGCCTTCAAATTGTTGCCACCTGTCTTCCATTCAATGCTCTATCTTCTACAAAAGCTCCAGCTTCGTGGTTTCTTCATTTCAGCTCCATTTTTGCCCCAAATGGAACCGTTCTTTGCCGAAAAACTCTCCAATTGGATTGCGGCTTTAGATGGCTCGGAAAAGTTGAATTCCCGAGGTTTCAGAATAAATGCACTATTCACGCTGAGTCGCACCCCGCTACGTTTTCCGTTCCTCCATTCCGCGGCTAGGTGTTGGAATCCAGTAACTCATGTTTTTAGCTTTGGGGGTCAAGAGATGTGCCCCACTTTTGAAGAATTCCAAGTTTTGATGGAATCCCAGCGCGATGAAGAAATCCTACCCCAGTTTCGTTTTGGTCACATCCAAGCTTTAGGAAGGATGTGTGGACTTACTTTGCATGATGCTCGGTCTCTGATTCGCGACAAGGAGTTGGATATTCTCATCGGTTTTTCAACGCCGGTAACCGCGGCGATCATCTTTGGCAAAGTTTTCGGCGACATGCCCTCTGTTTGTGCATGTTATCTCATTTTCTATTTGCCCTTGGCTTTGGAGGATCTAGCATTCGTTTGATTGAGGTTGCCTAAGGCTTGAAAGAGGGCAAAAGCTACATTAGCATGACATTAGCCAAAACCTTGATGGGCTTGGATGCTTTCCATCGCCGAGAGACAACCAGGTTCGCAGGAAGTCCACTACTCTTACAGGTAATGTTTCCCACCCTTCTCACATGTATTTCTCACATTACTCGGCCCTCAGGCTCTATTTTTCTCTCAAAACCCTTTTCTCACCTTTTCTCTCTACGTACACCTCTCTATTCTTTAATCTCTCTTATTTTTCAACCCTCCCCAAATATGGCTCATGGATAAATTGAAAGTAGTGGACCCTCGCCCAGCATATTCAGCACATGGCTATTTCTTTCGCCAACGACTAGTTGATGCCCTAGATGAGAGATGGTGGTGCGAATGAATGTGCACTCGATCTACTGCTGACATCGCTTGGCGTTGCCCCTGGCTTGATCTGTCGGAAATGGGCTACAGCATGTCCCGGCAGCCTGGCATTCAACTAATTGGCCTGACGCACTACGTCTTTTACTTTTCATTTCGGTTCAGGCGTCAGTTCGGCCACGACTAGACTTGCCCGGAAGAGGGGGTGTAATACCCGACTTCATATCCGATCAAAGGCTCACATTTAGCTCGGTATGCCACTGCATGGAAGACAAGAGAATTTCTAGCCCCCGCTCCCAATTTCAGTTGTGCCCTTTCTGTGAATGCACAGCATGGCTTGAAGATGAAGCACAGACTGGGCCCACTTTGGCATCCGAAGCTTCCACAAGCTCTGGGAGGGGACACAAGAACACCTGACTTGACTATGCCCCAAATTTATTGCTTTAATTTGTACTTTCAAGTTTTCTTTTGAATGTAATAAAAAAGCAACTTCAATTTGTATCAAGAGTTAGAGAGCTCTGTAATGAAATCAATAAAATTGAAGGTTGTGGTACTGAAAATTTTTCATTTTGGTCCAAAAATGGTCTAAGTTGTAAAAAATTAATTTGAGCAAAATCAACTTTTATTAAAACTTTTCAAAACCATTTTCGATATGGATCACAACTGGACACGCCCGAGATCTATCACTGAGATGTATAACCCCGGATCCAACAACTGGAAAATTGCCCCTTGTCTGAATAACACTATACTGTAGCTCACAACCGAACTCTTGGATGTGGAATAGACAAAAATAGCCAAGACAATCACATGGACACAGTTGATTTGGAAGTGTTTGTGGCTGGACTTCAGAATGAAGTTACCTACGTATCCCAAAGATGGGAATCAAGCCTTACGTAGTTCGGTTCGGGTTCACTCGTGTATTAACACTCTCCTTTTGCGCTCTAACTTTTGCCAAGGCCGCCCTTTCTGGGTTTTCAACCTTGCGAGCTCAGTTTTTCTTATTTCAAATTTTGTGCTCTAACTTTTGCCTAGGCCGCCCTTTCGGGTTTTTAGCCTAGCGAGCCACTCAGGGATAGTATTTCTTCAACTTTTCCATGTTGATAGGTTGGGAGAACTCAAGGCCATCTAAATCCATTAGAACGACAGCTCCACCCGACCAGATAAATTTGATGATGTAAGGACCAGTCCAATTGGGTCTGAACTTGCCCCTAGGATTGTAGATGGGAGCTCGGTTGTCTTTGAGCACCAAATCCCCTTCTTTCAGATTCCTGGACTTAACTTTCTTGTTGAAAGCCCTGGCAATTCTACGTTGATAGCCTTGAATGTGGTACAGTGCTTTCAGCCTTCTTTCATCGAACAGCATAAGTTCCTCAAACCTACTCTGCTGCCAATCTGCCTCCGCTATTTGACATTCAGCCATCACCCGCAGTGATGGAACCTCAACTTCGATTGGCAGAACAGCCTCCATCCCATAAACCAGAGAATACGGAGTTGCCCTAGTAGAAGTACGGATCAATGTTCTGTAGCCCCAAAGAGCAAACGGCAACTTATCTGGCCAGTCCTTGTAGGTTTCCACCATCTTCTGTAAAATGTGCTTGATATTCTTGTTGGCGGCCTCAACCGCTCCGTTGGTTTGCAGCCTATATGTAGATGACTTGTGAAAAGCCACATTGTATTTCTCCAAAAAGTCTATCACTTCCTTCTTGAAGTGGGAACCGTTGTCCAAGATGATCTCATTCGGGACCCCATAGTGACAGATAATGTTATTCCTGATGAACTTGGCTACATGCGACGCCTTCAGCACCGCATAGGATTAGCCTCGACCCACTTTGTAAAGTAGTCTATGGCCACCAAGATGTACTCATGCCCATTCAACCCCTTCGAAGTAACTGCCCCTATTACATCAATCCCCCAGACTGAAAATGGCCACGGTGAAGTCATGTTGTATAGCTTCAACGGCAGGATGTTCATGCAGTTTGCATGGATCTGGCATTTGTGGCATCGCCGAACAAAGCCAATACAATCCTCCTCCATGGTTGACCAGTAGTAACCCTATCTGAGAATTTTTCGAGCTAGCATCACTCTGCTCATGTGCACTCCGCACTCTCCTCCGTGGATGGCCTCCATCAGGCGCCCCGACTCTTCAGCATTGACACATAGTTTATGCATTCCCAGATGGCCCTTTTGTACAATTTACCCCCACAGATGATAAACTGAGCAACCATTCTTCGAATTGCCCTCTTATCTTTGGCATTTGCCCCTAGTGGATAAGCCTTCTTTTCTAAGAAGTTCCAGATATCAAAGTACCAGGGGTTCTGATCTTGTGCTTCATCTATAGCGGCAATCAGTTCGTAGGCCGACACATATCTCTGTTCAATGATGATTGGACGCATCCGGACTCCCAACGAGATGTCTATCATGAAAGATAGAGATGATAAAGCGTTTGCAAACCTGTTGCTCTCTCTTAACAAATATGTGAAGGTTAACTTCTCAAACTTGGGAATTAGAACATCCAGGGTTTGGTGATAGATTTTTATCCTTTCTTCTTTAACCTTCCAGTCTCCTTTCGCTTGAGACACGACCAGGTTCGAGTCCCCAATGACGTCCAACCATCTTGCCCCTAGTTCTAGGGCGGGTTCTAAGCCAACAATACATGCCTCGTACTCTACCTCATTGTTTGATACCTTGAACCAGTGTTTGAAAGCTAAGGGTATGTGGGAATTGTCGGGTACTATCAGCAACACTCCTATCCCATACCCATATTGATTAGATGCTCCGTCAAAGTACATAGTCCAAATTTCTTCTTCGACTTGCAGAATGGCCTCATCTGGGAACAGATACTCTACTGCTTCATCTCCCTCCACTGGGTGATCGGCTAGGAACTCCGCTACCGCTCTCCCTTTCACAGACTTGCGAGTCATATACTTCAAATCAAATTTGGAAAGAAGAAGCAACCAACAGGCTAGCCTACCCATAAGCGCTGGTTTCTTGAAAAGATATTTGATGGGATCCAATCTCGAAACCAGTATTACGGAGTGAGCTAATAGGTAGTGCCTCAACTTCCTAGTAGCCCATACCAAGGCCAAACAAGCCTTCTCAAGCGGAGTGTAACGGGTCTCATATTCCAACATCCTCTTGCTCAGGTAATAGATAGCCTTCTCCACTTTGTCCTCAGATTCTTGTGCAAGCATGCAACCCATCGTCGTGTCGGTTACTGACAGATACAATATCAACGGTTTCCCCGGCTCCGGCGGTGACAACACATGTGGGATCTGTAGATACTGCTTGATCTACTCGAAAGCAACTTGGCATCGGTCGTCCCATTGGAATTTCTTTCCTTTCTTCAGGAGACCAAAAAGTGGTTCACAAGTCAAGGTTAATTTTGCAATAAACCGTCTTATAAATTTGCACTTTACCCAGAAAGCCTCGTACCTCCTTTTCAGTCCTTGGTGGTGGCATTTCTAAGATGGGCTTAATCTTGGATGGATCGACCTCAATGCCCCTTTGCATAATCAAGAACCCCAACATTTTCCTTGCTGTGACACCAAAAGTACATCTCTGAGGATTCAGCCGCAACCGATACTCTCTGATCTGTTGGAAAAATTTCTTCAAGGTGGTGTATTGGCCTTCTCTTGCCTTGGACTTGACAATCATGTCGTCCACGTACACCTCAACTTCTTTGTGGATCATGTCGTGCAAGATCGTGGTCGCAACCCGTTGATAAGTAGCCCCAGCATTCTTCAAACTGAACGGCATCACCCTATAGCAGTAGATTCCCCACGGGGTGGTGAAAGCAATCTTCTCCCTGTCTTCAGGTGCCATCAAAATCTGGTTGTAGGCTGAAAACCCATCCATAAATGAGAGCAGCACATGCCCCGTAGTGAAGTCCACCAATTCGTCAATATGCGGCAGAGGAAAGTCATCTTTCAGACTGACTTTATTCAAATCCCTGAAATCCACACACACCCGAATTCTGCCATCCTTTTTCAGCACCGGAACTATGTTGGCTAACCAAGTAGGGTATTCAGATACTAACAGGAACCCTGTATCAATCTGCTTAGTGACCTCTTCTTTAATTTTCAGGGCCCAGTCCGGGTGGATCCTTCGAAGCTTCTACTTAATAGGTCGGGCCTCTGGGTCAAGAGGGATCCGGTGCTGTACAATCTCAGGATCGATTCCAGGCATGTCTTCGTAGGACCACGCGAAAACATCTTTGAAATCTTTTAATAAAACGACTAAGCGTTCGCGCTCCTCCGAAGACAACATGGACCCGATCTAGACCAGACGTAGATCCTTCTCAGTACTAACATTAATTGAGGTGATTTCATCAACCAAAGGCTTTACAAACGTCTCTTGCTCTTGGTCAATCAAGTGTTTCAAAACCGGAGAAATTTTTTCCTCGTCGTTTTCATCGAAGTTTTGAAAGTCTTGATTAATGCAATAAACTAAAGGCACAGAAAAGTACTCAAAAGCCACAGCAGTACCATTCTCATTAACTTCCAGATCGTCTAATTCTTCAGTTACAACCGACTTAAAAGAAAATGAAAATGACGACCTGGACAACACAACGGCATCCAGGTTATCACCCCCAGGAATACCGGACTCTGACTCAAAAGAACTGGAATCTGATTCCGACTCCACAAACTCTGTGGAATCAGATTCCGGTTCACTACTTGACCCAGAACTGCTAAATAAAAAGCCTTCCCGTATTGCCAAACGAGGGAAAGTGCGATGGATGCATCCAGAATGCCGGAAGAAGGGCCCACAGTCGAATTATCTCCAATCATGGAAACTGAGAAGTCATCCCCGAAGCACTCCGATGTGATCTGAGGATCTGAGAGGAGACAAGCCAATGCTACCCCCATCTCAAAATCTATGCCCTTGGACTCATCCTCTTTGCACTGCTCAGCCTCAGCTGTTGGGTCAGTCTGCTCTTCGGCAACCTTATCCCGTGATAACTGTAAGTCAAAAAAGATCTCAAAACCCGGCAAGCGCCGCCTCTCTGAATTCAACCATGGCTCCGAAAAGCCGCAAAACGGGAAATCTTCTCCCTCCCGGACAAAGCATCCATTCAGGGTTCCTTGGATAGGTCTGTGCACTAGCTCGTAGTGCTTCCCGGCTTGCTTAGCCTTGGCTCTTTCGGCCATTTCCCTTCCTTTCCTTGCGCAATCCTCTTTGGTAGGCGAGTAACCTAAACCAAAGGTATAAGGGTTGTGTGGCACTCAACCAATGCAGCGACACCTTTCCGGCCACTCCGTCCTAATCCCATTACGGGCATGTGTTGAAGCTTGTTCATGAGGTAAACAAATTGTGCACTGACATATAGTCCCTCATCAACAGCCAGCATATCCTGTACTACCCGAGCCTCAGCCAAGGTGAATCCCAACAAAAAGACATCCTCCACGCTGTGTTTAATCTCCAAAACCGGTGTAGAAACCTCTGGCGACGGATGTATTGAAGAGTTCCCAAAAACAGTTGCTACCCCCTTCCCATGGGGGTATTTCAACATCTAATGTAAGGTGGAAGAGACAGCTCTTACTTGGTGCAGCCACGGCCGTCCAAGGAGTAAGTTGAAGGTGGCTGGAACATCCAAAACATGAAATTCGATGTCCTGTTGGCCCGGACCAACCTGAGTTTTGATCCGCACTGTCCCCATTACCTCCCGACTGGTGTTGTCATAAGCCCTTATCACTTGGGCCGTTGGTGCAAAATCTGCGAGCTTCAACCCGATAGCATATGCCGTTCGCGATGGACACACATTTATGGCAGATCCTGTATCAACTAGGACAACCGGTATCCACTTTTCCTTACACTCCACAGAGATGTAGAGTGGCTTGTTATGCTCAACGCCCTTAGGCGGTAGTTCTTTGTCTGTGAATGTTAAAGTCGGTGAAGCACCACCCGGGAACACCAATCCCACCAATTGCTCGGGCGTTGTATCAATCGAAAGCTTAGCCTTGTCCATGGCTGAAAGGACGGCTTGTCTATGCACCCTTGAGGCCATAAGCAGTCCCCGGATGGAGATGTCTACTTGAATTTTCTTTAGCTGCTTCAGTACAGCTTCTTCCTCTAGCAGTTTGTCTTTCTGCTTTTCAGCTTCCTTGTCTTTCCCGGACACCTCTGGCTAATCCAAATGTGGGGGCTTGAAGTACCGCCCACTCTGGGTCATATGGTCCACTTATTCGGTGTACCAAGTGTCGTCTGGTTGATTCTGTCCCCAGTCTTCATCAGTATGGGCCAGACGCAAATCGTCGTCTTCCCACCACGTCCTTTCAGTGACTGACAGGCAACTGTCCGATTCCGCTGTAGTTGTTTCCGTGTGCACAGCACATTCTGTCCCCATAGGACCCTTGGCTTTTCTAGCCCTGTCATCATTCTCGATTTTCTCTTGTTCGAACCGCCGCAGCTCGTCCTCTTGTTCTGTGTCTGCCATACACAAACTGCCCAAGTCCCGAGCAAAATTCTTCGCACCGTTGCTCTCCGGCGATTCCTCCTGATTCTCAACCGTTCCGGCCACTGCAGATGTTCTTGTTTCTGACTGTCCCTGTTTCGGCTGAGACCCCTCATCAATATCCGGCTTGTCACTGAGCCACCCTGTAATATCTGTCACCTGTAGACACCCCATTTTTGACCGACCTTAAGACTCAGACGTCATTGATTGAGCACTCGGTGATTATGCATGCTGTGCTCGTTTCGAGGTTTCGGAGTTTTGGCCGAGTGCCTCGCCTCCGGGCCTCTAAACTCTTTGTGCTTCGGCTCAGTTTGTGGACCAAGCCTTGTTTTCCTTGCTTGAGGGAAGGAGAGCTCTTGTAAACCCCTTCTTGTGGTCGTAAGCCACTTTTCCCGTTTGGAGACTAGTTTCCTGTTTTTCTAAGCCTTTGGCCGCGCGCTTTGTCTCGGGACCACTTAACGTTCTCCGTTTGGCGTGGTTTTTGAACCACACCTTGTTTCCTTGGCCTAGAGGGCCACTGTGGTTTGGGAGACCACTTTTGTGGTCATGAACCACTTTTGGTGCTTGTCAGCTAGTTTTCGAGGCTCCCGGCTGCGCGCTTTGCCTCCCGAACTTTCATCTTGTATCCGTTTTGGTTTGTTTTTGGTACAAACCTTGTTTTCCTTGTTTGGAAGATGGTACAAGGGTGGGAGACCAGTTTCTCTCCCCGCAAACCACTTTCCTTCCTGCCAGCCAGTTTTCTGGTCTAACAACTGGTCTCCTTGGTCTTTGGGCCACCTTTTCTGGTCAGTGACCACACCACTGCATTGTTTTCATGCTGCTGACCTCCTCCCACCATGGATGACCAGTTTTTGTCTTGGGAGACCACTTGAAGTGCTCGGACGACCACTTTAAGTAGCTGGCCGACCACTTCAAGTGGTCAGCTGCTTTTTGTCACCTTTTTGGAGATATTTTTAGTCAGCTGGTACAGCTAGAGAGCACTAGAACCATCCTCCATACACGTGTATGGAGGGATGGCCTTGAACCTTTAGCTTCTTCAAGAAGCTTGAGCCTTGCTTCTCTATAAGAGAGAGGCTTCCCCTCCCTCCTCCAAGTTCAGAAAATCTCCCTTGAGCTATACATATAATCTATATCTATACATCTTCATTTCTCTCTTGTTTTGTGCCTTAAAGTGTTATTTCTTCATACTTTAACACACAAACACACACTCAAACACCATCCCTTGGTTGCTGAGGCTTCTTGAGGTTTGTTTTGGAGTTTTTGGGCTGGTTTTGGTTCAAAAAAGTGTGCTGGAGTTGCAGTCTTGAAGAGGTTCTACAAAGGTGAGCTTTTAAGCTTTTAAACCCCTATTCTTGCTTAAGCTTTTTGGACCCTTTTGCATGCTGTTTTAAGACTAACTTCCTACTGCAAAAAGTTCTGATTTTTGGTCCTTAAAATGTTTGTTTAGGTCACTTTTGTGTTGGGGTTGTCTACCCCTCTTAGGCCTTGTTTGGCCTTGCTTTTGTGCCTTGTTTTTAAGCTTTGGACCACCTTGTTTTGGCCTTCTCACCACTGAAATCCAGAGGAATTTCAGTGGTGGGGATGGTGTTTTAAGGTCCCAAATAGGAGAGGGTCATCCCCTCTCCTTGTGTCATGTTTACTTGCTTTGAATGCCTCATGTGTGAGCATGTTTGTTAAGCTTATGTTGGCCATATCTTAGCTTGTATTTGGGGTTATTTTGCTGTGGCATGCTACTATTTTTACTTGGTTTTGTCACTCCATGCATGCCTTATACACTTGTAGTGTAAATCACACAAACTAGTCTTGTATGCTTCATGAAGTAGCATGTCATTCTAGCTTGATTTGAGTCCATTTCAGCATGTTGTCATACCTCTGTTAGGGTTTGGTTTGGTCACCCCTTGCATGCTCTATGCATTTATAGTGCAATTCCATGAAATAGCCTAACATGCATCATGCTTTAACATGTCATTCTAGCATGCTTTTGGCTTAACTTCAAGAAACTTTTGTCCATGTTTTAACATGCTTTAGCACTGATTTGTGTTGTTTTCGCCATGCATGACTTCCTTTGTATAGACTTGGTTCATTCTAGCTTGTTAGCTTTGTGCATCAAGTCCACTAGCATGCATTACTTGGACTATTTGAATGATTTGGCATCATTTATTATGTGATTTCAGTCCATGTTTCATGGTCATTCACTTTCATTTTTCACTCATTCAATGCGTTGGAGGGTTTGCCCCTTTATGCCTTAACATGAACCATTGCATATGTCTTCATGCCTAAACTTGCGAGTTATCATTTCAATGTGTTTTGGGGGTTATTTTGCCATGATATAATTCTGATTTTTGTTGGTTAAGTCATCCCATGCTTGGTCTTAATAGGTGTAGTGTAATCCACCTTATTTGCCTTGTATGCATCATACCTTATGCCCTTCATGCTAGCATATTTTGGCTTCCTTCCATGCATGTTTTAGACTCATCTTGACATGTTCTAGGACTGTTTTGGGTTGCCCTTGCCATATGCTTCATGTTTTGCATAGCTATAGTGTAAGTGCCTATACTAGCTTCAAGCTTTGGGTACCATAGCATGCTTTATTTGTGTTATTTAGATGATTTGGCATCACTTAATACTTCATTTCGGAGCATGTAGCATGACTATGTTCCCACTTCTTTCATGATTTAAGTACTTAAAAGGGTTGTGCATTATTGCCTTGCTTATGGCCTAGCTTGTATGCTTGCATGTCTCGACCTTTGAGCCCTTAACTTAGCATGTTTTGGTTATTGTCTTGACCTATTTCAGCTCTATCTATGTTTGGTTCATGTATTTGTGCCATGTATTGCATGCCTCCTTTGTAGTCCTCCTTATTAGCTTTCATGCTTTAGGACCTTTGCATGCTATGCTTGCTTTGTTTGAATGATTTGGCATCATTTCTTACTTAATTTCAGTGCATTTAGTGTTGTTACACTTCTGCATTTGTCACTCCTTGAGCCTGCTCGAGGGTTGTGCTCTTAGGCCTACTTGGTTGGCCAATGCATTGTGCATGCATGCCTTGCCTTGCCTTTCGCGCCTTTATTTTGGTGTTATGGCCACTGATTTGGGTAGGGCTGAGATCTGTCCATTTTGGTTTAAGTCCATTAAGCATTGTGTATGCCATGTTACATTGCATCGTGCATGTTATGTTATTGTTTGCATTGCGCATGCCATGCTCTTGATTCGCATTGTGTATGCCATGATCATATTGCATTGAGTATGCCATGATAGTCATTGCATTGAGTATGCCGTACTATTCATTGCATTTGTGTATGCTATGTTCATTTGCATTGTGCATGCTAGTTGTTGTTCATATTGTTGCATGCTTATGTTGTCTTGCATTGAATATGCATGCATTAGCATTGTGCATTGTGCATTGTGCATGCCATTAGCCTTGTTAGGTTGTTCATGTTGCATTCCATGTTTGCATGCTTAAGTCATATTGCATATTTGCATGCTTGTGTTGCATTGCATTTTTGCATACTCCATGTTACATAGCATTGTGCATGCCATGTTATGTGTTGCATTGTGTTTGGAATAGGTGTTAGTCCAAACATGGGAAACGGGGGACGTTTCATACTTGAAGTGATGAAACGTGCCTCAATTCTCGGTCGCCGACACTCTTGATCGTACATGATAGAGTTTTAGGCCTTATGTGTTTATGTGTGCATTCATCTTCATATTGAATTGTGCAACTTCACCTCTCGCCATCATGCATTGAAATGCGTGATTGGTGGCCCGAGGGTCGAGAACCACACTTCCTTGAGCTTATGAAATGATAGGGAGGGCAGTTGTGCACACATATCTTGCAAATACATTGCCATGCCCTTTCTTGTCCTCTGTTACAGCAAATTAAAAGAATGCAGCAACAATTGGTCGGCCAACCAAAAAAACTAGCTGGCCGACCACTTTTTCTACCCTGCAACAACAAAAAGTGGTCGGCAGGTGGTCTCCCACACCAACAACTGGTCGGCCACCCTCCCACAAGTCCCCAAGGTGAGTTAGAAGCTATCTGGAGCTTGGTGCAAGTTTCTGAGAGCAGTTGCAAACAGAGGCAAATTGGGGCATCGCGACGGATTTCCGAACGAGGCGACCAGGCATGCATGCACTCTTCTCTCTCTGAAGACATTGTTTTATTGCTTTACTTAGCTAAATTGCTTAGCTAGTTTATGCTTTGGATTCTATATTTAAGTAGTTAATGCGTTTAGCTGCTTAATTGTTTTGTAATAATTAGTTAACTGGGATTAGTTAATTAGCTTCGTAGTGATGTAATAATTAGTTTAATTAGCTTAGATTAGCTAGTTAGCTTCTTATTCGGTCCCTCCATCGAGAGGACCAACTGTTGTAATAAGCGTGCGTGCGTGTGATGCATGTCTTCTAACCCCCATTTCTTTCTCCCTTTTACTTAACCGCTTATGATGGTTAGTTTTAGGGCATATTTCGATTAGCATACCTTATGCTTGCATATGTGCATCTATTCATCTATCTTGCATGCACCAGGCTCGGCGCATCATACTAACTGCATTGTATTTCAATTCCTATTTGAATGCATGTATCAAGCTGCATTTCATATGGCATTATAGAATAGCCGAGCCTATTTTAGCTGCATTTTTGCATGTGTTGCATTAGCCATCTTAACATGAACTAGGATCATGCATGATTTCTAACTAGTTCTCTGTTTTGGCTCGGAGTACACTGTGAGTGTTTACGCTTTAGCATACTGCATGTGTGTTAACATTGCCATGAAAGCATGCTTGCCATGAGGCTAACTGCTTGTTTGATATAACTGCACGAATGCCTGTGGGTGAAGGTTGGATTACTTGAATTGGAACAATTCATTGAATCCCGAATTTAGCCTACTTGCGAGTAGCAAACTTCAAACCATTTTTACAAAATGAATATGCAATGTTTTGTTCCAAATTAGGCGATCTGGTCTATACTTGTATGTTGTGCGCATCACGTAGTAAGATTAGCTAATTAACCGGAATAAGAGTACATGTGTTTTCAAAAACAAAATATCATGCTTAGTACAGGTCGATCTTTGATCGGGCGAGCGGGGGTGCTCATTGCATGACCTTCCCCTCTCGTACCCAAGTTCCCGAGCCGAGGCAACTTTGGTGATGACGGACACGTGGCCTTAGGCACGAGTCAGGGTTTTCTAAATTTCTCCAAAATAAAATATTTAGATGGCGACTCTGTATTTAGCAAAGCAATCCATGTTTAGCACTTCTTTATAAAAATCAGTTTTCCAAAACGATTTGCCGAATTTGGACTCTTTGGTGATTTATCAGTCTTACATTGCACTTTGTGAGATCAGATTAAGAACCGTGACATTGAGTCCGAACTGTAGTAGCTAGAGAACAAGATGGGATTTCACGCCATCGCAAGCGCAGAGCCCGGGGAGTTCTCGGGGCGCGTCTACATCGCCCCATTCGAGTCAAACCAATTGATGCTCACATCCCTCGGATCGTGGTCATTAAAGAACTGCAGGTTGTTGATATCCTCCTCAAGGTCGGCTAGATCATCGAGCCCCTGACTCGGCCCATCCTCCCGGACAACATGTACCTCTGCCCCAGTTGGCAATTCTACCATTGGCTTGGCCTGATCTGTTGGCACAATATAACCGCACGGGTTGTATGCTTCCTCAGTTAAGCTTGCAGAGCCCTCAGGCGTTCCCTCTTCTGTCATGGCCACCACCATGGGTTCAGGTTGGGATATTGACATGCTCATCATGCATAATTCTGTGCATTCCGAGATGAACAACGCCGGCTTAGGCAGGTGGGTGGGAGTGATGTATATGCTGGGGTCATACGGGACGGCCGTGGTTTGAATCAAGTTTATCTTCCTGGGTGGAGGAGGAGGGTTGTTTTGTGGTGGGAGAGGGTTAGTGGTGACATTTGGCTTCTCGAGAAACGCAATCACCTCGTTGTCTATGAGATCCTGGATCTCATGACGCAGTCTGAAGCAGAGGTCGGTGTCATGACTGTGCTGCTGGTGAAAAGCGCAATATTTGCCCAGGCTATGTGTTGGAGGGAGGTTATTTGGTAGCGGGCGTGGTTCCAGGGGCTTCAGATGCCCTTTTCTAATCAAGACCTTCAAGGCCGCTGATAAAGACATATAGAGCGGAGAGAAAGTCCTCTGACCCCGGGGTGGATTTTTTGCTGGTTGCGAGCTGGTTCCAGATGCACCGATGAAGAGTGTAGCTGTTTTTGGTGTGGTGGTGACCATGCCGACATCAGAAGTTCTCGTGGCTGCACTACTACTTGTAGCTGCATTCGAACCGCGTGCAAACGCCCTCCTGGGCTACTCCTTTTCCTGGTCAATCAGACCTTGCCTCATAGCATCTTCAATCTGTACCCCTATCTCAAGCAAGTCAGCAAAGGTGGGGAGGGGTAAGACAATCATTTTTTGCATCAGCTTGGGTTGTAGGTTGCTCATAACCATTCTTATCTGATCTTTTTCAAGTGGCCGAGTTGTCATCATGGAGGCCTTGGCCCCCCATTGAGTGACAAAGTCAGAAAAGCCTTCCTTCGGCTCCTGCTAGATCGCCTCGAGATCACGAGTCGTGACCTCGATTTGGGTGTTGTAAGCATATTGGGCGATGAAGGCCTCGGCCATCTCCTCCCAACTCCTTTTTACTGAATCCTCCAGCTTGGCATACCAGATGGCCGCAATACCCGACAGGGTTCGACCAAAAAGGGATAGTTTCTGGAGTCTAGTCAAGCCCATCGGGCGTAGAATATCCGAGAACAGCCTCAGATGAACCATAGGATCGCCCGAACCATCGAAGTGGTCAATATGAGGCATTTTGAACCTATCCAGCAATGTCACCGCCGAATTTGTGTAGCCATCCTCTGTGTCTGGGATCGAGTTAACTCCCCTGAGCTCGTTTAAACAACTTTTCAAGCTTGCTTACTTTTAAAGCAGTAGGATCGGACTCAAATTCGAATGGCGTGTCTGTTGGGTTGGCCGGTGCTTTCGAAATCTGTGGTAGGACCGGTGGTGGGACTGGCCCTGTTGGAACGTCCGTATTCTCCCGGATGGTAGCTATATCCCCGGGTGTTGGAACCCTAGGTGGAGGTGGGGGTGGATGTGAAGTAGATGTTCCTGCTTGTTGTGGTTACTGCTATTGTTGAAGCCTAGCAATTAGTTCTGCCTGCTGAGCTACAACCTCTGTCTGACGAGCGGTAATCTCCGCCTGACGAGCAGCATCCCGCTACATGGCCTCCATGGTCTATTGGAGTTGATGCATCATTTCCTCCATACTGTCTGTAAAGTGCTAATCTGACTGAACAGGTATATATCCTCTTTCTGAGGTAGAACCCGAAAACCGAACCCTACCGCGCACAAGCGAAACAGATAGCGACCGCTAAACTAGTGACTGTTGTACTGGTATTCTATGCCTAACTACCCTCCGTCTTGTAACCGGGAGTAATGAAGCAAACACTGGTTGTTCGTCAATAAGATCCTCAGATCTATGAAGCCTTCTACCTCTGATCTAGAGTGCTCGGGGGGTATCTGCCTCGTCGGAAGCAATTGTGAAACACTACCTTGCAAAAAGAAAATAAAGCAAAAAGAAAGAAACATCAATCAGCAAACGGACAGCACCTCGACTTAGATAAAGACAACACACAGTTGAAATCATAAGCTGGACAAACTGTACTCAAACACTGATTTCTGCCCCCAAACATTCTGCCTCAAAATTGATACCCTCGAATACTGATGTCCTAAGACTGATACCCAGACTTGCAACTGATACATGCATTCCTGTAGAGACACACCCTAACAGCACATAGGATTATATGTCAACCGATGACGTCAAAGTCTTGAGGTCGGTCAAAAATGGGGTGTCTACAAATACAATGCTAGGATTATATGTCAATTCATGAAAAATATCATTTTATATTAGAAAATAAGGCAGTGGATACAAAACACTGGGAATCTTTAGGTACGTGTCTGTCAGTAGGCTATACAAGTACTACCAAAGCCATTTTACCGGTACTAACCGGAAAGATCGACACCTAACCGTGCAGGTTTTTAGACTTTCACCAAGGACACACAGGCCAACATAATAACCACAACCACACCCCCTAACCAGATTTACCAAGATATTCACCCATTTTTCTCAAAACAATACATTTTCAATGCTTAAGTATGAAACAATGCTCAATGCAAGATATATGAGCAATTAGTTTCAATTCACCTAATCCTGATGCAATTTCTACAACAATCAATGCTATCCTCCACCGATAGCCTAAAACAGATATTTATACTCAACAGATATTTTTTCAACAAAAGATATAATCTCATCATTTTCAAAATGAGAGCGATATTACATATCTAACTCCACCCTAATCATTAACAGATATATTCATTTCATCTCTTCAAAAACGCAACATCATTCATTTTTCTTTCATAAATCAAACATTTATGATTTTCAAATCACACACCATTTGCTTCTGAAAACACTTCTAAAGAAATGATTTCTAACATTTCAACATAACTCAACAATAAACACATCCCCACAACCTTTCTCAAGAACCCATTTAAAAACTCCTATTTTACATTTCAAAATCAAACCCTAGGTGTAGACGTCCCCGAACGCCCTGGGAGGATGGGTCCCGTTCTGTTCATATGGGCTCACTACAGTTCGGACTCAAATTGTCACGGTTCTCAATCTGAACCAAGGAGTCTAAATCCGGCAAATCGATTTTGAAAACAGATTTTTTTGAAAGAAGTGTCAAACATGGACTGCTTTGCCAGATACAGAGTCGCCACCTAAATATTTTATTGTGGGAAATTTAGGAAATCCTGACTCGTGCCTAAGGCCACGTGTCCGTCATCACCAAAGTTACCTCGGCTCGGGAACTTTGGTACGATTGGGGAAGGTCACTTCGTGAGCACCCCCGCTCGCCCGATCAAAGATCGGCCTCTACTAACCATGATATCTAGTTTTGAAAACATTATGCGTTCTTATTCCGGTTATTAGCCTAGATTTACTATGTGATGCGCACAGCATACAAGTATAGACCGGGTCGCCTGAATTGGAACAAAACATTTCATGTTTATTTTTAAAAGATGGTTTGCTACTCGCAAGTAGGCTCAAAATGTGGATTTTGCCACCCTCGGGTGGACTTAGAAAAGATGGTTTCGCCACTATCTAGTGGGCTTAAGACTCTCAGTCAATGATTTGTTCCAATCCAAATAACCAACCTTCACCCACAGGCACTCAGGCAGATATATCACATAAGCATATAGTCTCATGGTAAGCATGCTATCATGGCAGTCACTCACACACATGCAAGGATGCTAAAGCTTAAAAACTTACCGAGTACTCCAAGCCAAAACAGAAACTACGTTAGAAATCCATGCATGATCCTAACTATACAGAAATGTCTAATGCAACACATGCAGGAATGCAACTAAGATAGGCTCGGCTATTCTAAACATGGCATATGGAATGCTACAGCTAACATGTATTCAACTCGGAATTGAAGTACAATGCAGTAAGTATGATGCGCCGAGCCCGGTGCATGCAAAACAGATGAATGAATGCAAACATGCTATCATACTGTACGCTAATTGAAACATGCCCTATTCTAACCATCATAAGCTGGTAAATAAAAGGGAGAAAGACGTGGGGTTGAAAGACATACATCACACGCACGCACACTTATTACAATTGTGTCCTCACTCGGAGGGTCCGAATAAATAATACAGTCCCAAATGAATAATTACAGTCCGAATAAATACAAGACTCCTAATTAATTAACAAATTAATCTAGAAAAGCAGTAAATTAGCATGCAAGCTAAGGACTGCCTCAGCTCTGTTCCGAATGATGGATGATGCGTTCTTGAGTTGCCTTGCGCGGAAATCCATTGCAATGCCCTAATTAGCCTCTGTTTACAAGTAAGCCCGGAATATTGCATGAAGCCCCAAGAGATTGCCGGTTTCTGATTTGCTGCAACAGAGAGCAGGAAAGGGGCATGGCAATGTATTTTCACATATGTATGCTTGACTACTCTTCAGAGAGTGTAGTCCTCGATCCTCGTGCCACCAATCGCGCATCTCGATGCATGATGGCCGAGGAGTCAATTTGCATGACTCAATATGGAATGAATGCACATGAAAACACAACAAGGCCTAAACTCCATCATGGATAATCCGGAGTGTCGGCGACAGGGAATTGAGACACGTTCCGTCACTCGGAGTACGAAACGTCCCTCGTTTCCCGTGCTCGGGCTAACTCCTATCCCAAACACAATGCAAATGAGATGGCATGCACCATGCAACTAATATACAACCTAGCATACACAATGCTATGAAATGGCATACACAATGCTCGATGTAACATGGCATACACGATGCTCTAACATGCAACCTAGCATACGCAATGCTATGAAATGAAATGGCATACGCAATGCACGATGGACTTACACCAATATGAGTGGACCTCATCCACACTCACATTAGCGGCCATAAGATGAAAATGAGACAATCGAGATGCGTGCACACATGCACGCAAACCGAGGACCAATCCTAAGGCACAAATGCCACTCTAACAAGGCATGGTAAGGCATGAAATATGGCATTCAAACATGCAAGTTCTAGCACTGAAATGTGATGCAAAATGATCCCGAAACATGGAAACATTGCACCCGATGCATGAGATGAGCCCCGAAACTCAAAACTAGACACATGTATTGACTTATAGCTATACAAAGCATGCATTATTTGATCATGAAGCACAAAGACAGAGTCAAGGTAGTCCCAAAACATGAACATTTCTAGTTCAAAGCATGGCCAAAAGATGCTAGCAAGATGGACTAAAATAGCATGCAACTTTGACTAGCAAACATGGTTTACATGGCATGTATATGAAGCATATGAAATCTCACCAAACCAGCAAAAATCAGTGAACAAAACATGTGAAAATATGCCCAAATAAACATGGAAATGCAGCCAATGCATGTAAAAATGAGGGGCTCCTTTGGAAGGGCATACAAGGGATTATTAAGCACATGCATCAAGGACACTTAGCATGAAAAAATTAACTCTGGAAATCAAATATGATAGCCCTAAAACTCATCAAATTGGCCCTGAAATTAGTCAACAAAGCATGCAAGATAGGGCCTCTTTGGAAGGCCAAAAAGACCATCAAGCAAAACAAGGTGAGAGGGGGTCACCCCCCTCTGCTTTTGGCCTTCAAGAACACACCTAAGCCACTAAAAATCCACTGGATTTCAGTGGCTAAGAGGCCAAACCATGGCCAATGCAAGTGCTCTAATGCATAGCCCTAATCATGAAAGAATGAAGCATGCATAGGGGAAGATGACTCCAAACAGAGAATAGTCCTTAATGAAACATGAAGATGATGTCAAAACAAGACTTTTTTCAGTTTAGGTCGAGATCCAAAAAGGCTCACAAATGAGGCTAATGTATCATGCAAAATAAGCCCTAGAAGAGAAATTGAACAAACAGGACGGAAAAAGGCCTCAAATAGCAAAGAGCCTTTCAACAAAGTTGAAGAGGGGCTCAAAACAAGATACTTTACAGTTTATGAAAAATCTCAAATATGCTCACAAGTAAGGCTAAAATATGATGCAAAAATAGCCCCAAAAGAGAGATAGAGAGCAAGAGTTAGTAGGTGGCCTCAAACAGCAAAGAGCCCTTCAACAAAGTTGAAGAGGGGCTCAAAATAAGGCACTTTACAGTTTGGTTCGAAGCCCAGAAATGTTCACAAGCAAGGCTAATATATCATGCAAGAATAGCCCTAAAAAAGAGATAAAAGGGAAAGGGGTGGCAGATGGCCTTAAACAGAGAAAGGTCCTTGATCAAATATGAAGATGAGCTCAAAACAAGACTATTTCAGTTCAGGTCGAAGCCCAAAAATGCTTGCAAAAGGAGCTAAGATATCATGCAAAACAAAGCAAGAAAAGGGAAATAGGGACTCACCCTTGAAGAGAAGCTTTCCAGCAATTTTTGGTCCAAAATTCTGAGCTTTCAACCTTTGCAAATGGCCTCCAAGGTGCTGGAATGGATGATGGAGGTGTTGTGCTATGGGTTGTAGTGCAAATGGTGCAAGAATCTTAGGGTTTGGAGGGTTGAAGTAAATAGATATATGGTTGTATGTATCAATGCCCCAGCTGGTTTTCTAACCCTTTAGAAATGAAGCTCAAGTGCTGGTTTTATAGAGGAGAGAGGCCAAGGAAAAAGGGGGGAAAAACCAATTCAAATTTCCTCCCCAAAAGGGCAGACCCTCGGGCAGGGGTCTGGTGCAAAACAGCTGGCACAGCTGGAATGCACCAGGAGAGAGAAGAATGGCCGGCCAGGTGCAAAAGGTTCAGGTGGCCGGTCGACCACCTCCCCTGGCCGGCTGACCAGGTGCAAAAGGTTCAAGAAAAATTGTTGGCCGGCCACCCCAAAAAGGTGGCCTCCCAAGTGAGTGCAACACAACTATGTGGAGAAAAACCAGAAAATGTAACCCAAGAGAGAGAAAAACTAACTTTTTAGAGGGGTTCAAAAGGGTCAAGGACAATTGATGGCCGGCCTATCCATATTGGTGGCCTCCCAGGTGTGTACAACACAATAGTGTGGTGGAAAGTCAGAAAAAGTGGCCCGGGAATGGGAAAAATCAGCTTTCTAGTGAAGAAAATGGGCGATGAAGAGAGATGAAGGAATAAAGCTAGTTTTTCAGAACAATTGCTGGCCTCCCACCCTTCTACAACCTTCCTAACAATGAAAATAAGGTCTCCGCCAAAAATGAACCCAAACCGATGCAAAACGAAGGTTCGGGGGCCAAAACGCGCGGCCTGGGGCCCCGAAAACTGACTATTAAGCACCGGAGGTGGCGTTTGACCACGAAGTTGGTCTCTCAAGCCACAGTGTCCCTCAAAAGGGAGGAAACAAGGTGTATGCCAAAAACTGGAGCAAACGGAGGTGGTTAAGCGGTCCCGAACCGAGGCACACGGCCGACGGCTCCGAAAATCGAGAACCGGGCTCCAAACGGAAAAAAGGGCCTACGACCACGAAACGTAGCCTACGGCCACTGAGAGATGGTCTACGAGACCTCTCCCTCCCATCGGGAAGAGAAAACAGAGAAAACGGAACCCAGTTCGTAAACCGAGGCAAAGTACAAAAGAGTCCGGAAGTCCGAAGGCAAGGCTCGTGGCCAAGATTCCGCAACTTCAGAACGAGCACAATATGCAACATCACCGAGCGCTCAGTTGGTGACGTCTGAGTCTTAAGGTCGGTCAAAAAATGGGGTGTCTACACTAGGTTTAACCAAAAATTCCCAAATCATTAAACCTTTTCAATAAGCAAATAACTGGGCTAAGAATCATACCAAATGTTGAAGAAATCCCTACCTCAAGAGTAAAAGAAGAAGAGAGTAAGAATAAAACTTTGACGAAGCCAAAAATAAGATCCTCTCTAAATAGAATGAAGCTTTTAACGAGCTCTACATTTTTCTCCAAAGAGCTATGATGGAGAAATCAATGGGTGAGGGTATATTTGAGGTTTCAAAGCAAGAACTAGAGAGAGTGAGTGAAGAAATTAGGGTTTGGAATGTTTTAGAGAGAGAGAGAGAGAGAGAGGAAGTGAGAAAATGATAAAAAAATTTCCCTATAGCTTGGCTTTTTCACGCCCCTTTTTGGAAGCTCGAAAGAAGCCCTACAGTTTGGACTCCCACGGTTCTGAATCTAATCTCACAAGTGCAATGTGAAATTGATAAACACCAAAGAGTCCAAATCCGGCAAATCTTTTTAGAAAATTGATTTTAGGATCAAAAATGCCAAAATTGGACTGCTTTGCCAGATATAGAGTCGCCACCTAAATATTTTTTTTTTGGAAAAATTTAGGAAACCCATGACTCGTGCCAAAGGCCACGTGTCCGTTATCACCAAAGTTGTCTCAGTTGGGAACTTAGGTACGAGAGGGGAAGGTCATGAATTGAGCACCCCCACTCGCCCGATCAAAATCGGCCTCCACTAATCATGATATGATTTTTTTATAAATATTATGTGCTCTTGTTCCAATTATTAAACTAGCATTACTATGTGATGCGCACAAGTAAGTATAGACTAGTTTGCTCAAGTTGGAACAATTCAACTTCATGTTTGTTTTGCGAAAAGGGTTTGAATTTGTCACATCAAGTGGGCTTAAAGTTTGCGAATTTGCCACCAAACATGGTGGGCTTAAAATTGATTTGCCACTAGACATAATGGGTTTAAACGCACATTCGTTGAATCGTTCCAATTCAAACAACAAGCCTTCATCCACAGGCATTCAAGTAGTTTAACAAGTAAGCATTTAGCCTCATGGTAAGCATGCTAGACATGGCAATCACTCACACTTATGCAAGTATGCTAAAGTACTAAAAACTCACCTAGTACTCCAAGCTAAAAAAAATTTGAGTTAGAAAAATATACATGATTCCTAACTATAGAAGGTGTCTAATGCAACACATTCAATATGCAATTACTAGGCTCGGCTACTAATATGGCATATGAAGCAATTTGATAACATGCGGTTAAACACGTATTCAAAGAAGCAATTGAAATAACAATGCAGTTTGAATGATGCGCTGAGCCTCGGTGCATGCAAGACAAGATGAATGGATGCAAGCATGTGGTATGCTAAACGAAACATGTCCCTAATCTAACCATCATAAGCAATTAAATAAAAAGGGAGAAAGACGTGGGCTTGGAAGATATACATATTATTACATTTTGCTCTCGCGAAGAAGAGTCTGAATGAATAAAGCTAACTAGCTAACTAAACTAAGCTAATTAGGCTAACTAGACTAATTGTTACAAACCAAAATGAAATAAATAGCTAAGCTAATTAACTAATTATTACAACAATTGAATGAACTAATTAGTAAGCTAACTAATTGAGTTACAACACAACACAAATGTAAGCAAACTATGTAATTAAGATATTAACTACGCTGCCACTACTCCGCCTCGGGAAATGGAAGGTGCACATGCTCGGACACCACCCGAAAAGACCTTCGTTTTGCTCTCGAAAGCCTCTGTTTGCAGAGTTGAACACTTCCAAAATCATTCTGCTCCACCTTACCAAAATTCTGCTGAGGTTTACATCAGTGGCCAGTCGGCCACTAGAAAGTACTGCCGGCCATGGATGGTGGCCTACCAGCGACTGATGCACTGGATCATCATGCTATAACAGAGTACAAACAGCAAGAAAAGAGGGTATTTCCAAGGATTGTCTGCACAATTCACCCCTCCTTTTCATGAATAAATCCAAGTAGTTGTGAACTTAAGCCACAAACCACCAATCCGAGCAATTTCATTGCATGATAGCTTGTGATTCAACATGTGCAAGCTCAATAAATACAAAATGAGACAAACAAGAACCATCACCCTATCATGTATGATCAAGGGCAATGGAGACCTAGGAAACTTGAGACATTTCATCACTTTAAGTATGAAATGTCCCAATTTTCCTTATGTTCAATTAACGTCCGATTGAACACACACTACACAAGTTATTATCTTGCCCAATTTTAGTCCCAAGCTGTTAGTTACTCATTTTAACTTACCAACTATTCTTTAATCCAATTAAGTCCCAAAATGGTGAGTTAAAGTCCTCTAATGGAAAGAAGGCTCAAAACACAAGTTGTTTTAGGTATAAAAGAAGTCGCATACCGTTGGTAATGAACCCCCAAAGGGATTAAACCATTAAGTATGAAACCTCAATTCCACACTTAGGCAAACAAATGGCTTGAAAACACTTCCAAAGCAAAAAGAAAAACCAAGAAAGGAGGGAGGTTGCAGAGGTGATAAGTGCTGAAATGAAGTATAAAACAACACCAAAACATGCAATCAACTCAAACAAGGGGTATCTAATGGCCTAAAACACCAAGCTTGTGAGGACTATCACACTACAACCATGCAAAACAAGACTTAATTGACTCAAACAGTCCAAAACAAAGCTAAAGCAGTCTAAAACAAAGGCAAAAACATGCTGGAGTATAACTACAAAAAGCTAGAAAATCATGCTAACATATAAGATTAACTAGGCTAGCAAACAAGACACAAGGAAGGGAGGCTAACCCCTCCAATTTTGGACTTCAAAACATGTTTTTTGCCACTGAAAATACTTTGAAATTCAGTGGTTAAAAGCCCAAAAAAAGTTGGTTTAAAAGTGGGAAACAAATGTGCAAAAGCCTTAGAAGCAAGGAATAAGGGTGAGACACCCCCCTAACCTTAAATGGCTAAAAACACCAATTTCAGCCCATTAAAACATAAATTTTTACAGCTCAAAAATGGCCCAAAAACAGTGGAAAAAGATAGAGAAACAAGTGTACTAAAACAAGTTAAAAAACAAGTGTTACACCTCTTGAAGCCAAGCACAACTTTAGTCACCAATACAAGTCCAAGCCACTTTCAAGAGCTCCAACAAGACCTCAAGGGATCTCAGCTCAAAGGTGATCAATTTTGGTTAAGGATGTGTATGCAAAAGAATGATATAACTAGGCAAGTGTGCACAAAATTACAAGAGAGAGAGAAATCTAAAGAGAGAGAAAATTTTTGAGTTTGAAATCTTCTAACCTATAAACATGAGAGAGGGACTCCCTATATATAGAAAATAAGAATTCTATAAAAAGAGATCTAGCCCACCACGTGTGGACAGATGCAAGCATCTGTGAAAATAGCTGGCACAGTTGGCATAAAATATCTGCAGAAACACTGGTGGCCGATGGCCAGCAAGGCATCATTGATGGCCGACAAGGCACATCAACGGTCGAAAGACAAGAAGCTCTGGCTGGAAGCCTCCATAGATGGCCGACAGGCCACCAGAGACTACAAGAGGGAAAGACCAAGGCATGGTCCAAAAATGAGACAAAATGGATGCAGGGTTTGAAAGGCTCAAAGTTGTGGTGTTTCGCTGAGGACTTCGAGCGCTTGGTGAGCAAATAGACTCGTCATCGAATGTACTTGCAAAAACATCCAAGTCTTGAAGGGCCGTCAAAAATGGGGTGTCTACATTCCCTTTTTCCAATTTGATATATGCACAGACCGCTCGAGCGACCAAGAACACTGCTCGAGTGCACAATGACCCCTTTTTAGAAATTTTATAGACTGCAGAAGATCTCTCGAGCGCAAGAAAGACCACTCGAGCGAAAATCCTACTCCCAGAAGTTTTGCAAACCTGCAAAAATATTGGGAGATCTCAAAAACCACTCGAGCGAACTAGAAAAAAATTGGACAACAACTCTTTTGAAAAACTAACTCTCAACCTGTTTCAAACACAACAATAACTCCCAAACAACCAAACTCAACTAGCAATAAGAGTAGAAGGTTATAAATAATAGTTAAAGATATGGAATTCCGGATCTAAGAACATGAAAAGGGTCAGGTCTAAATCGGAAACCGTTATATTGTGGCAATGATTGTCTGCATAGACCATCTATCATAATTGAATTGGTGTGTTCACTCTGAGGAGTCCCACTAGCTTTGATTTCATCATATACATCCCACATGATACCAGTGTGCCTTAAGTTGTACAACAAACTGTTATAGGTCAAGATTAAAGCTTGGATTTTCAAGCTTGAATAACCAAAAGCCAACATGTCCCATACCACACCACTTGATTCCTAAGCCCTGAATCTATTTTGCATCATCCAAATGGAAGATTATGATCGGGTGACAAAACCTCCATCTGCCTTATCGCGTTTGATCAGTATCTCTGTGTCGTCATGTTTGCCTCTCTTGTTTTTCTAATTTTCTCTGATAAAAATACAAAATTAAAAATAAAAATAAATAAAAAGTGTTATGATTATGATTCATTAGTAAAAGTTATGATTTGTCATGGTGAATCATAATAAAAACATATTATGATAATTTGTTGAAAATAACTACATTTGTTATGAGTCGTTGTCATATTGTTATGAATGATAATGTCTTTGTTATGACACTATAGTGTATATTATGACATTGTTATGATTTATTGTAATATTGTTAAGATATTTAAAAAAAATTATGATTCTTCATGTAACCTATTGAATGATAGGTTTAGCAAGTCACTTTTTTATGATGTGACATGATATGGAGCATATAATAAGTACATATTATATGTCTTTTTAGAAGGTGCACATTGTAGATTTTCCCTAGATGAATCAGTTTTAACGAATTGATCGGTCCATGAGCACTTACCTATTAGACTAACAGTCATGTTGTTGTAAGAAATGGTTTAGGAAAAAACAGATTTTTTTTCAAACTTTGATCTAATTTTTAGGTGGGACCCATGTGCCAAAGTTGGCGGGTCCAGGTAGCAACGCGTTCTTTGTCGCGTAACGATTCATGTCGTATATTTGGTTGCTTAAAACCATTATCAGGTGAATAGGAAATTGATGCCAAAGTGAGCTCCATAAAAATGGTGTACTTGGTGAAATTTCTATAAAGGTTGAAGTTAAGGTTTGTCCCAGATTGCTTTGGTGGGCAAACTTTATGTGGGTTTATAAGGTTTGGGTTAACAACTTAGGGAGGGCCCCAAGGGGTACCCAAGTTTTGTGAAAGGATGAAATTATAGACAAAGTGGGCTAGACCCATTGAACCCAAAACAAACACACACGCGCACGCCTCCGCTGCTATTCGTCCGATCAGGCAAGCGGGCGGGCTAGGCTGGGCTTGGGTGCGGGTGCGTGGTGTGAGGTTGGGTTGGGCTTGTCTGGGCCAATACTAATTCTTTTTGGGCCAAAAACATTTGAATTTATTTTTTTTATTTGGAAAATAAATTCTGACCATTTGAATTCAAATTTCTTTAGAAAAATTCAAATTTTGGCTTGCACTTGTACAAATTCCATACCTGTCTGAACAAGTTCATATCTATTCAGTTCAAACCCATATTTGTTCAATTCAAACCATACAGGTTTTGTATCTGTTTAATTTAAACCGAACCTGTTCAACCCTGTCCAAATAGGTTTTCTACCTATTCTAAAAAGCCAATATTCCATCTATAAATAGGCAGTCCCTCATTTGGATTTTGTATAAAATTTTTGTTTTTCTCTACTACTTTTAACCTCTGTATTTTGCTGCATTATTTTTCCTGTGAGAAAGAGTGTAAACACAAAGTGTGTTCGTTGTGCGAATAGTTTGTAGTGCTTCTACTATTCGTTGTTGATCATTTTATCTTAAGAGATAGACGTTCACAATCTGAAAGCACCGTGAAGAGAACGAATCTGTCTAATGACACAGTGTTAAACACTGGACTTGATCAAAATTTTGTTTGAGAAAATATTAAGGTAAGTAATTAGTTTACTTTTCTATTTGATTAATTTTTTCTTTTTCAGATTCTGATTTTGTTTTTGTAACAAAATAAGAAACTGATGTTTTATTTCTTTTTTATATACTGTTTTGATTTTTGTAATCAAACAGTCTATCTCTTTTCTTCAATTCTTTCTTTGAATACATTGAAGATTGTCCAACAATCTTAAGACAAACTATTTTTGTGTCTTCATTGTATCAATAAAATTCGTTTTATTTGAATCAAATAAAATAATTTTTTGGTTTTTGTAACTAGAAAATTAGTGTGTTGTATTTTATTTTTTTTGGTTTTAGTAACTAGAAAAGTAAAATTATTGTGTTATAACTTATTTTTTGGTTTGAGTAACTAGAAAATTAATTTATGTTTTAGTTTTGGTTTTTTTTTATTTATTGTAATCAGATATTATGGCTGCTGAAAATAGAACTCCAAATCCGATTGTTACAACGACTCCGGTCCTTACCCAAAACCATGTTCAAGTTCCAATGAGTCATGGAGAAAAATTGAAAAAATTTAATGGCACCGAGTTTAAGAGATGGCAGCAGAAAATGCTGTTCTATCTTACAACTCTAAATCTTGCCCGGTTTCTCTGTGAAGAGGCTCCAGTGCTTAAAGAGGATGAAAGCGATCGACAAGTTGTTGCCACTGTAAATGCCTAGAAACATTCTGATTTTCTGTACAGAAACTACATCTTCAATGGCTTGGACAATATGTCATATAATGTTTACATTCCTCTGAAAATAGCAAAAGAATTGTGAGATTCTTTGAAGAAAAAATACAAGACAGAGGATGCCGACACAAAGAAATTTGTTGTCGGTAAATTTCTGGATTTTATTATGGTAGACTCTCAAACAGTAATTTCTCAAGTTCAAAGTTTTCGATTAATTTTACATAATATTCATGCTGAAGGTATGTCTCTTAGTGAGTCTTTCCAAGTCGCTGTGTTAGTGGAAAAATTACCACTGGCTTGGCAAGATTTCAAAAATTATTTAAAACATAAACGCAAAGAGATGACCATGGATGAATTGATTGTAAAACTAAAAATTGAGGAAGATAACCGTAAAGCTAAAAAGAGAAATGGTAAAAATCACATTGAGTCCAAGGCTAATGTAGTGGAACAAGTGCCCAAACCACATAACAAGAAGAGGAAGTTTACTGGAGATGGTCCTAAATAAGGTGACAATAATGGCAATAAAAAATTCAAAGGAAAATGCTATAACTGTGGCAAGACCAAACATCGTGCCTCCGATTGTCGCTGCCCTAAGAAGGATCGCGGAAGTACAAGCAAGAAGACTACCAATCAAGCCATGTGACAGAACTAGATTACATCTCTGACAAGGTAAATGACATCAATCTCTCTGTTGTGGTGTCTGAGGCTAATTTGGTTAGAAATCATAAAGAGTGGCAAGGTCAACACTGGGGCAACTCGACACATTTGCGCAGACAGGAAGATGTTCACTACTTATAATGAGGCTGCGAATGGTGAATAACTATTCATGGGAAATTCGCCTACTCCTGCTAAAAATAGTTTTAGACCTGTATTTGAATCTGATAAATTTGTATTAACAAAGAGTGGTATGTATGTGGATAAGGGATACATGAGTCATGGTCTCTTCAAGTTGAATATAATGACTGTTGTACCAAAATCTGTTATTAATAAGAATAACACATCTTTTGCTTGTATTCTTGAGTCAAATTTATGGCATAAGATTAGGACATGTGAATTTTGATGCATTGCGTAGACTAATTGGTTTAGATTATATACCAAAGTTTAAAATTGATCCTAATCACAAATGTGAGATATGTGTAGAAACAAAACTAACTAAGGCTCTATTTAAATCAGTTGAAAGAAAAACCAAACCTCTATAATTAATTCATACTGATGTGTGTGATCTTAAATTTATTCAAACTAGAGGAGGCAAAAAAAATTTTATAACATTTATTGATGATTGTACAAGATATTGTTATGTATATTTACTTAGTAGTAAAGATAAAGCCTTTAAAATGTTTAAATTTTATAAAACTGAAGTTGAAAATCAACTTGGTAAAACTATTAAAATGGTTAGAAGTAATAAGGGTGGTGAATATGATGCACCTTTAAATGAATTTTGTAGACAACATGGCATTATTTACCAAACTACAGCACCCTATTCTCTACTGCAAAATGGAATTACTGAAAGGAATAATAGAACCCTTAAAGAAATGATGAATGCCATATTACTAAGTTCAGCCTTACCACAAAACTTGTGGGGGGAAGCAATATTGTCTGCTAATTATGCTCTTAACAGAATACCCCATAAGAAAATGAATAGCACTCCTTATGAATTGTGGAAAGGTCGACCACCTTCCTACAAATACTTAAAAGTGTGGGGGTGTTTGGCAAAAGTAGAAGTTCCTGTTCCGAAAAAAGACTAAAATAGGATCAAAAACAATAGATTGTGTGTTTATTGGTTATGCGCATAATAATAGTGCATATCGGTTTCTAACTTATAAATCAAAAATATTTGATATACATGTGAACACTATTATAAAATCAAGGAATGCTGTGTTTTTTGAACATGTTTTTCCTTACAAAAAATGACAGGAATTAAGTTCATAGAAAAGAACTTATGATTGTACACAAAGTCAAAAGACTAATGACAATCAAATACAAGAGACTAGTAATGGTCTCAACCAATAGGATTTAACTGATGATGAACCAAGACGAAGTAAGAGAGCGAGAACATCAAAATCCTTTGGTCCTAATTTTCTGACATACCTGTTAGAAAATGAGCCTCGGAGCTTTAAGGAAGCAATGTCAGGTCCTGAAACACTTTTGTGGAAAGAGGCTGTTAATAATGAAATTGAATCTATTATGCAAAATCATATTTGGGAATTGGTAGATCTTCTACCCGGTTTTAAACTTCTTGGATATAAATGGATATTCAAGAGAAAAATGAAAGCAGATGGTTCAATAGACAAATATAAAGCAAGACTTGTGGTAAAAGGTTACAGATAAAAAGAAGGTCTGGATTATTTTAACAGATATTCCCCTGTGACAAGAATAGCATCCATCCGCATGCTTATTGCTATAGCAGCGTTGTATAATTTAGAGATACATCAAATAAATGTTAAGACAGCTTTCTTAAATGGTGATCTAAATGAAGAGATCTATATGGAGCAACCCGAAAGGGTTGTAGTGGCAGGGCAAGAAAAGAAAGTTTGCCGGCTTGTAAAATCTCTCTATGGATTAAAACAAGCTCCTAAGCAATGGTATGAAAAATTTGATCATGCTATGCTTACTAATAGGTTTAAGATAAACGAATGTGACAAATGCGTTTATGTTAAAAATACTGACCAAGGATATGTCATAGTTTATCTTTATGTGGATGACATCCTTATCATTGGAAGCAGTCAAAACATGATCAAATCAACCAAGCAAATGCTGAACAAAATATTTGATATGAAAGATATGGGAATCGTATATGTTATATTAGGAATGAAAATTATTAAAATATCTAATGGATATGTATTATCACAATCACATTATATTGATAAAATTCTTGGTAAATATATCAAGGATGATGTGAATGTAGCAAGAACACCTGTAAACATCAGTATTTATTTATCAAAAAATAAAGGTGATGTGGTATCTCAGTTAAAATACTCCCAAATCATTGGAAACCTAATGTACCTAATGAATTGCACGCGTCCTGATATAGCTTATGTTGTCAGTAAATTGAGTAGGTACACTAGTAACCCCAGAGAAGACCATTGGAAAGCGATCATTTGGGTTCTTAGATATCTAAGATTTACCCGTGATCATGGCTTAAACTTTACTCAATATCCAGCAGTACTCGAAGGCTATTGTGATGCAAATTGGATATCGGATACTTAAGATTCAAAATCCACTAGTAGATATGTCTTTACTCTAGGAGGCGCTGTTGTTTCTTGGGAATTCACGAAACAAACATGCAACACACGATCCACAATGAAATCTGAGTCCATTGCTTTAGACAAAGCAGGAGAAGAAACAAAATGGCTTTGCCACTTCTTAGAAGACATTCCAATGTGGCCAAAATCTATACCAGCTATTTGCATTTATTGTGACAGTCAATCTGCAATAGGCAGGGCACAGAGTCATATGTATAATGGTAAGTCACGACATATTCGTCATCGACATAATACCGTAAGGCAATTTCTCTCAAGTGGAATAATCTCAATAGATTATATAAAATCTAAAGAGAATATTACGGATTCGTTAACAAAAGGTTTGGCAAAAGAGCAAGTGTATAGTTCATCAAAGATGATGGAAATAAAGCCTATTACATAAGAGTCATCATAATGGTAACCCTACTTAAATGACTGGATATTCCAATAACTAAGTTCAAAGGGACAACTAAGTTATGTGTGGCTCGCCAGAAATCACCAAAGGATTAAAATTCCCTACCCATTCCTATGGTGAGAGTGATATCTGCAACATGTGTTGTACACAAGGGATTAAGGGTAAGTTTTGCTTTTAATGATTACTTATATCTTGATTTAGGCATAAAAATCAAGACGAGTATAAGAGATACTCACAATAAGAATCACTTATATGAGTACGAACTGTAGCCGGTTTTACAAGAAAACTAAATTCTCTTGAAGCACTCATGAACAACCAGGAGTGTTCAAGGCCAAAATAAACACAACCGTGAGAACCACGATATAACAGAAGATGTTTTGTATGAAATCTATTATCTTAGCTTACATAAACGGCTTAACAATTGAAGGCATCGCGTCCATTGGTTAGCTAATAAGTCCGATAGGTTTTCACTAGGAAAGGTTCAAGGCCGAAAACTACCTATCCTAATATAAGATATTTTTGATTTATACTCTTTCAACAAATTCTGCATATTGTTGCATTTTCTTTGTCATCAAATTCCATTCATATGGGGGATTGTAAGAAATGGTTTGAGAAAAAATAGATTTTTTTCCAAACTTTGGTCTAATTTTTAGGTGGGACCCATGCGCCAAAGTTGTCAGGTCCATGTGGCAATGCGTTCTTTGCCGCGTAACGATTCACGTCGTATATTTGGTTGCTCAAAACCATTTTCGGGGGAATAGGAAATTGATGCCAAAGTGAGCTCCGTGAAAATGGTGTGTTTGGTAAAATTTCTATAAAGGTTGAAGTTAAGGTTTATCCCACATTGCTTTGGTAGGNTGAATTAAACAGATATGGGTTTGAACTGAACAGATATGAACCTATTCGGACATGTATAGAATATGTACAAAAAGGTTTGAAGAAGTGCAAGCCAAAATTTGAATTTTTCAAAGAAATTTGAATTCAAATGGTTAGATAATTTATTTTCCAAATAAAAAAAAATAAATTCAAATGTTTTTGGCTCAAAAAGAATTGGTATTGGGCTGTATAAGCCCAACCCAACCTCACACCATGCACCCGCGCCCAAGCCCAGTCCAGCCCACCAGGACAAACGGCGGCGGCGGCGTGCACATGTGCTTTTATTTTGGATCCAATGGATCTAGCCCACTTTGCCCATAACCTCACCTTTCCACAAAATTTAGGTACTACTTGGGCCTCTCTCCAAGTTGTAAACCCAAGTCTTATAAACCACACAAAGTTTGCCCATCAAAGCAATGTGGGACAAACCTTAACTTCAACCTTTATAGAAATTTCACCAAACACACCATTTTCACGGAGCTCACTTTGGCATCAATTTCTTATTCCTCCGAGCAACCAAATATACAACGTGAATCGTTACGCGGCAAAGAACGCGTTGCCACATGGACCTGCAACTTTGGGCGCATGGGTCCCCACCTAAAAATTAGACCAAAGTTTGAAAAAAAATCTGTTTTTTCTCAAACCATTTCTTACAATCCCTCACATGAATTGAATTTGATGACAAAGAAATGCAACAATATGCAGAATTTGTCGAAAGAGTATAAATCAAAAATATCTTATATCAAGATAGGTAGTTTTCAGCCTTGAACCTTCCTAGTGAAAACCTATCGGACTTATTAGCTAACCAATGGACGCGATGCCTTCAATTGTTCAGCCGTTTGTGTAAGCTAAGATAATAGATTTCAAACAAAACATCTTCTGATATATCGTGGTTCTCACGGTTGTGTTTATTTTGGCCTTGACCACTCTTGGTTGTTTATGAGTGCTTCAAGAGAATTTAGCCTCTTCATTCTCGTAAAACCGGCTCTAGTTCGCACTCATATAAGTGATTCTTATTATGAGTATCTTTTATACTCGTCTTGATTTTTATGCCTAAATCAAAATATAAGTAATCATTAAAAGTAAAACTTACCCTCAATCCCTTGTGTACAACACATGTTGCAGATATCACTCTTACCATAGGAATGGGTAGGGAATTTTAATCCTTTGGTGATTTCTGGCGGGCCACACATAACTTAGTTGTCCCTTTGAACTTAGTTATTGGGATCTCCAGTCATTTAAGTAGGGTTACCATTATGATGACTCTTATGTAATAGGCTTTATTTCCATTATCTTTGATGAACTATATACTTGCTCTTTTGCCAAATCTTTGTTAACGGATCCGTAATATTTTCTTTATATTTTATAAAACTATTGAGATTATTTCACTTGAGAGAAATTGCCTTACGATATTATGTCGATGACGAATATGTCGTGACTTACCATTATACATATGACTCTGTGCCTTGCTATTGCAGATTGACTGTCACAATGAATGCAAATAGCTGGCACAGATTTTGGTCACATTGGAATGTCTTCTAAGAAGTGGCGAAGCAATTTTGTTTCTTCTCTTGCTTTGTCTAAAGCAATGAACTCAGATTCCATTGTGGATCGTGCGTTGCATGTTTGTTTGGTGAATTCCCAAGAAATAGCAGCGCCTCCTAGAGTAAAGACATATCTACTAGTGGATTTTGAATATTTAGTATCCAATATCTAATTTGCATCACAATAGCCTTCGAGTACTGCTGGATATCGAGTAAAGTTTAAGCCATGATCATGGGTAAATCTTAGATATCTAAGAACCCGAATGATCGCTTTCCAATGGTCTTCTCCGGGGTTACTAGTGTACCTACTCAATTTACTGACATCATAAGCTATATCGGGACGCGTGCAATTCATTAAGTACATTAGGCTTCCAATGATTTGGGAGTATTTTAACTGAGATACCGCATCACCTTTATTTTTTGATAAATAAATACTGATGTTTACAGGTGTTCTTGCTACATTCACATCATCCTTGATATATTTACCAAGAATTTTCTCAATATAATGAGATTGTGATAATACATATCCATTAGATATTTTAATAATTTTCATTCCTAATATAACATATACGACTCCCATATCTTTCATATCAAATCTTTTTGTTCAGCATTTGCTTGGTGATTTGATCATGTTTTGATTACTTCTAATGATAAGGATGTCATCCACATAAAGATAAACTATGACATATCCTTGGTCAGTATTTTAATATAGACGCATTTGTCACATTCGTTTATCTTAAACCCATTAATAAGCATAGCATGATCAAAATTTTTCATACCATTGCTTAGGAGCTTGTTTTAATCCATAGAGGGATTTTACAAGCCGGCAAACCTTCTTTTTTTGCGCTGCCAATACAACCTTTCGGGTTGCTCCATGTAGATCTCTTCATTTAGATCACCATTTAAGAAAGCTGTCTTAATATCTATTTGATGTATCTCTAAATTATACAACGCTGCTATAGCAATAAGCATACGGATGGATGCTATTCTTGTCATAGGGGAATATGTGTTAAAATAATCCAGACCTTCTTTTTATCTGTAACCTTTTACCACAAGTCTTGCTTATACTTGTCTATTGAACCATCTGCTTTCATTTTTCTCTTGAATATCCATTTATATCCAAGAGGTTTAAAACCGGGTAGAAGATCCACCAATTTCCAATATGATTTTGCATAATAGATTCAATTTCATTATTAACAGCCTCTTTCCACAAAAGTGTTTCAGGACCTGACATTGCTTCCTTAAAGCTTTGAGGCTCATTTTCTAACAGGTATGTCAGAAAATTAGGACCAAAGGATTTTGATGTTCTCGCTCTCTTACTTCGTCTTGGTTCATCATCAATTAAATTCTGTTGGTCAAGACCATTACTAGTCTCTTATATTTGATTGTCATTAGTCTCTTGACTTTGTGTACAATCATAAGTTCTTTTCTGTGAACTTAATTCCTGTCATTTCTTGTAAGGAAAAACATGTTCAAAAAACACAGCATTCCTTGATTTTATAATATAGTGTTCACATGTATATCAGATATTTTTGATTTATAAGTCAGAAAACCGATATGCACTACTATTATGCGCATAACCAATAAACACACAATCTATTGTTTTTGATCCTATTTTAGTATTTTTCGGAACAGGAACTTCTACTTTTGCCAAACACCCCCCACTTTTAAGTATTTGTAGGAAGGTGGTCGACCTTCAACAATTCATAAAGAGTGCTATTCGTTTTCTTGTGGGGTATTCTGTTAAGAGTATAATTAGCAGACAATATTACTTCCTGTAGACACCCCATTTTTGACCGACCTTAAGACTCAGACGTCACCGATTGAGCGCTTGGTGATGTTGCATATTGTGCTCATTCAGAAGTCTCAGAGTCGCGGCCGTGCGCCCTGCCTCCGGACTTCCGAACCCTCTTCTGTGCCTTGTCTCGGTTTGCGAACCAGACTCGGTTTTCTCTGTTTTCTTTCTGAGGGAAGGGAGTAGTCCTGTAGGCTATCTCTCGGTGGCTGTGGCTACATTTCGTGGCCATAGGCATTGCCCATTTCGGAGCCTGGTTCCCGGTTTTCGGAGCCGTCAGGCCGTGTGCCTCGGTTCGGGACGCCCAACCATCTCCGATTCCTCGGTTCTTGGCGAGTGCCTCTGTTTTATCATACCGAGGAACACTGGGGTCTCAAATACCCACTTCGTGGCCAAACACCACTTTCGGTGCTTAACGGCCGGTTTTCGGGCCCCGAACCTCGCGGTTTGGCCCCCGAGCATTCGTTTCGCATCGATTTTTCGTTCATTCTTGGAAAGTGCCTCTGTTTTATCATAACGAGGCACACTAGGGCCTCAGATCCCACTTCGTGGCTGAACGCCACTTTCGGTGCTACAGCCGGTTTTCGGCCCCGAACCTCGCGGTTTGGCCCCCGAGCATTCGTTTCGCATCGATTTTCGTTCATTCTTGGCAAGTGCCTCTGTTTTATCATAACGAGGCACACTAGGGCCTCAGATACCCACTTCGTGGCTGAACGCCACTTTCGGTGCCTACAGCCGGTTTTCGGGCCCCGAACCTCGCGGTTTGGCCCCCGACTTCATTTTGCATTAGTTTCTTGTTCAATTTTGGCAGGTACCTTCTGTTTTAGCACCAGGAAGATCACTGGAGGGTGGGAGGCCAGCAATTATCCCAGATAACCAGTTATGCTCTTCCGGCGCCCGTTTTGCTCACTTCCGGGCTAATGTTGAACACCCTAGGCCATTTTCTTCCAACAAAGCTACATATTTGTGATGAGGGCACATGGGAGGACACCAAAAAGTGGTGGTCGGCCAGTAATTGTGTTTTTCATTTTTGAGCCTCTCTTTCAAGTTCAATGTTGTGACTCCTGTTTCAAGTTGCCAAATTCCAACCTTGGAACCTTGTTCTACACACCTGGGAGGACACCAAGGTATGGTGGTCGGCCAGCAATTTTGACTTCATTTTTGGCCATGGCCGGCCGGCCAGGGGGAGTGGCTGGCCGACCAGTTGGGGTGGCCGGCCGGCCACCTTCAAGAAAGGTACCTGGCCGGCCTGCTTTCTCCTTTTGGACCCTTTACAGCTGTCCAGCTGTTTTTCAAAATATCCCTGTCCTCCGGGGGATATTTTGGGAGGGAAAGCTTGGATGCATTTCCCTCCCCTTTTACACCCTTTCTTGCCCATTTAAGGGCTGAGCTCCTCCTTGGCTAGGGTTACAACAAATTCATCTCAAGAGCCTCTCTTCCAAAACCTCCATTTTCATCCTCAAAAACTCAAAAAAGCTTCAAGTCCTAGCTCTTTTCTTCATCAACCCTAAGCTCACCATCACCACCTCACCAACACATATTTAGCAGCAAAGGAGTGTTTTTCAGAGGCTAAGAAGCAGCAATTGAAGCTAAGAAGCAACCAAAGCTTGATCTTCAAGGGTAAGCCTCTAATTCCCTTTTTCTTGCACATTTTGCTTCAATTTTCTACCCTATTTGCTCACTGTTTTGGGCTCTGACCCCTACTGATTTTGTGCTTATTTTGAGCCCCTCTACACATTGTAGAAGGGCTCAACCTTGTTTGGTATCTCTATCATGCTCTTCCTTCAATACCTCTCTTTATGCCAATATTTTGCATGCTTTGTTTGGCTTTTGAGTGATCTGTTTTCGAGCATGCAATATACTGTGAGTGGGCCTATTTTGAGCCCCTATTCAATATTAAGAAGGGCTCAACCATGTTTGGTGGTTCTATCATGCACTTGCTTTGTAATCCTTCCAATTTACCGTAAAATTGCATGGTTTTCTTTAGCCTATTTGAAGTCTGATTTTGAGCATGTCATTAACTGAGATTGAGCTTATTTGTGTCCCTCTACATTATTGTAGAAGGGATCAACTTGGTTGGGGTCTCCATGTACACTTGCCTTTATATCTCTCTTTGACCCCACTTTGCATGCCTTTTAAGCTTATTTGGCTTCTGATTTCAGCCTTCATCAGGCTTAGAAAGAGCCTTGTTTTGGCCTTATCATGATGTTTTGTTAAGGGTCTTAGGCCATTTGGTGCATCTTTTGGTACTTCATGTAATACCATCTTTGATTCCGTAAAATGCATGCTTTGTTAGGCTTTCTTGGCTTCTGTTTTCAGCCTTACATCAGGCTTAGAAAGTGTCTTAAAATGACCCATTCTTCATGTTTTGTTAAGGGTCTTAGGCATTTGGTGCATGTTTTGGTACCTCATGTTATAGCCTTTGTTGGTTCATTATTTTGCATGCTATGTTTAGCCTATCTACCATACTGAATTGGGGGATGTTATCTCTTATAAATGTGCATATTTTTGGTCCCTCTTTAATGTTGTAGAACTGTGTTTTTCAGTTTGAGCATTGTATATACCACTTGCTTTGTAATTCTCTCTTTTCCCCCATTTTTGCAGCTATTTTTGCCATACTTGTGATCATTGTTTGGCTATACTTTGTACTGAAAAAATGCTAGTTTAGGGGCTGCCTTGCTACTATTTTACATGTTATGTCCATATTATGCATGTTTAGTAGGGTTGTAGGCCATTTCGGGTGCATTACATCGCATTTCGGGCATCGGGTGTAATTTTGTCATAATTCGGGGGCTATTTGTGCATCATTTTAGCTGCTGAAATTGGAATTTTCCATATGCCATATGTCACATCTCATTCGCATGTCATTTCTGTGCCTTAGGGCCATGCCTCGGTTTGCGTGCCCGTGTGCACGCATTTCGAGGCACTTCATTTTTGTCTCTCGGCAGCTTATGTGAGTGCGGCTGAGGCCCTCTCATGTTAGTGTAAGCCCAATTTGCATTCCGTATGTCATTTCATGCTTTAATGCATCGCCTCGGTTTGCGCGCCCGTGGACACGCATTTCGAGGCACTTCATTTTTGTCCGACGGCCTCTTATGTGAGAGTGGCTGAGACCCTCTCATGTTGGTGTAAGTCCATTTCGCATTCTGTATGTCATTTTAGTTCCATTGCATTCCGTATGCCATTCTCTCGGTTTGCACGCACTTCGAGGCATTTCATTTCAGCCTCATTGCATATCATATTTCATGCCATTTCATGCCTTTATATCATTTTCTCGGTTTGCGCGCCCGTGTGCACGCATTTCGAGGCATCTCATTCTCATAGCATTGAGCATGCTAGAATTGTATATTAGTTGCATTCATGCATATCATGTGTATTGCATCGTGTTCGGGATAGGAGTTAGCCCGGGCACGGGAAACGAGGCACGTTTCGTACTCCGAGTGACGGAACGGGTCTCAATTCCCCAGTCACCGACACTCCGGATCACCCATGATGGAGTTAGGTTTTGTTGTAGCATTCATCTGCATTGCACCCTATATTGAGTTGTGCAATCCGATTCCTCGGCCATCATGTATCGATATGCGTGATTGGTGGCACGAGAATCGAGGCATGCATATATTTGTGAAATACATTGCTGTGCCCTTTTCCTGCTCTCTGTTGCAGTAAAATAAGGAATCAGCAACTTTTCGGAGTTTGGCGCGCATTTCGAGAAATATTACAAACAGAGGCTAAATTGGGCATCCCAGTGGATTTCTGCGCAAAGGCAGTCCAGCATACATCATTCATCAGAAGCGAGGCAGCCCCTGGCTTGCAAACCAATTTTACAGCTTTCTTAGTTTAATTTGTTAATTAATTAGGAATCTGTATATTTATTCGGACTGTTAATTCGGACTGTATTCGGACTGTATATTTATTCGGACCCTCTGCGCGAGGGCATAATTGTAATAAGTGTGGGTGAGTGTGATGTATGTCTTCCAACCCCACGTCTTTCTCCCTTTTATTTACCTGCTTATGATGGTTAGATTAGGGCATGTTTCAATTAGCATACAGTATGACAGAATGTTTGCATCATTCATCTGTTTTGCACGCACCGGGCTCGGCGCATCATACAAATTGCATTTGTATTTCAATTCCAAATTGAATACATGATTAGCTGTAGCATTTCACATGCCATGTTTAGAATAGCCGAGCCTGCTATAGTTGCATCTTTGCATGTGTTGCATTAGGCATTCCTGTATATTTAGGATCATGCATGATTTCTAATCAATTTTTGTTTTTGGCTTGGAGTACTCGGTGAGTTTTTATGCTTTAGCATCCTTGCATGCGTGTGAGTGTTGCCATGATAGCATGCTTACCATGAGGCTAACTGCTTATGTGATATAACTGCCTTGAATGCCTGTGGGTGGAGGTTGAGTTACTTGAATTGGGACAATTCATCCAATGTTTGTTTTAAGCCCACTAGATAGTGGCAAAATCATGTTTTCTAAGCCCACCCGAGGGTGGCAAATCCACGTCTTAGCCTACCTGCGGGTAGCACCATCAAACCATTTTCAACAAACAAACATGAAATGTTTTGTTCCAATTCAGGCGACCCGGTCTATACTTGTTTGCTGCGAGCATCACATAGTAACCTAGGCTAATAACCGGAATAAGAACATACAATGTTTTCAAAATAAGATATCATGGTTAGTAGAGGCCGGTCTTTGACCGGGCGAGCGGGGGTGCTCACGATGTGACCTTCCCCAATCGTACCCAAGTTCCGAGCCAACTTTGGTGATGACGGACACGTGGCCTTTGGCACCGAGTCAGGGTTTCCTAAATTTCCCATAAACAAAAAAACATTTAGGTGGCGACTCTGTATCTGGCAAAGCAGTCCATGTTTGGCACTTCTTTCAAAAAAATCTGTTTTCAAAACGATTTGCCGGATTTGGACTCTTTGGTTCAAGATTAAGAACCGTGACATTTGAGTCCTTGAATTGTAGTGACCCCAATATGAACAGAACGGGACTTAACCCTCCCGGGGCGTTCGGGGACGTCTACACTTCCCCCCACAAGTTTTGCAGTAAGGCTGAACTTAGTAATATGGAATTCATCATTTCTTTAAGGGTTCTATTATTCCTTTTAGTAATTCCATTTTGCTGTAGAGAATAAGGTGCTGTAGTTTGGTAAATAATGCCATGTTGTCCACAAAATTCATTTAAAGGTGCATCATATTCACCACCCTTATCATTTCTAACCATTTTAATAGTTTTACCAAATTGATTTTCAACTTCAGTTTTGTAAAATTTAAATATTTTTAAGGCTTCATCTTTACTACTAAGTAAATATACATAACAATATCTTGTACAATCATCAAAAAATGTTATAAAATATTTTTTGCCTCCTCTAGTTTGAATAAATTTAAGATCACACACATCAGTATGAATTAATTCTAGAGGTTTAGTTTTTCTTTCAACTGATTTAAATAGAGCCTTAGTTAGTTTTGTTTCTACACATATCTCACATTTGTGATTAGGATCAATTTTAAACTTTGGTATATAATCTAAACCAATTAGTCTATGCAATGCATCAAAATTCACATGTCCTAATCTTATGCCATAAATTTGACTCAAGAATATAAGCAAAAGATGTATTATTCTTATTAATAACAGATTTTGGTACAACAGTTATTATATTCAACTTGAAGAGACCATGACTCATGTATCCGTTACCTATATACATACCACTCTTTGTTAATACAAATTTATCAGATTCAAATACAGGTCTAAAACTATTTTTAGCAGGAGTAAACGAATTTCCCATGAATAGTTATTCACCATTCGCAACCTCATTATAAGTAGAGAACATCTTCTTGTCTACGCAAATGTGTCGAGTTGCCCCAGTGTTGACCCGCCACTCTTTGGGATTTCTAACCAAATTAGCCTCAGACACCACAACAGAGAGATTGATGTCATTTACCTCGTCAGAGATGTAATCTAGTTCTGTCACATTGGCTTGATTGGTAGTCTTCTTGCTTGTACTTCCGCGATCCTTCTTAGGGCGGCGGCAATCGGAGGCACGATGTTTGGTCTTGCCACAATTATAGCATTTTCCTTTGAATTTTTTATTGCCATTATTGTCACCTTATTTAGGACCATCTCCAGTAAACTTCCTCTTCTTGTTATGTGGTTTGGGCACTTGTTCCACTACATTAGCCTTGGACTCAATGTGATTTTTACCATTTCTCTTTTTAGCTTTACGGTTATCTTCCTCAATTCTTAGTCTTACAATCAGTTCATCCATGGTCATCTCTTTGCGTTTATGTTTTAAATAATTTTTGAAATCTTGCCAAGCCAGTGGTAATTTTTCCACTAACACAGCGACTTGGAAAGACTCACTAAGAGACATACCTTCAGCATGAATATTATGTAAAATTAATTGAAAACTTTGAACTTGAGAAATTACCGTTTGAGAGTCTACCATAATAAAATCTAGAAATTTACCGACAACAAATTTCTTTGTATCGGCATCCTCTGTCTTGTATTTTTTCTTCAAAAAATCCCACAATTCTTTTGCTATTTTCAAAGGAATGTAAACATTATATGACATATTGTCCAGGCCATTGAAGATGTAATTTATGTACAGAAAATCAGAATGTTTCTAGGCATTTATAGTGGCAACAACTTGTCGATCGCTTTCATCCTCTTTAAGCACTGGAGCCTCTTCACAGAGAAACCGGGCAAGATTCAGAGTTGTAAGATAGAACAGCATTTTCTGCTGCCATCTCTTAAACTCGGTGCCATTAAATTTTTTCAATTTTTCTCCATGACTCATTGGAACTTGAACATGGTTTTGGGTAAGGACCGGAGTCGTTGTAACAATCGGATTTGGAGTTCTATTTTCAGCAGCCATAATATCTGATTACAATAAATAAAAAAAAACCAAAACTAAAACATAAATTAATTTTCTAGTTACTCAAACCAAAAAATAAGTTATAACACAATAATTTTACTTTTCTAGTTACTAAAACCAAAAAAAATAAAATACAACACAATAATTTTCTAGTTACAAAAACCAAAAAATTATTTTATTGGATTCAAATAAAACGAATTTTATTGATACAATGAAGACACAAAAATAGTTTGTCTTAAGATTGTTAGACAATCTTTAATGTATTCAAAGAAAGAATTAAAGAAAGGAGATAGACTGTTTGATTACAAAAATCAAAACAGTATATAAAAAAGAAATAAAACATCAGTTTCTTATTTTGTTACAAAAACAAAATCAGAATCTGAAAAAGAAAAAATTAATCAAATAGAAAAGTAAACTAATTACTTACCATATTATTTTCTCAAACAAAATTTTGATCAAATCCAGTGTTTAACATTGTGTCGTTAAGACAGATTCGTTCTCTCCACGGTGCTTTCAGATTGTGAACGTCTATCTCTCAAGATAAAATGATCAACAACAAATAGTAGCAGCACTACAAACTATTTGCACAACGAACACACTTTGTGTTTACACTCTTTCTCACAGGAAAAATAATGCAGCAAAATACAGAGGTTAAAAGTAGTAGAGAAAAACAAAAATTTTATACAAAATCTAAATGAGGGACTGCTTATTTATAGATGGAATATTGGCTTTTTAGAATAGGTAGAAAACCTATTTGGACAGGGTTGAACAGGTTCGGTTTAAATTAAACAGATACAAAACCTGTATGGTTTGAATTGAACAAATATGGGTTTGAACTGAATAGATATGAACTTGTTCAGACAGGTATGGAATTTGTACAAGTGCAAGCCAAAATTTGAATTTTTCTAAAGAAATTTGAATTCAAATGGTCAGAATTTATTTTCCAAATAAAAAAAATAAATTCAAATGTTTTTGGCCCAAAAAGAATTAGTATTGGGCCAGACAAGCCCAACCCAACCTCACACCACGCACTCGCACCCAAGCCCAGCCTAGCCCGCCCGCTTGCCTGATCGGACGAATAGCAGTGGAGGCGTGCGCGTTTGTGTTTGTTTTGGGTTCAATGGGTCTAGCCCACTTTGTCCATAATTTCATCATTTCACAAAACTTGGGTACCCCTTGGAGCCCTCCCTAAGTTGTAAACCCAAGCCTTATAAACCCACATAAAGTTTGCTCACCAAAGCAATGTGGGACAAACCTTAACTTCAACCTTTATAGAAATTTCACCAAGTACACCATTTTTATGGAGCTCACTTTGGCATCAATTTCCTATTCACCTGATAATGGTTTTAAGCAACCAAATATATGACATGAATCGTTACGCGACAAAGAACGCGTTGCTACCTGGACCCGCCAACTTTGGCGCATGGGTCCCATCTAAAAATTAGACCAAAGTTTGGAAAAAAATCTATTTTTTCCTAAACCATTTCTTACAATAACATGATTGTTAGTCTACTAGGTAAGTGCTCATGGACCGATCAATTCATTAAAACTGATTCATCTAGGGAAAATCTACAATGTGCACCTTCTAAAAAGGCATATAATATGTACTTGTTATATGCTCCATATCATGTCACATCATAAAAAGTGACTTGCTAAACCTATCATTCAATAGGTTACATGAAGAATCATAACTTTTTAAAAATATCTTAACAATATTACAATAAATCATAACAATGTCATAATATACACCGTAGTGTCATAACAAAGACACTATCATTCATAACAATATGACAACGACTCATAACAAATATAGTTATTTTCAACAAATTATCATAATATGTTTTTATTATGATTCACCATGACAAATCATAACTTTTGGTAGTACAAATCATAACTTTTACTAATGAATCATAATCATAACACTTTTTATTTATTTTTATTTTTAATTTTGTATTTTTATCAGAGAAAATTAGAAAAACAAGAGAGGCAAACATGACGACACAAAGATACTGATCAAACGCGATAAGGCAGATGGAGGCTTTGTCACCCGATCATAATCTTCCATTTGGATGATGCATAATAGATTCAGGGCTTAGGAATCAAGTGGTGTGGTATGGGACATGTTGGCTTTTGCTTATTTAAGCTTGAAAATCCAAGCTTTAATCTTGACCTATAATAGTTTGTTGTACAACTTAAGGCACACTGGTATCATGTGGGATGTATATGATGAAATCAAAGCTAGTGGGACTCTTCAGAGTGAACACACCAATTCAATTATGATAGATGGTCTATGCAGACAGTCATTGCCACAATATAACGGTTCCGATTTAGACTTGACCATTTTCATGTTCTTAGATTCGGAATTCCATATCTTTAACTATTATTTATAACCTTTTACTCTTATTGTTAGTTGAGTTTGGTTGTTTGGGAGTTATTGTTGTGTTTGAAACAGGTTGAGAGTTAGTTTTTCAAAAGAGTTGTTGTCCAATTTTTTTCTAGTTCGCTCGAGTGGTTTTTGAGATCTCCCAATATTTTTGCAGGTTTGCAAAACTTCTGGGAGTAGGATTTTCGCTCGAGTGGTCTTTCTTGCGCTCGAGAGATCTTCTGCAGTCTATAAAATTTCTAAAAAGGGTCATTGTGCACTCGAGCAGTGTTCTTGGTCGCTCGAGCGGTCTGTGCATATATCAAATTGGAAAAAAAGGAACGTAGACACCCCATTTTGACGGCCCTTCAAGACTTGGATGTTTTTGCAAGTACATTCGATGACGAGTCTATTTGCTCACCAAGCGCTCGAAGTCTTTAGCGAAACGCCACAACTTTGAGTCTTTCAAACCCTGCATCCATTTTGTCTCATTTTTGGACCATGCCTTGGTCTTTCCCTCTTGTAGTCTCTGGTGGCCTGCCGGCCATCTATGGAGGCTTCCAGCCAGAGCTTCTTGTCTTTCGACTGTTGATGTGTCTTGCCGGCCATCAATGATGCCTTGCTGGCCATCGGCCACCAGTGTTTTCTGCATATATTTTATGCCAATTGTGCCAGTTGTTTTCACAAATGCTTGCATCTATCCACACGTGGAGGGCTAGATCTCCTTGTATAGAATTCTTGTTTTCTATATATAGGGAGTCCCTCTCTCATGTTTATAGGTTAGAAGATTTCAAACTCAAAAATTTTCTCTCTCTTTAGATTTCTCTCTCTCTTGCAATTTTGTGCACACTTGCCTAGTTATATCATTCTTTTGCATACATATCTTTAACCAAAATTGATCACCTTTGAGCTGAGATCCCTTGAGGTCTTGTTGGAGCTCTTGAAAGTGGTTTGGACTTGTATTGGTGACTAAAGTTATGCTTGGCTTCAAGAGATATAACACTTGTTTTTTAACTTGTTTTAGTACACTTGTTTCTCTATCTTTTCCACTGTTTTTGGGCCATTTTTGAGCTGTAAAAATTTCCGTTTTAATGGGTTGAAATTGGTAATTTAAGCCATTTAAGGTTAGGGGGGTGTCTCACCCTTATTCCTTGCTTCTAAGGCTTTTGCACATTTATTTCCCACTTTCAAACCAACTTTTTTCGGGCTTTTAACCACCGAATTTCAGAGTATTTTCAATGGCAAAAAACATGCTTTGAAGTCCAAAATTGGAGGGGTTAGCCTCATTTCCTTGTGTCTTATTTGCTAGCCTAGTTAATCCTATATGTTAGCATGATTTTCTAACTTTTTGTAGCTATACTCCAGCATGTTTTTGCCTTTGTTTTAGACCGCTTTAGCTCTGTTTTGGACTGTTTGGGTCAGTTAAGTCTTGTTTTGCATGGTTGTAGTGTGATAGTCCTCACTAGCTTGGTGTTTTGGGCCATTAGACACCCCTTGTTTGAGTTGATTGCATGTTTTGGTGTTGTTTTATACTTCATTTCAGCACTTATCACCTCTGCAGCCTCCCTCATTTATTGGTTTTTCTTTTTGCTTTGGAAGTGTTTTCAAGCCATTTGTTTGCCTAAGTATGGAATTGAGGTTTCATACTTAATGGTTTAATCCCTTTGGGGGTTCATTACCAACGGTATGCGACTTCTTTTATACCTAAAACAACTTGCGTTTTGAGCATTCTTTCCATTAGAGGACTTTAACTCACCATTTTGGGACTTAATTGGATTAAAGAATAGTTGGTAAGTTAAAATGAGTAACTAACAACTTGGGACTAAAATTGGGCAAGATAATAACTTGTGTAGTGTGTGTTCAATCGGGCGTTAATTGAACATAAGGAAAATTGGGACATTTCATACTTAAAGTGATGAAATGTCTCAAGTTTCCTAGGTCTCCATTGCCCTTGATCATACATGATAGGGTGATGGTTCTTGTTTGTCTCATTTTGCATTTATTGAGCTTGTAAATGTTGAATCACAAGCTATCATGCAATGAAATTGCTCGGATTGGTGGTTTGTGGCTTAAGTTCACAACTCCTTGGATTTATTCATGAAAATGAGGGGTAAATTGTGCAGACAATCCTTGGAAATACCCTCTTTTCGTGCTGTTTGTACTATGTTATAGCATGATGATCCAGTGCATCAGTCGCCGGTAGGCCACCATCCATGGCCGGCAGTACACCATAGATGGCCGGTAGTACTTTCCAGTGGCTGACTGGCCACTGATGTAAACCTCAGCAGAATTTTGGTAAGGTGGAGCAGAATGATTTTGGAAGTGTTCAACTCTGCAAATAGAGGCTTTCGAGAGCAAAACGGAGGTCTTTTCGGGTGGTGTCTGAGCACGTGTACCTTCAATTTCCCTAGGCGGAGTAGTGGCAGCATAGTTAATATCTTAATTACTTAGTTTGCTTACATTTGTGTTGTGTTGTAACTCAATTAGTTAGCTTACTAATTAGTTCATTCAATTGTTGTAATAATTAGTTAATTAGCTTAGCAATTTATTTCATTTTGGTTTGTAATAATTAGTCTAGTTAGCCTAATTAGCTTAGTTTAGCTAGCTAGTTAGCTTTATTCATTCGGACTCTCTTTCGCGAGAGCAAAATGTAATAATGTGTATATCTTCCAACCCCACGTCTTTCTCCCTTTTATTTAATTACTTGTGGTGGTTAGATTATGGACATGTTTCGTTTAGCATACCACATGCTTGCATCCATTCATCTTGTCTTGCATGCACCAAGGCTCAGCGCATCATTCAAACTGCATTGTTATTTCAATTGCTTCTTTGAATACGTGTTTAACTGCATGTTATCAAATTGCTTCATATGCCATATTAGTAGCCGAGCCTAGTAATTGCATATTGCATGTGTTGCATTAGACACCTTGTATAGTTAGGAATCATGTATATTTTTCTAACTCAAATTTTCTTAGCTTGGAGTACTAGGTGAGTTTTTAGTACTTTAGCATACTTGCATGAGTGTGAGTGATTGCCATGTCTAGCATGCTTACCATGAGGCTAAATGCTTACTTGTTAAATTGCTTGAATGCCTGTGGATGAAGGCTTGTTGTTTGAATTGGAATGATTCAACGAATGTGCGTTTAAACCCACTATGTCTAGTGGCAAATCAATTTTAAGCCCACCATGTTTGGTGGCAAATTCGCAAACTTTAAGCCCACTTGATGTGACAAATTCAAACCCTTTTCGCAAAACAAACATGAAGTTGAATTGTTCCAACTTGAGCAAACTAGTCTATACTTACTTGTGCGCATCACATAGTAATGCTAGTTTAATAACTGGAACAAGAGCACATAATGTTATAAAAAAATCATATCATGATTAGTAGAGGCCGATTTTTGATCGGGCGAGCGGGGGTGCTCAATTCATGACCTTTCCCTCTCGTATCTAAGTTCCCAACTGAGACAACTTTGGTGATGACGGACATGTGGCCTTTGGCACGAGTCATGGGTTTCCTAAATTTTCCTAAAAAAAAAATATTTAGGTGGCGACTTTTTATCTGGCAAAGTAGTCCAATTTTGGCATTTTTGATCCTAAAATCAATTTTCTAAAAAGATTTTCCGGATTTGGACTCTTTGGTGTTTATCAATTTCACATTGCACTTGTGAGATTAGATTCAGAACCATGGGAGTCCAAACTCTAGGGCTTCTTTCGAGCTTCCGAAAGGAGGCGCGAAAAAGCCAAGATATAGGGAATTTTTTTATCATTTTCTCACTTCCTCTCTCTCTCTCTCTCTCTCTCTCTCTCTCTAAAACATTCCAAACCCTAATTTCTTCACTCACTCTCTCTAGTTCTTGCTTTGAAACCTCCAATATACCCTCACCTATTGATTTCTCCATCATAGCTCTTTGGAGAAAAATGTAGAGCTCGTTAAAAGCTTCATTCTAATCAGAGAGGATCTTATTTTTGGCTTCGTCAAAGTTTTATTCTTACTCTCTTCTTCTTCTACTCTTGAGGTAAGGATTTCTTCAACATTTGGTATGATTCTTAGCCCAGTTATTTGCTTATTGAAAAGGTTTAATGATTTGGGAATTTTTGGTTAAACCTAGGGTTTGATTTTGAAATGTAAAATAGGAGTTTTTAAATGGGTTCTTGAGAAAGGTTGTAGGGATGTGTTTATTGTTGAGTTATGTTGAAATGTTAGAAATCTTTTCTTTGGAAGTGTTTTCAGTAGCAAATGCTATGTGATTTGAAAATCATAAATGTTTGATTTATGAAAGAAAAATGAATGATGTTGCGTTTTTGAAGGGATGAAATGAATATATCTGTTAATGATTAGGGTGGAGTTAGATATGTAATATCGCTCTCATTTTGAAAATGATGAGATTATATCTTTTGTTGAAAAATTATCTGTTGAGTATAAATATCTATTTTGGGCTATCGGTGGAGGATAGCTTTGATTGTTGTAGAAATTGCATCAGGATTAGGTGAATTGAAACTAATTGCTCATATATCTTGCATTGAGCATTGTTTCATACTTAAGCATTGAAAATGTATTGTTTTGAGAAAAATGGGTGAATACCTTGGTAAATCTGGTTAGGAGGTGTGGTTGTGGTTATTATGTTGGCCTGTGTGTCCCTGGTGAAAGTCTAAAAACCTGCACGGTTAGGTGTCGATCTTTCCGGTTAGTACCGGTAAAATGGCTTTGGTAGTGCTTGTATAGCCTACTGATAGACATGTACCTAAAGATTCCCAGTGTTTTGTATCCACTGCCTTATTTTCTAATATAAAATGATATTTTTCATGAATTGACATATAATCCTAGCATTGTATTGGTAGACACCCCATTTTTGACCGACCTCAAGACTTTGACGTCATCGGTTGTGCACTCGATGATTGTGCATGTTTGTGCTTGTTTTGAGCGCCCGAAGGTCTCGACTGAGTGCCTTGTCTTTGAGCCTTCTAACACTTTGTGTTTTGGCCTTGTTTTTGGGCCAAACCTTGATCCCTCTTGTCTGGGGGAGGGGAAGGCCTTGCCGGCCACTTGTGGCACTTGCCGGCCACTTTCCTCTCTTGTAGGCCACTTAAAGTGATCGGCCGGCTAGGGGAGATGGCCGGCCGGCCACCTTAAGTGGCCGGAAACCAATTTTCTCCCTTTTTAGATATTTTCAGATCTTTTGAGCCAGCTGTTGGCCACTGAGGTTCATCTCCATACACGTGTATGGAGGGATGATGCAAGCTTTTTGCTTGCTTCTTCTATATAAGGGGAGGCTCCTCCCCATTTTCAGAGGTTCTGAAATTTTAGAAGTTAAATTTCCCTCTCTCTCTTGATTCCTCTCTCTCTCTCTCTCTCTCTCTCTCTCTATATTGTGCTATATTGTGTTTAAAAGTGAGTTTTCTTCACATATTTGCACTAAAACACCTAGTCAAACACCACCACCTTGGAGCTGAGGTTCTTGGAGGCTTGTTTGGACCTCTTAAAGCTGGTTTTGGCTCAGAAGTTGTGTTGCTTGCTGTTTTGCTTAAAGGGTAAGCATTTACCCCTTTTAAGCTTTTTTTGTATGCTAGTTTGGGCCACCTTTGCATGCTGTTTTGGCCTAGTTATCAATTGCAAAAACCTTTATTTTTAAGTGTTAAAAATGGTTGTTTGAGGCCCTTTTGGAGTTAGGGGTGGTCCACCCTCCTTGTAGCTTTATTTACTAAGCTTTGTGCCATCATTTAAAGCTTTTAAAAAAATTCTTTTTTTGACCTTTCTACCACTGAAACACAGAGGTTTTTCAGTGATAGAAAGCTGGTTTTGAGAACCAAAATAGAGGGGGTGGTCCTCCCTCCTCATATCTTGTTTGCATGTGTTATTGGCCTAGTAGTTGAGCATATTTTTCTACCATCTCATGGCTTGTTCTCAGCATGTTTTTGTGACTTTTTTGACATACTATAACTCTGTTTTTGGCTGGTTGGAGCACCTCTTGTTTGCTTCTTACACTTGTAGTGTAATTGTGCTTACTAGCCTAGCTTACTTGATGTTGTAACCTATTATTCTAGCATGTGTTGGCTCCATTCCAGCATGTTTTTGGCCTTACTTTGACATATTTAAGCTCTGTTTTGAGTGGTCTTGGTCCCTTGAGCCTTGCTTTGTATAGCCATAGTGAAGTTAGCTTCACTAGTTTTGTGTTTCAAGGCCCTTAACATGCTTTGCTTGAGTTGTTTGCATGATATGGCATCATTTAGGATGTGATTTCAGAGCATATACCTCTGTCACACTCTCACATACTTCACTTCTTCATTGCTTTTGAGGGTTGTGTATTATGCCTTGCTTGAGAGCCAATTTGTGTGCATGATTTTCTCGCCTTTTAAGCTTTGATCTCAGCATGATTTAGCCTTTGTTTTGGCATGCTTTAACTCTTTTTTGAGTTGGTTTGGCCCTTTGAGGCTTGTGTTGCAAGGTTGTGGTACAACCCTTTTCATTAGCTTAATGAGTTAAGCCTTTAAACATGCATTACATGGGTTGTTTGCATGATTTTGAATCATTTAGTATGTTGTTTTAGTGTTGAAATATATGTCATTACACTCCATTGTTTCAATCTTTCATTCGCTTTGAAAGTAGTCTTGAGCCCCTTGATGGCTTGAATGTGGAATTGAGGTTCGCATGCCTAATGGTTTTAATCTCTCTTGAGGATTTCTACTAACCAACAACATGAAACCTCTTTCATGCTCAAGGCACTTGTGGCTTAGACCATCTTTCCAATTAGTGGACTTTTCACATTGAACTTAACCGGTTAATGGACTAATTGGTAAGCTAAAATGTGTAAACAAGAAAGTGGATAAGTAAAATATGCCAAGATAACATATGTGTGTTGTATTGCATGTGTTTGGATCGGACGTTAATCCAAACACAAGAAATGTGAGACTTTTCATATTCAAAGTGATGAAACGTGTTGCATTTCTTGGTCGCTAACACCCTTGATCATACATGATAGGGTGGAGGCACTTTGAGTCTTATGTGCGCATTCACTAAGCTTGTGCAAGCTTGGTTCTTCGGCCATCATGCATTGAGATGCTTGATTGGGGGCTTGAGAGCCAAGTACCACACTCCTTTGAGTTTGAGACATGATGAGGAGGGTGGTAGTACATACATTTCTTGCCAAATACATTATCTTGGCTCTGTTGCTCTCTGTTGCACTCTGTTGCAGCAAAGGCAGAATTCTGGAAAGAGAAGTGGCCGGCCGGCCACTTGCACTAGCCTACCGACCATTTGCATTGATCGGCCGGTCAGTTGAGGTAGCCTACCGACTAGTTGAGGTGGCCGGCTGGCCACTCGCAGAAAAATTGTCCAAAGTGTTCCTGTGTTGGGACAGATGCAATCTGGAAGTTCATATGATGTTCTGAGATCGCCGCGAGTGTAAATAGAGGCAACTTATGGCAAGGCAATGCGTTTTCGGGCGAAGCAAACCGAGCATGCATGTCTCTCTCCCCTCGAGGCCATGTTACTGCTTTACTTAGCTAGTTGATTTATTGGTTTTACAATCAATTAGTTAATGTGTTTAGCTAATTTAATTCATCTTTGTAATATTCTAATTAGCTTATATTAGCTAGTTTTTCAATTTCATTTGGTTTGTAATAATTAATTAGCTAAGTTAGTTAATTAGTTAGTTTGTAATAATTAGCTTAGCTTAGCGTAGCTCGGCTTATTTATTCGGACCCTCCTTCGAGAGGGTGCTATGTTGTAATAAGGGTGCGTGTGTGTGTGCATGTCTTCCAACCCCACTTCTTTCTCCCTTTTATTTAACCGCTTTCGATGGTTAGTTTTAGGGCATATTTCAATTAGCATCCTTATGCTTGCATGCGTGCATCATTTATTTGTCTTGCATGCACCAGGCTCGACGCATTATTCAAACTGCATTGTATTTCAATACACTTACTTGAATATGTGTTTCATAGCATGTATCAAGTTGTCGCATCATATGCCATCTTAGATAGCTGAGCCTATTTAATTGCATATTGCATGTGTTGCATTAGGCATCTAGCGTAGTTAGGAATCATGCATTGTTTTCTAACTAGCTTTTGTTTTGGCTCGGAGTACACTGTAAGTGTTTACACTTTAGCATACTTGCATGAGTGTGAGTGTTGCCATGATAGCATGCTTGCCATGAGGCTATTTGCTTACTTGCTTAACTGCATGAATGCTTGTGGGTGAAGGCTTGATTACTTGAATTGGAACAATTCAATGAATGTGAGTTTTAAGCCCACTTTGCGAAGTGACAATATCATGTTTTAAGCCCACTTTGAGGGTGGCAACTCCATGCTTTAACCTACTTGCCAATAGCACTTTCAAACCATTTTCAAAAACAAACATGAGTTGTTTTGTTCCAATTCTCGTGATTGAGTCTATACTTGTATGCTGTGCGCATCACATAGTAAAGTTAGCTAATAGTCAGAATAAGAACACGTGTTTATCAAACAACATATCATGCTTAGTAGAGGCCGATCCTTTGATCGGGCGAGTGGGGGTGCTCATTTCAGGACCTTCCCCTCTTGTATCCAAGTTCCCGAGCCGAGGCAACTTTGGTGATGACAGACACGTGGCCTTTGGCACGAGTCAGGGTTTCCTAAATTTCCCAAAATAAAATATGTAGGTGGCCACTCTGTAATCTGGCAAAGTTGTCCAATTTTGGCATTATTTGATTTAAAATCTAATTTTCCAAAATGATTTGCTGGATTGGACTCTTTGGTGTTTATCAATCTCACATTGCACTTTGTGAGATTAGATTCAGAACCGTGACAGGAGTCCGAACTGTAGTAAGACCAATTCGCATCTCTCCAAAAGGGGGGCACGCAAAGAAAGTCGAGTCTACAGTTTCTGGCGACTCTACTAGGGATTTAGAGAACTTGACTTGAATTCATGATATGCTGTTTTATCTACACTTATGTGTTTCTTTGCATTGCATTTGCATTGGTGCGCCTAAGTCATAGTGTTTGCCATTTGCTATTCCTGAACGGTTTGCTGGAGGCTTGCTTGGAAAAGCGTGCCGTAAGGCTAACCGGTTACGGGCTCTGCCACGATGGGAACACAAACCTCGGATTGGGATCACCGCTGAGGCACCCTTTTTGACCAATCGACCTAGTTGCATATCGGAAGCTATAGAGACCATTCTAAACTAGGACAGGTTGCTCACCCGAATATAGGTTGTTTGAAACCGCATGCGTGCGTAGTGAAACCCTAGTTCCTAACAAACTAGGACAGGGAAACCCTACCCCACCATAGGGGTGTTTGGCTCTCACTTGCTTGCTATGTGCTGTTAGGGGTGTCTTTACAAGAATGCATGTATCAGTTGCAAGTTTGGGTATCAGTCTGAGGACATTAGTATTCGAGGGTATCAATTTTGAGGCAGAATGTTTGGGGGCAGAAATCAGTGTTTGAGTACAGTTTGTCCAGCTTATGATTTCAACTGTGTGTTGTCTTTATCTAAGTCGAGGTGCTGTCCGTTTGCTGATTGATGTTTCTTTCTTTTTGCTTTATTTTCTTTTTGCAAGGTAGTGTTTCACAATTGATTCCGACGAGGCAAATACCCTCCAAGCACTCTGGATCAAAGGTAGAAGGCTTCAAAGATCTGAGGATCTTATTGAAGGACAACCAGTGTTTGCTTCATTACCCTCGGTTACAAGACGGAGGGCAGTTAGGCATAGAGTACCAGTATAACAGTCACTAGTTCAGCGGTCGCTATCTGTTTCGCTTGTGCGCGGTAGGGTTCAGTTTTCGGGTTCTACCTCAGAAAGAGGATATATACCTGTTCAGTCAGATCAGCACTTTACAGACAGTATGGAGGAAATGATGCATCAACTCCAACAGACCATGGAGGCCATGCAGCGGGATGTTGCTCGTTAGGCGGAGATTACCGCTCGTCAGACAGAGGTTGTAGCTCAGCAGGCAGAACTAATTGCTAGGCTTCAACAACAGCAGCAACCACAACAAGCCGGAACATCTGCTTCACATCCACCCCCACCTTCACCTAGGGTTCCAACACCCGGGGATACAGCTACCGTCCAGGAGAATACGGATGTTCCAACAGGGCCAGTCCCACCACCAGTCCTACCACAGATTTCGAAAGCACCGGCCAACCCAACAGACACGCCATTCGAATTTGAGTCTGATCCTACTGCTTTAAAAGTAAGCAAGCTTGAAAAGTTGTTTAAACGAGCTCAGGGAGTTAACTCGATCCTAGACATAGAGGATGGCTACACGAATTCAGCGGTGACATTGCCGGATAGGTTCAAAATGCCTTATATTGACCGCTTCGATGGTTCGGCGATCCTATGGTTCATCTGAGGTTGTTCTCGGATATTCTGCCCGATGGGTTTGACTAGACTCCAGAAACTATCCCTTTTTGGTCGGACCCTGTCGGGTATTGCGACCATCTGGTATGCGAAGCTGGAGGATTCAGTAAAAAGGAGTTGGGAGGAGATGGCCGAGGCCTTCATCGCCCAATATGCTTACAACACCCAAATCGAGGTCACGACTCATGATCTCGAGGTGACCCAGCAGGAGCCGAAGGAAGGCTTTTTTGACTTTGTCACTCGATGGAGGGCCAAGGCCTCCATGATGATAACTCGGCCACTCGAAAAAGATCAGATAAGAATGGTTGTGTGCAACCTACAACCCAAGCTGATGCAGAAAATGATTGTCTTACCCCTCCCCACCTTTGCTGACTTGTATGAGATAGGGGTACAGATTGAAGATGCTATGAGGCAAGGTCTGATTGACCAGGAAAAGGAGCAGCCCAGGAGGGCGTTTGCACGCGGTTCGAATGCAGTTACAAGTAGTAGTGCAGCCACGAGAACTTCTGATGTGGGCATGGTCACCACCACACCAAAAACAGCTACACCTTTCGCTGGTGGATCCGGAACCAGCTCGCAACAAGCAAAAAATCCACCCTGGGGTCAGAGGACTTTCTCCCCGCTCTATATGTCTTTATCAGCGGCCTTGAAGGTCTTGATTAGAAAAGGGCATCTGAAGCCCCTGGAACCACGCCCGCTACCAAATAACCTCACTCCAACACATAACCCGGCCAAATATTGCGCCTTTCACCAGTAGCACAGTCATGGCACCGACCTCTGCTTTAGACTGCGTCATGAGATCTAGGATCTCATAGACAACGAGGTGATTGCGCCTCCCGAGAAACCAAATGTCACCACTAACCCTCTCCCACCACATAACAACCCTCCTCCTCTACCCAGGCAGATAAACCTGATTCAAACCACGGCCATCCTGTACGACCCTAGCATATACATCACTCCCTCCCACCTGCCTAAGCCGGCGTTGTTCATCCCGGAATGCACGAAATTATGCATGATGAGCATGTCAATATCCCAAACTGAACCCATGGTGGTGGTCATGACAGAAGAGGGAACGCCTGAGGGCTCTGCAAGCTTAATTGAGGAAGCATACAACCCGTGCGGTTATATTGTGCCAACAGATCAGGCCAAGCCAACGGTAGAATTGCCAACTGGGGCAGAGGTACATGTTGTCTGGGAGGATGGGCCGAGTCAGGGGCTCGATGATCTAGCCGACCTTGAGGAGGATATCAACAACCTGTAGTTCTTTAATGACCACGATCCGGGAGATGTGAGCATCAACTGGTTTGACTTGAATAGGGCGACAGATATTATAGGGTGGCTCAGTGACGAGCCAGATATTGATGAGGGGCCTCAGTCGAAACAGGGACAGTTAGAAACAGGAACATCTGCAGTGGCTGGAACGGCCGGGAATCAGGAGGAATCACCGGAGAGCACCGGTGCGAAGAATTTTGCTTGAGACTTGAGCAGTTTGTGTACGGCAGACACAGAACAAGAGGACGCGCTGCGGCGGTTCGAATAAGAGAAAATCGACAATGATGACAGGGCTAGCAAAGCCAAGGGTCCTGTGAGGACAGAATGTGTTGTGCGCACGGAAACAACTACAGCAGAACCGGACAGTTGCCTGTCGGTCACTGAAGGGATGTGGTGGAAAGACGACGATTTGCGTCTGGTCCATACTGACGAAGACTGGGGACAGAATCAACCAGATAACACCTGGTACACTGAATAAGTGGACCATATGACCCAGAGTGGGCGGTACTTCAAGCCCCCACATTTGGATCAGCCAGAGGCGTCCGGGAAAGACAAGGAAGCTGAAAAGCAGAAAGACAAACTGCTAGAGGAAGAAGCTGTACTGAAGCAGCTAAAGAAAATTCAAGCAGACATCTCCATCTAGGGACTGCTTATGGCCTCGAGGGTGCATAGACAAGCCGTCCTTTCAGCCATGGACAAGGCTAAGCTTTCAATTGATACAACGCCCGAGCAATTGGTAGGATTGGTGTTCCCGGGTGGTGCTTCACCGACTTTAACATTCACAGACAAAGAACTACCGCCTGAGGGCGCTGAGCATAACAAGCCACTCTATATCTCTGTGGAGTGTAAGGAAAAGTGGATACCGGCTGTCCTAGTTGATATGGGATCTGCCATAAATGTGTGTCCGTCGCGAACGGCATATGCTATCGGGTTGAAGCCCGCAGATTTTGCACCAATGGCCTAGGTGATAAGGGCTTATGACAACACCAGTTGGGAGGTAATGGGGACAGTGCGCATCAAAACTCAGGTTGGTTTGGGCCAACAGGACATCGAATTTCATGTTCTGGATGTTCTAGCCACCTTCAACTTACTCCTTAGACGGCCGTGGCTGCACCAAGTAAGAGCTGTCTCTTCCACCTTACATCAGATGTTGAAATACCCCTATGGGAAAGGGGCAGCAATTGTTTTTGGGAACTCTTCAATACATTCGCCGCCAGAGGTTTCTACACCGGTTTTGGAGATTGAACACGATGTGGAGGATGTCTTTTTATCGAGATTCACCTTGGCTGAGGCTCGGGTAGTACAGGATATGCTGGCTGTTGATGAGGGACTGTATGTCAGTGCACAATTGTAGACACCCCATTTTTGACTGACCTTAAGACTCAGACGTCATCGTTTGAGCGCTCGGTGATAATGTATGTTTTGCTCGTTTCGAGTTTTCGGAGTTTCGGCTGAGTGCCTTGCCTCCAGGCCTCTGAACTCTTTGTGCTTTGGCTCGGTTTGTGGACCAAACCTTGTTTCTCTTCCCTGGAGGGAGGGAGTGGTCTTGTAGACCACCTTTTTGTGGTTGTAGACCACTTTTCTCATTTGGAGACCAGTTTTCGATTTTCGGAGCCTTCGGCCGCGCGCTTTGTCTCGAGACCGCTTAACATTCTCCGTTTGGCGTGGTTTTTGAACCACACCTTGTTGCCTTTGCCTAGAGGGACACTGTGGTTCGGGAGACCACTTTTGGTGCCGATAGACTAGTTTTCGAGGTTTTCGACTGCGTGCTTTGCCTCCCGAACTTTCGTCTTGCATCAGTTTTGGTTTGTTCTTGGTACAAACCTTGTTTTCCTTGTTTGGAAGGTGGTACAAGGGTGGGAGACCAGTTCTTCCCCTTGGAGACCACTTTCCTCCCCGCCAGCTAGTTTTTTGGTCAGCTAACTGGTTTTCTTGGTCTTTGGGCCATCTTTTCTGGTTGGCCACCACACCACTGCATTATTTTCATGCTGTAGACCCTCTCCCACCATGGCCGACCAGTTTTCATCTTGGAAGACCACTTGTGGTGGTCGGCTGACCACTTCAAGTAGCTGGCCGACCACTTCAAGTGGTTGGCTGTTTTTCATCACCTTTTTGGAGATATTTTAGAGCCAGCTGTGCCAGCTGGAAGGCATAGGTGCCAGCTGGAAGGCATAGAAGCCATCCTCCATACACGTGTATGGAGGGATGGCTTTAAGCCTAAAGTTTGTCCAACAAGCTTGAGCTTTGTTCTCTATAAGAGAGAACCTCCTCCCTCATGCCTTAGGTTCAGAATTTTGTGGCTGGAGTGATAGATACACACTTGTCTCTATATTTCCTTGTTTGCTCTTATTTTGTGCCTTAAAGTGTAGTTTTATCATACTTTAACACACGAACACACACTCAAACACCATCCTTTTGTTGCTGAGGTACTTAGGAGCTGGTTTTGGAGTTTTTGGGTTGGTTTGAGTTCAAAAAAAGCTGCTGGAGTTGTGGTTTTGAAGAGGTTCTACAAGGGTGAGTCAACTAGCCCTTTAACCCTTTATTTTTCTTAAGATTTTGAACCTATTTGCATGGTGTTTTAGGCTTAACTTCCTACTGCAAAAAGTTCTATTTTTTAGTCCTTAACATGTTTGTTTAAGGTCACTTTTTTGTTGGGGGTGGACTACCCTCTCTTAGGCCTTGTTAGGCCTTGTTTTGAGCCATCCCTTTTGGCTCTTGTTCTAGCCTTTGCATGACCTTTCTGTCACTGAAATCAAAAGGATTTTTAGTGGTGGAAAGGTGGTTTTGGGGTCCCAAATAGGAGAGGGTCATCCCCTCTCCTTGTGTTTTGATTGTTTGCTTTGAATGCCTCATGTTTGAGCATGTTTATTAAGCTTGTGTTGGCTTGTTCTTAGCATGTATTTGGGGTTATTTTGAGATGGCATGCCACTGTTTTTGGTTTTCTTGAGCACCTCATGCATGTATAATACACTTGTAGTGTAATCCTCACAAACTAGCTTTGTATGCTTCATGAAGTAGCATGTCTTTCTAGCTTGTTGTGAGTCCATTTCAGCATGTTTTTGGTGTTGTTTTACCATAACATACCTCTGTTAAGGTTTGGTTTAATGCCCCCTTGCATGCTCCATGCACTTGTAGTGCATTTCCATGAATTAGCCTAATGTGTATCATGCTTTAACATGTCATTCTAGCATGCTTTTAGCTTAACTCTAAGAAGTTTTTGTCCATGTTTTAGCATGCTTAAGCTCTAATTTGTGTTGTTTTGGTTATACATGCCATGCTTTGTATAGCTATAGTGCATTCTAGCTTGTTAGCTTTGTGTATCAAGTCCACTAACATGCATTGCTTGGCCTATTTGAATGATTTGGCATCATTTGAAATGTGATTTCAGTCCATATAGTGTGGTCATACACTTGCATCTTTCACTTATTCCATACTTTGGAGAGTTGGTGTTTGATGCTCTTAACATGAGTCATTGCGTATGCCTTCATGCCTAAGCTTGCGAGCTATCATTTCAGTGTGTTTTTGGGGTTATTTTGCCATGATATAACTCTGATTTTTGTTCGTTAAGTCATCTCATACTTGGTCTTAATAGGTGTAGTGTAATCCTCCCTTTTGGCCTTGCATATTTCATGCCTTCTGCCCTTCATGTTGGTTTGTTTTGGCTACCTTCCATACATGTTTTAGACTCATTTTGGCATGTTCTAGGACTATTTTGGATTGCCCTTGCCAAATGCTTCATGCTTTGCATAGTTGTAGTACAAATGCCTATGTTAGTTTCAAGGTTTGAGCACCATAGCATGCTTCATTTGTGTTGTGCACATGATTTGGCATCATTTATCATGACATTTCAGAGCTTATAGCATTGCCATGTTCCCACTTCATTCACTCTTTAAGTGCCTTTGAGTGTTATGCATTGTTGCCTTGTTTATGGCCTAGCTTGTATGCTTGCATGCCTAGACCTTTGGGCCCTCATCTCAGCATGTTTTGGTCCTTGTTTAGACCTATTTGAGCTCTGTCCATGATTGGTTCATGCACTTGTGCCATGTATTGCATGTCCTCTTTGTAGTCCTCTTTGCTAGCTCTAATGCTTTAGGACCTTTGCATGCTATACTTGTGTTGTTTGAATGATTTGGCATCATTTCATACCTAATTTTAGAGCATTTAGTGTTGCTACACTTCCACATTTGTCACTCTTTGAGCATTCTTGAGGGTTGTGCTCTTATGCCCGGTCAATGGGCCTTTGCATTGTGCATGCATTTACTTTGTACTTCATGCCTTAGTTTTAGCATCATGGCCACTGATTTGGGCATGACTGAGGTCTGCCCATTTTGGTTTAAGTCCATTGAGCATGTTTGTTTACATGTTGTTAGGTTGCTTATATTGCCTTGCATTGAGTATGCATGTCCTTAGCATTGATAAGTGGCTATGTTGTTCTTTGCATTGCGTATGCCATGTCCTTTGTATTGAGTATGCCATGTTGTTACATTGCATTGAGTATGCCTTGTTGCCCGTTGCATTATGTATGCTATGTTGTTCATCGCATTGTGTATGCCATGTTCTTTGTATTGTGCATGCTCATCTTACATCGCATTGTGTATGCATGCCATTAGCATTGGTAGTTTGATCATGTTGCATTGCATGTTGTTGCATGCTTGTCCCTTGTATGATTGTTTGCATGCTAATGTTACATTGCATAGAGTTTGCTTGTTGTTACTTGCATTTGTTTGGATTAGGTGTTAATTCGAGCACGAGAAACGAGGAACGTTTCATACTTGAAGTGATGAAACGTGCCTCAATTCTCGGTCGCCGACCCTCTTGATCACCCATGATAGAGTTTTAGGCCTTATGTGTTTATGTGTGCATTCATTTTACATTGATTCGTGCAATCTTGGCTTCTCGACCATCATGCATCGAGATGCGCGATTGGTGGTCCGAGGGTCGAGAACCACACTCCCTTGAGCTTATGAAATGATAGGGAGGGTGGTTGTGCACACATATCTTGCAAATACATTGCCATGCCCTTTCTTGCTCTCTGTTGTAGCAAACTGGAGAAAGGCAGCAAAAACTGGTCGGCCGACCAGTAAAGCTAGTTGGCTGACCACTTTATCTGGTCTGTAGCAAAGAAAAGTGGTCGGCAGGTGGTCTCCCTCATCAATAATTGGTCGGCCAGGTTCCTACAGGTTCCCATGGTGGAGTTTAAGCTTTGTGGAGCTTGTTGCAGTGATCTGAAATCAATTGCAAACAGAGGCAAGTTGAGGCATTGCGACGGATTTCTGAGCGAAGCGACCGGGCATGCATACTCTTCTCCCTCTGAGGACATTGCTTTACTACTTTCCTTAGCTAGTTTATGCTTTGGTTCTGTACTTAATTAGTTAATGCGTTTAACTATTCAATTTGTGTTGTAATAGTTTAATTAGTTAGTTTGTTAGTTAATTAGCTTGTGATGTAATAATTAGTTTAATTAGCTTAGATTAGCTAGTTAGCTCTTTATTCGGACCCTCCGTCAAGAGGGCCAATTGTTGTAATAAGCGTGCGTGTGTGTGATGCATGTCTTCCAACCCCAATTTCTTTCTCCCTTTTACTTAACCGCTTACGATGGTTAGTTTTAGGGCATATTTTGATTAGCATCCTTATGCTTGTATGCGTGCACCCATTCATCTGTTTTGCATGCACCGAGCTCGGCGCATCATACTAACTGCATTTTATTTCAATACATTTACTTGAATACATGTTCAACAGCATGTTATCAAGTTGCATTCATATGCCATTCTAGAATAGCCGAGCCTATTTTAGTTGCATTTTTGCATGTGTTGCATTAGCCATCTTAAACATGAACTAGGATCATGCATGATTTCTAACTAGTTCTCTGTTTTGGCTCAGAGTACACTGTGAGTGTTTACGCTTTAGCATCCCTGCATGAGATGTGTATGTTGCCATGTTTAGCATGGTTGCCATGAGGCTAATTGCTTATGTGTTTAACTGCCTGAATGCCTGTGGGTGAAGGTTGGATTGCTTGAATTGGAACAATTCATTGAAATTCGCGACTTAGCCTACTGGCGAGTAGCAAACTTCAAACTGTTTTTTAAAACAAACGAACATGTAATGTTTTGTTCCAACTTAGGCGATCTAGTCTATACTTGTATGCTGTGTGCATCACATAGTAATTCTAGGTTAATAACTGAAATAAGAACGCATGTGTTTTCAAAAACAAAATATCATGTTAGTAAAAGCCGATCTTTTGATCGGGTGAGCGGGGGTGCTCATTGCATGACCTTCCCCTCTCGTACCCAAGTTCCCGAGCCGAGGCAACTTTGGTGATGACGGACACGTGGCCTTAGGCACGAGTTAGGGTTTCCTAAATTTTTCCAAAATAAAACATTTAGGTGGCGACTCTGTATCTGGCAAAGCAGTCCATGTTTGACACTTCTTTATTAAAATTAGTTTTTCAAAATGATTTTCCGGATTTGGACTCTTTGGTGATTTATCGGTTTCACATTGCACTTTGTGAGATTAGATTAAGAACCGTGACACGAGTCCGAACTTGTAGTAGCTAGAGAACAAACGAATTTGCGCCCTCGCGCGCGGAGCTGGGAGTTCTCCGGCGGTCTACAACAATCTGTTTACCTCATGAACAAGCTTCAACACATGCCCGGAATAGGATTAGGACAGAGTGGCCGGAAAGGCGTCGCTGCATTGGCTGAAGTGCCACACAACCCTTATACCTTTGGTTTAGGTTGCTCGCCTACCAAAGAGGATTGGGCAAGGAAAGGAAGGGAAATGGCCGGAAGAGTCANTCGAGGTGGACCATACAGCGTTAAAGTTGAGCAAGCTTGAGAAGTTGTTCAAGAAATCCCAAGGGGTAAAGTCCATCCCAGACATCGAGGACGGATATACCGACGTGGCTGTAACGCTGCCAGATAGGTTCAAAATGCCACAAATCGACCGCTTTGACAGATCTGGGGATCCCATGGTGCATCTCCGGTTGTTCTCAGATATACTACGGCCGATGGGCCTCACCAGACCGCAGAAGCTTTCATTATTCGGCCGGACCCTGTCGGGTGTGGCTGCTATCTGGTACGCAAAATTAGAAGACGATGTTAAGCGGAACTGGGATGAGATGGCCGAGGCTTTCATTGCACAGTACTCCTATAACACTCAAATCGAGATTACAACCCGTGATCTTGAGACAACAAGGCAGGAGCCTAAGGAGAGCTTTTCGGAGTTCGTAGCCAGGTGGAGGGCGAAGGCCTCAATGATGACCCTAAGGCCTACTGATAAAGATCAAATCCGGATGATTGTGCGCAATCTCCAGCCTAAGCTGATGCAGAAAATGATCGTGCTCCCTTTCCCTACCTTTTCAGATTTGCATGAGATGGGAGTACAATTGAGGATGCCTTGAAGCAGGGCTTGATTGATAATGACAGAGAGCAACCCAGAAGAACCTTCAACCGCAACAACAATACAGGCACCAGCAATGCTGCAAATGCTAGAGCTTCAGAAGTAAGCATGGTCACCACCATTCCCCCTCCAAGACCCATGGTAGCTACACCTTTCTCCGGCGTGTCCGGAAGCAATACACAAACCACCAAATACCAACCTCGAGGCCAAAGAACCTTCACGCCTTTATATATGCCCCTGTCCAAGGCTCTAGGGGTATTAATCAGGAAAGGGCACTTAAAGCCCCTGGAGCCGAGGCCATTGCCAAATCCACTCCCTCCCTCTCATAACCCAGCAAAATACTGCGCATATCACCAACAACATGGTCACGACACTGACCAATGTTTTATATTGCGTCATGAGATTCAAGATCTCGTTGACAAGCAGGTGATTGTGCCTCCAGAAAAACCCAATGTCACAACAAACCCTCTCCCACCACCAACCAAGCTCCACCCCCCAACGTATCAACTTTATCCAGACTGGGGTCGTGTCTTACGATCCTAGCATATATATCACCCCGTCCCACCTACCCAAGCCAAGGGAGGTGCTCCTTCCTGACTGCACTGACTTGTGCATGTTGGACATCTCCAGAACCCAACCCGAACCAATGGTGGTGACTGTCGAAGACAGAACAGGGGAGATTTCAGGGGAGAATGGGATTGTTGAGTCAGAATCTGAGGAATCTGGGAGTTTTGCTGAGGAGGTATACAGTCCGAGACTACATTCTATCAGTAGGCCAGGTTGGGCCAAATGTGGAATTGCCGGCAGGGGCAGAGCTTTGTATGTTACAGGGGGATGAATCTGGTCAGAGGATAGATGACTTGGCAGCTGTGGAAGGGGACTTTGCTAACCTCCAATTTTTCAATGAACAAGATCCAGAGGGCATGGTAGTCAACTGGTCAGATTTTGAGGAGTCAGCAGAGGTCACCGGGTGGCTTGATGACCTACCAGATGTTGTCGACGAAACTCAGTTGGAACGGGCCCCGGCAGGGGCAAGAACATCAGTTGTGGCCGGAAGGGCCGAAATCAGAATGCATCGCCGGAGAGCGCCGGTGCTAAGAATTTAGCTTAGGACTTGGGTATTGTGAATGCAGGAAGCGTTGAACAGCCAGCTATACTGACGCAGTTGGAACAAGAAAGGTTTGGGGATTCTAAGAGAATCAGGAAAGCTAAGGCCCCTGAGGGGACTGAAAGTGCTGTGTGCACGAAGATAGAGAATGTTGTGAGCATGTGACGGAAAGTACTGCGAGTGCAATTGTACCGGAGCCGGACAGGTGTCTGTTGGCTGCCGACGGAATGTGGTGGGAAGACGATGATCTATGTCTTGCCCACACGGATGAGGATTGGGGAGCAACCAGCCAGACGATACCTGGTACATCGGCGAAGTCGATCATATGACTAGAAGCGGGCGGTATTTCAAGCCCCCAAGCCCCCACACTAGATCAGCAGAGAGCGTAAAGATAAGGAGCAGAAACAGAAAGAAAGCAAAACTCGAAGAAGAGGCTGTACTGAAGCAGTTGAAAAAGATATACAGGCAGACATCTCCATCTGGGGACTGCTTATGGCATCGCGAGTGCATCGACAAGCTGTCTTATCGGCCATGGACAAGGCCAAGCTCTCAATAGACACCACGCCGAACAGCTGGTGGGCTTAGTTTTTCCGGGAGGGGCTACCCCGATGTTGACTTTCTCCGACAAAGAATTGCCACCTGAGGGTGCGAACCATAACAAGCCACTCTACATCTCTGTGGAGTGCAGAAACAAATGGATACCCGTGGTGCTTGTCGACACAGGGTCCGCCATCAATGTGTGCCCGGCAAGGACTGCATATGCAATCGGTTTAAAGACCGCGGACTTTGTGCCGACAGCCCAGGTGATTCGGGCATATGATAACACAAGCAGAGAAGTAATGGGGACAGTGAAAATTCAGACCAAGGTTGGGCCGGGACAGCATGAGGTAGACTTTCACGTCTTAGAAGTTCCTGCGACCTTCAATCTACTTTTGGGGCGGCCGTGGTTGCACCAAGTAAAGGCAGTTTCGTCCACCTTGCATCAGATGGTGAAATACCCCCATGGGAAGGGAGTAGCCATCGTTTTTGGAAATTCGTCGATCCATCCATCCACCGCCAGAAGTATCTACGCCAGTTTTGGAAATTGAGCACGGTATGGAGGATGTGTTCATGTCGGGTTTTACCCTGGCTGAGGCCCGGGTCGTGCAGAACATCTTAGCTGTTAATGAGGGGTGTATGTTAGCGCACAATCAGTATACCTCATGAACAAGCTTCAACACATCCCCGGGATGGGATTGGGAAAGAGCGGCCGGAAGGGCGTTGCAGCATTGGCCGAAGTGCCACACAACCCACACACCTTTAGCTTGGGTTATCTGCCCACCAAAGAGGATTGGATAAGGAAAGGTAAGGAGATGGCTGGGAGAGCCAGAGCGAAGCAGGCGGGAAGCCTTTTGAGCTAATGCACCGACCCATCCAGGGTACCCTAAACGGACGCGTTCGGGAGGGGGAGGACTTTCCATTTTGTGGCTTCCCAGAGCCGTGGATAAACGAAGAGAAAGCGCCGTGTGCCAGGTTTGAGATTTTCTTTGACCTACAGTTATCCGGGGATGACGTTGCCGAAGAGCAGACGGACCCATTAGCTGAGGCTGAGCAGAGCAAGAAAGTGGAGTCTGAGGACGCCGAAAGTGAAATGGGGGTAGCGCTGGCGTGTCTACTTTCAGATCCTCCGATCGAACAGAAGTGCTTGGGGATAACTTCTCGGTATGCGTGATCGGGATGAAACGGCTGCGGGCCTACCAGCAAACATTTTGGATGCATCTATCGCACCCTCTCTCATTTGGCAGTATGAAGAGGGATTTTTGTCAAGCAGCACCGGGTCAGGTAGTGAGCCGGAATCTGATTCCACCGAGTCTGTTGAGTCGGAATCAGGTTCCAGCTCGACTGAGTCTGAGTCCGGTATTCCAGGGGGTGATAACCCGGATACCACAGTCCTGTCCAGGTCGTCTTTTTCTTTCTCTTTTGAGTCTGTTGTAACCGAAGAATCGGACGATTTGGATGTGCTTAATGAGAATGATGTGGCTGTGGTTTCTGAGTACTTTTCTGTGCCTTTGATTTATTGCATTAACTCAGACTTTCAAAATTTTGATGAAAACGACAAGGAAGAAATTCCTCCGGTTTTGCAGCGCTTAATTGAACAAGAGCAGGAAAGATTTGTTAAACCCTTAATGGATGAAATCACTCCTACCGTGATATTGGTACTGAGGAGGACCCGCGGCTGGTCCAGATCGGGTCCACGTTGTCTTCGGAGAAACGCGAGCGCTTAGTCGCTTTATTAAAAGATTTCAAAGATGTTTTCGCGTGGTCCTACGAAGACATGCCTGGATCGATCCTGAGATTGTACAGCACCGATCCCTCTTGACCCCGAGGCCCGACCCGTTAAACAAAAACTCAGAAGGATCCGCCGGACTGGGCCCTCAAGATTAAGAAGAGGTCACCAAGCAAATTGACGCAGGGTTCCTGCTGGTATCCGAATACCCGACTTGGTTGGCCAACATTGTTCCAGTGCCGAAGAAGGATGGCAGGATCCGGGTATGCGTGGATTTCAGGGATTTGAACAGAGCCAGTCCGAAGGACGACTTTCCCTTGCCGCATATTGATGAGTTAGTGGACTTCACAGCGGGCATGCTTTGCTTTCGTTCATGGATGGTTTCGGGCTATAATCAGATAGTGATGGCACCTGAAGACCGGGAGAAGACTGCTTTCACCACCCCGTGGGGATTACTTTACAGGGTGATGCCATTTGGGTTGAAGAATGCTGGAGCTACATATCAACGGGCCGCGACCACAATATTGCACGACATGATCCACAAAGAGGTTGAGGTGTACGTGGACGACATGATTGTCAAGTCCAAAGAAAGAGAGGCCACTACACCGCCTTGCAAAAGTTCTTCCAAAGGATCAGAGAATTTCGGTTGCGGCTGAATCCTCAGAAGTGTACGTTCGGTGTTACAGCAGGGAAAATGCTGGGGTTCTTACACAGAGAGGTATCGAAGTCGACCCTTCCAAGATCAAGGCCATCTTAGAAATGCCACCACCAAGGACTGAAAAGGAGGTGAGAGGCTTTCTGGGTAAAGTGCAATTCATAAGACGGTTTATCTCAAAATTAACCTTGACTTGTGAACCACTTTTTGGTCTCCTGAAGAAAGGAAAGAAATTCCAATGGGACGGCCGATGCCAAGCTGCTTTTGAACAGATCAAGGAATGCTTACAGAACCCGCCCGTGCTGTCACCGCCAGAGTCGGGAGACCGTTGATTTTGTATCTCTCAGTAACTGAGACTACAATGGGCTGCATGCTCGCGCAAGAATCAGAGGCAAAGTGGAGAGAGCCATCTACTACCTAAGCAAGAAGATGCTGGAGTATGAGACTCGCTATACACCGTTAGAAAAGGCTTGCTTAGCCTCGGTATGGGCTACCAGGAAGCTGCGGCACTACCTGTTAGCTCACTCTGTAATGTTGGTTTCGAGATTAGATCCCATCAAATATCTCTTCAAGAAACCGGCGCTTACGGGTAAGCTAGCTCGTTGGTTGCTGTTGCTTTCCGAATTCGATCTGAAATATGTGACGCGCAAGTCAGTCAAGGGAAGAGCAGTAGCAGAATTCTTAGCCGATCATCCAGTGGAAGGAGGTGAAGCAGTTGAGTACTTATTCCCAGATGAGGCCATTTTGCATATCGACGACGAGTTTTGGACGATGTACTTTGACGGAGCGTCAAACCAGCACGGGTATGGGATAGGAGTGTTGCTGATAGCACCTGACAACTCCCGTATCCCTCTAGCATTCAAACTCCGGTTCAAAGTCTCGAACAACGAAGCAGAATATGAGGCATGTATTGCCGGTCTAGAAGCAGCCCTGGAATTAGGGGCAAAACGGTTGGACGTCATCGGGGACTCGAACCTTGTTGTATCTCAAGCGAAAGGATTGGAAAGTCAAGGAAGAAAAGATGATTATGTATCACCAGACCTTGGACTTGTTAATTCCTCGGTTTGAGAAGTTAAACTTTGCTCATCTGTTAAGAGAGAACAACAGGTTCGCAGATTCACTAGCAACTCTATCTTCCATGATAGACATCCCGTTTGGAGTCCGGATGCGTCCAGTCATTATCGACCAGAAATTTGTGCCGGCTTACGAGTCGATTGCTGCTATAGATGAGGTTCAAGATGAGAACCCCTGGTATTACGATATTTGGAATTTCTTGGAAAAAGAAGCGTATCCACCAGGGGTAAATGCCAAGGATAAAAGGGCAATCAGAAGAATGGCCGTTCAGTTCATCATCTGCGGAGGTAAATTGTATAAGAGAGGTCATCTGGGAATGCATAAGCTGTGCGTTGAAGCTGAAGAATCAAAACGCCTGATGGAGGCCATCCATGGAGGGGAATGCGGTGCGCATATGAACGGGGTAATGTTAGCTCGGAAGATCCTCAGACAGGGTTACTACTGGTCCACCATGGAGGAGGATTGTATCGGCTTTGTTCGGCGATGCCACAAATGTCAGATCCATGCAAACCGCATGAACATCCCGCCGTCGAAGCTATACAATATGACTTCGCCATGGCCATTTTCAGTTTGGGGAATCGATGTGATCGGGGCTGTCACTCCGAAGGGGTCTAAATGGGCATGAGTTCATTCTGGTCGCGATAGATTATTTCACAAAGTGGGTTGAGGCCCAATCCTATGCGGTGTTGAAGGCTTCACATGTTGCAAAATTCATCAGAAACAACATCATCTGTCGCTACGGGGTCCCGAACGAGATCATTTCAGATAACGGTTCCCACTTCAAGAAGGAAGTGATTGATTTGTTGGAAAAATACAACGTGGCTTTTCATAAGTCATCCACCTATCGGCCGCAGACCAATGGAGCGGTCGAGGCCGCCAACAAGAATATCAAACACATACTGCAGAAGATGGTGGAAACCTACCGGGATTGGCCAGATAAGTTGCCATTTGCTCTGTGGGGCTACCGGACTTCAATTAGAACGTCTACTGGGGCGACTCCGTATTCATTAGTTTATGGGATGGAGGCCGTTCTACTACCTATCGAGATTGAAGTTCCATCTTTGCGAGTGCTGGCTGAGTGTCAGATAGCCGAAGCAGATTGGCAGCAGAGCAGATTTGAAGAACTCATGCTCTTTGACGAGCGCAGACTGAAAGCACTGTACCATGTTCAAGGTTATCAGCGCAGAATTGCCAGGGCTTTCAACAAGAAAGTTAAGTCCAGGAATCTAAAAGAAGGAGATTTGGTGCTCAAGGACAACCGAGCTCCCATCCACGACCCAAGGGGCAAGTTCAGACCCAATTGGACTGGTCCCTACATCATTAAGTCTATCTGGTCAGGTGGAGCTGTGGTTCTGATGGACCTAGATGGCCTAGAGTTCTCACAGCCGATCAACATGGACAAGTTGAAGAAATATTACCCTGTGAGAGGCTCGCTAGGCCGAAAACCCGAAAGGGCGACCTAGGCAAAAGTTAGAGCACAAAAAAATTTGAAATTATAAAAACTGAGCTCGCAAGGTTGAAAACCCGCAAAGGGCGGCCTTGGCAAAAGTTAGAGCGTAAAAAGAGAGTGAAAATACTCGAGTGAACCTGAGCCTGAACTACGTAAGGCTTGATTCCCATCTTTGGGATACGTAGGCAACTTCATCCTGAAGTTCAGCCATAAACTTTTCCCCCCCATCAACTTTGTCCATTTGATCATCTCGGCCATCTTTGTCTATTCAGCATTCAAGAGTTCGGTTATGATCTCCGGTGCAGTGCTTTTCAGACTAGGGGCAACTTTCCGTTGCTGTGCAGTGCCGCGGTACTATTCAGACTAGGGGCAACTTTCCAGTTGCTAGGATCCGAGGTTGTGCATCTCAGTGACAGATTTCAGGCGTGTCCAGTTCTGATCCATATCGAAAATGGTTTTGAAAAGTTTTAATAAAAGTTGACTTTGTTCAAAATTAATCTTTTTACAACTTAGACCATTTTTGGACCAAAGCGGAAAATTTTCAGTACCCACAACCTTCAATTTCATTGATTTCAATACAGAGTTCTCCTGCTCTTGCATACAAATTGAAGTTGCTTTTGGCTACAATCATAAAGAAAACTTGAAAGTACTAATAAAGCAATAAATCTGGGGCATAGATAAGTCAGGTGTTCCTGCGCCCCCTCCCAGAGCTGGTCGAAGCCTCTGATGCCAAAGTGGGCCCTTCCTGTGCCTCTTCATTGAGCCAATCCAAGCACTCATCAGACAATGTGCAACTGAAAGTGGGAGCGGGGGCCAGGAGCTCTCTAGTCCTCCATGCTGTGGCATACCGGGCAAGCTGTGTGCCTCGGGCTGGGAATGCAGCAGGGTACTCTATCCCCTCTGGCGGGCAAGTCTGATCATGTCCGAACTGGCGCCGGAACCGGAACGGAAAATAGAAGACACAGTGTGTCATGCCAATCAATTGAATCCCAGGTTGACGGGTCATGTTCTAACTCATTGCCAGCAAATTGAGCCAAGGGCAGCACCAAGCGATGCGGTTTGTAGACAAACTGCACATCCAGTTTTACCACCACCCCTCATCCAGGGCATCGACCAGGCGTTGTCGAAAAACGTTGCCGCGAGCTGAGTATGCTGGGCAAGACTCCACAATCTGTAACTTGTCCATCAACCACACCTGGGGAGGGATGAAAAATGAGAGAATAAAGAATAGAGAGATGTACGATGAGAGAAAAGTAAGAAAAGGGTTTTGTGAGAAAAAAAAAAAAAACCGAGCCTGAGGGCCGAGTGATGTGAGCAATACATATGTGAGATTGGGTGGGAAACATTACCTGCAATAGTAGTGGGCTCCCCCGCAAGCCTAGCCGTCTCCCGGCGATGAAAAGCGTCTAAGCCCATCAATGTCTCAGCCAATGTCATGGCAATGCAGCTCTTGCCCTCCTTCAAACCTTGGGCAACTTCGATCAACCGGACACCGAACCCACAGGAGCCCGGGGCAAGCAAGAAATGAGATAACAAGCATAAGCAAAGCGCGTGTTGCCGATATCCCTGCCAATGATGGTCGCCGCGGTTACCAGCATCAGAAAACCAGCGAACTAAGCTTGGGATGTCCAGCTCCCCGTCGTGAATCAATGATCGAGCGTCATGCAAAGTGAGGCCGCACATTCGTCCTAAGGCTTGGACATGACCGAATCGGAGTTGAGGCAAGATTTCCTCATTGCGTTCGGATTCCATCAAAGCTTGGAAATCTTCGAAAGTAGGACACATTTCTTGCCCGCTAAAGCTAAAGACGTGTGTTACCGGATTCCAAAACCTTGCCGCGGCATGGAGGAAAGGAAGATGCAGCGGAGTACGGCCCAGCATGAATAGTGCATTCAAGCCAAAGCCCCGGAAGTTCAACTTTTCCGAGCCATCAAGAGAAGCAATCAAGTTGTGAGATTTTGGACTAGAACGCCTCCATTTTAATGCAAAACTGAGATGAAATGAATGAACCACGAGGCTGGAACTTTTAAAGAGGATAAGGCACTGTTCGGGGGACACGTGTTGAAAAACTGCTGGTTGCCAAACTAGGTGGTCGGCCGACCACCTTTTCTAGTAGGCCGACCACCCCTTTGGTCTCCAATGGAAAAAGTTGGTCGGCCAGCTTCCTTAGGTGGTCGGCCATGGAGAGAAGTGTGGCTTTCGTCTTGTCCTAGCTTCTAGAAGAAAGTTCCTAGCATTCCCATGCATTGGGAGTGTTGAAGGTGCGGGTTTTTCTCTGTTTCGGATGCGTTCCGTCACTCCGATCGTCCGAGATACGTCTGTTTATCGAGTTGTTGTTAAATTTTGATTATCGAGTTGTTGTTGAGTTTTTGTTTATCGAGTTGTTGTTGAGTTTTGCTTATCAGGTCGAGTTGTTAAGTTTTATCGAGTTGTTAAGTTTTATCGAGTTGTCGAGTTTTGTCCGTTGAAATTGTTGTTCTTTGTTTATCAACATTGCCGGGATTTGCTTATCGAGTTGTAAGCTTGCTAAGGTCTCGTTGTTTCTTAGTAAGATAAGTTGTTTTGTTTGTATTGTCGTTTCACTACCTGACTTGTCAAATTTTCGATGCTCAATTTTCATTCAATCTCATTTTTGTGCAAAATGATGCGATGCGATGCTAAGAAAATAAAATACAACACTTTTTGAACAAAAGTTGTTTCATTCCATCATGCTTCCTTTGTTACAACATTTTACAACAAGGGTACAAGTTTTACAGAAAATAAAACTGCCTAAGAATGTACAATGTGCTACAACTACTAGTAAAAAAGGCAAATAAAGCAAGAACATCTGCATCAGTGCTCTCAAGTGCAAGAATAAGAGGCCCTCTTCGTCCTCTTCGGCTGAGAAGTCCCTGCACCATCTCCACTAGCACCACCATCTGAATCGAAGCTACTGTCCTCGGAACCCTCCTCGGGATCACCTCCGCCTTCAGAACCGGACTGAAAGTCATCCTCTCTGCCTGCAGATGTCTCTGACTGAGGATGCGCAGACTCCTCCTCCTCGCTGGACTCCTCCTCTATGACAGGTGCTCTACGCCTGCCTTGTCTGCAAGACCCCTCTCCCAGCTCCCCGAGAAGGCCTGGATGGCCTGGCCTGTGCCCAGTATGTAGCGGAGGCATCTGAAAAGAAGAGCGCAATTTGAATACATCAGCCAAAGTATGTATATCAGATGCAGATGCAAGAAAACTACATAGAGTGGGTGTATGCTGATACAATACATAAATGTGGTGTGTGTCAGATGTGCTCTACACATGTAGTCAATCAATGCAGTGAAATGTTCAAGTTCAGCATGTCATCAGAAGTATGATAAATGCAAGAAAACAAAAGAGTACCGGGACACCGACGATGGACAACTACATCTCTCTCCGCAGGACCATGCCCTCGAGTGAGGCCACCAACCTGAGCAAACCCTCAGTATACTCCATCATAGCCTGCAGATGCAAGTGCAAGTCATCAGTGAATGAATGAATGTCCAAGTATATGAGTGATAATTCAAAACTGTAAAGCATACCGATGGCGAGTCAGGGTCTCTGACATATCGTTGATCTGGCATAGGAGGCTCTATCGGAATCGGGTAGGAAGTCCTGTATCGCCATCCTGTCAACTCAGTCGGGATATCTGGCCATCCGGCGTGATGATAAGTCGGGGGAATCGGGGGGACCAGTCCAGCCCCACCTCTCGATGTGCCGGCCCTAATGGTCGAAGGAACACCTGCAGCCTGAGCTCGACTCGATGATGGCATGCCAGCAGACCTCCTCGTGGGAGTACGGATACCTGTCAATGGAGGCATCAAGTATGTATGACGGTAAGTCGCGTACTCCCCCTCCTCCAAATATAAAAATACATCAGTACCCAACATGGCGCTGTCGACCTCCTGGGGAGTGAGCCCCTCAGTGGATCGCATATCGTCCGGAGGTGCTGCGGGGACACTCTGTTCGGGGAAGCCCATAGTCTAGCGCATGAAGCGGTCCCCCAGAAACCAGGCCCTACCAGCTGGCCCCTCAAATAGGATCCTATACCGAGAAGCGGCCCATCTCCCAGCAAACTGAAATCAGGTGTCTCCACCCAAGGGCGCCCAGGGCTGCCATGTGATCTGCGGATAACCAATGCATAAGCCGATTAGAAATCGTAAATGTGCAAGATGAATCAAAGATGAAAACACGAAGAACTGAGAGTTCTGAATTACCTCAGTCGACTGCACTGTATCGAAAAACTGCCGCAGGTAGGGTAGAGTCATCCAAGCTCTCGGTCAGTACTGGCCTTCAAAAACGAGCGAGTAAGGAATCATGAGAGGCACCTCCACCTCAAGCTCCGGGGCTAGCGTCGGAAAGTACGCGAAAACCCATAGCTGTGGAAAACAGGGCAATAGCCATCAGAATACAGAATGCTGAGTGCAGAATATGAATAAGAATGTACAGAGAATGTAGAATGCTGAGAGCAGAATGCAAAGTACAGATGTAAAGTGTGTCGTGTGTGCAATGAACAGATAATGAAAAGCAGAAATGTAAACCAAGAGGGCAGAGAGTACCTCCCAGGCTCTCCAATAGCCGCCAACTATGTTCCCCCGTCCGCAGGAGGTCGCACTCATGTAGCAGTAGAGGGTAGCCAAGCCGACGCCACCCTAGTCATACTGGCTGACCTGTGATAGGTCTACCAGAGCACTCAGCAGATAAAGTCCAACGGTGTTCCCCCTATCGGAGAACAGAGTGGTCTTGAGGAGGAACATCAAAAACCCTCGGGTGTACTGCGCTATCTCCTCGGGAGTCTCGGGTACCCTCTCTCTAAAATGTGTAGAAAACCAAGTGTACCGGACTTTGCCCGAAGATCTGTCAACCGGTGGGTGAGCTCCCAACAGATAAATCAAGGCAGCCTCCCACTCACCCATGTCCTCGTCGTAGGGGATCGGCCAGCCTCCCATGTCAAGGCCCGTCAGCACGGCAAAATCGAGTGGGGTCATAGTCATGTCCCCGGTAGCTGAGAAATGGAAGGAGTTGGTGGTGTCCCACCATCTCTCTATAAGGGCGCCCATCAGGGTCCTGCTCGCTGGATAACGTGATATCCCCGTGCAGAAGGGTCCGAACCCTGCCTGGTCAACCAGATCGCGAACGGCCTCTGGGAGCTCCGCGTACCACTCCCTGGCGATGATCGATCCATATCCTCGTGTAACACGGGAAGATACCTGCATTCAAAATGAACACATGTATTCAATTTCAAAATCAAGTATATGAGTTGTGTGCAAATTAAATCAGATACAATGCCGTGAGCTGCATGTTCAACATAAAGTATATGGGCTGTGTGTCCATCTCAAAGTTCGAGCTGTGTGTTCAACATCAAGTATTTGGGCTGCGTGTTCAGACTTCAAAGACAGTTTGGGCTGCGTATTCAACTCTCAACCAGTGTGTGCTGTGTGTTCACCTCAAAATTTAGGCTGCGTGTTCAAAAATACAACAGTTTGGGCTGCGTATTCAACTCTCAACCAATGTGTGCTATGTGCTCATCATCAAAGTGTGAGCTGTGTGTTCAACATCAAAGTTTAGGCTGTGTGTTCAGGCTTCAAAAAAACAGTGGGCTGTGTGTTCATCATCAAAGTGTGAGCTGTGTGTTCAACATCAAAGTTTAGCCTGCATGTTCAAATTTCAAAACAGTGGGCTGTGTGTTCATCTCAAAGTTTGAGCTGTGTGTTCAACATCAAGTGTTTGAGCTGTGTGTTCAGACTTCAAAAACAGTGGGCTACGTGTTCATAATCAACAAGTTTGGGCTGTGTGTTCAGATTTCAGAAAATAGTGGACTGTGTGTTCGCCGTCAAATAGTGGGCTGTGTGTTCATCATCAAAGTGTGAGCTGTGTGTTCAGAAATTCGAGTGCTTGAGTTGCGTGTCAACTTAACAAAATACTGTGCTGTGAGCTGTGTGCTAGAGCAAGCAGAAGTATGGTGTGCAAGTGTGTTCAGAACAAGCATATAAGCATGCATAGCGAAAGCTTGAAATGCACGGAAAATGTAGAATACATTGCAGAAAATGTAAAAGTGAAGTACATACCTCTCGTGCCTGATAAGAGAGGTGGGACTCTGGCTCCCGCAGTAATAGATCTATAGGTGCTCGCTCATCAAAGTCGGTGAAGTGGTAGAAAACGGCCCGAGGAAGGATGTGCGCCGGAGGATCATACCTCTCGGGAATAAATGGCCGAATCCTCGGAGGTAAAGACATAATGTCTGGCTCACCCCCGGCACCTGGAGGACCTCCGCCCTGAGGAAAATGACCTACCATTTCAAGAAATCTGCAAAAATGAGCAAAATGAGCCAAAATTGGAAAAAGTCAACTCTCGGGAAATGAAAAAGTCAACAAAAGTCAACTCCCGAGAAAATGTTCCAAATATTGAGACAAACTTACCTCAAGTGGTGAAAATGGGGAAAGAAGCTCTGAAATCAAATTTTAATAGGTCTAAAGTGAAGAAAACTGAAAGATTTCGCGAAACAACTTTGCATGGGGCGTTGGAAAACGCATATAGAGCTCAGATCTGAGAGGGAAAATGGTCTAGGAAGGAGGAGGAGCTAATTTCGGACCTGAAGTTGTGAGGAAAAGTGTTTTGGCCAAGTGCATTTAAAGATCCGAATGTAAAAGTACCAAACTGCTCCTGTTTTTGGCTAGGTGGTCGGTCGACCACCCCCTCTCACCAAACCTGGTCGGTGGCCCTCTAAGGTGATCGGTGGCCCTCCTGAGTGGTCTTCCATGCCTCTTTGAGCTTCCTGCAAATTTTGGTGGTGATCGGAGTCCCCGGCTCTCAAGAAAGTACAAGGAAAGTGCACTTTCCGGCACAAAATCCCTCCGCGGAAACTTCAACTCCAACTTTCGATGCGTGTTTCGTCGTCATTCGTCAAAAGCAAGGTGTATCCTTTTTGAGTACGTTGCGAACCCTCCGGGAGGTAAACCGAAGGTCGCGTTTGAGTTGTCCTCGTCAAAGCTTGCATTTCTTTACTCAGTGTTTTATTTTAAACATGCTTGTAAAGTCGCACTTATCTTGCATTGATTATGCATGTCACTCGCATTGTTGTGCACGTTTCATTGGTATTGTCATGCCTCCATGCTTAACTTGCGTTGTCACGCGCATTTCTCTTACATTGCGATGCACTTTTCCATCGGCACCATGTTTGTCTGCGTTCGATATAGCATTGAACATATGTTGCTAACTATGTCGTGCTTGTTAAGTTTCTCTCTTTTGCAGGCACGATATTGTATGGACGGTTCATTTGAAACTAGTGCGACCAGACGAATCGTGCAGGTATTGTATCTTCTCCGTGTGAGACGTAGCGAGAATTGTGATTCTCTTACATTCTTACTGCATGAAATGTACTTGTTGCTTTGCATTCTTGCTTAAAACTGTTTCATCTATTGTGGATATTTGCTTCATTACAGCTTGCTGCTTTGCATGATCATGAGTTACGTTCGACTTGGTGCATATCGTTTTGCATTTTGCCCCCGCCTGCGGGCACGCCTGCGGGCATATCTCTTTGTTTATCTTGCCTGTTTGTCTAAGTCTTCGACCTTGTCAAAAATGGGTCATCTCTGGGCTTTGACATTCACTCCCGTCACTTATGACTTTCGAGTTCTGTCAAAGAGGGGCAACTGTAGACACCCCATTTTTTACCGACCTTAAGACTCAGACGTCACCAACTGAGCGCTCGGTGATGTTGCATATTGTGCTCGTTCTGAGGTCACAGAGTCTCGGCTGAGAGCCTTGCCTCCAGACTTCGGGACTCTTTTGTGCTTTGCCTCGGTTTGCGAACCAGGTCCTGTTTTCTCTGTTTTCTCTTCCCGAAGGGAGGGAGAGGTCTCAAAGACCATCTCTCAGTGGCCGTAGGCTACGTTTCGTGGTCGTAGGCCACTATTCCCGTTTGGAGACCAGTTTTTAGTTTTCGGAGCCGTCGGCCGTGTGCCTCAGTTCGGGACTGCTTAACTACCTTCGTTTGCTCCGGTTTTTGGCACACACCTTGTTCCCTCTCCCTAGAGGGACACTGTGGCCCGAGAGACCACCTTTGTGGTCACACGCCACCTCTGGTGCTTAATAGTCAGTTTTCAGGGCCCCCGGCTGCGTGTTTTGGCCCCCGAACCTTCGTTTCGCGTCGGTGTGAGTTCATTTTCGGCATGGACCCTAGTTTCATTGTTAGGAAGGTGGTACTATGGTGGGAGACCACCTTTTCTTCTTGGAGAACACCTTTCTCTTCGCCGCCCGATTTTCTTGTTAGAGAGCTGGTCTCCCTCACTTTTGGGCCACAATTTCTGGTCTCCCATACCACCACTGAGTTGCATTCACCTGGGAGACCACCAATCTTGGTAGGCCGACCACCTTTTTTGCTTGACCCTTTTGACCCCTTGGTCTCCCTCACTTTTGAGCCACAATTTCTGGTCTCCCATACCACCACTGAACTGCATTTACCTGGGAGACCACCAATCAGGGCTGCCGACCACCTAAACCCACTTGGCCCTTTTGAACCTAGTCGGCCGACCAGGGGGAGTGGTCGGCTGACCACCTGAACCTGGTCGGCCAGCTTCCTGCTTTTTCTCTCAATAAGTTGAAGCCAGCTGTGCCAGCTGGAAGCCTCAGAATGCATCCTCCATACACGTGTATGGAGGATGTTTAAGCTAGCTTTTAAGCTTCTTTGAGAAGCTTTAGGTCTTCTCCTTTATAAAGGGAACGACCCTCTTCCATTGCAAGGGTGCAGAAAATTGCTAAGGCTCATGCATACACTCTCTCTTTGTATCTCTCCCATTTAGCTTCAAAGGTTGAAGTTCTTTGCCCCATTGCACTACCACTCATAGCCTGCCACCTCCATCATCAACCCAAGCACCTTGGAGGTCATTTTCAAAGCTTGAGGAGTTGATTTCTTGGTCCAGAGCTTGCTGCCTTGCTGTGCTACAAGGGTAAGACACCATTTCCCTCTTTGTAGCACTATTTTGCTCCATAGCTTTGCTCTATTTGAAAGCATATTTAGGCTTTGTCATAAACTAAAAAAAGTCTTATTTTGAGCTCCTCTCCAAGTTTGATTAAGGCCATTTTTCTGTTGGGGGTCATCTACCCCCTTGCATGCTTCATTTCCTCATGTTTTGAGCTATGCATTAGAGCATTTGTGTTGGCCTTGGTTTGGCCTTTTAGCCACTGAAATCCAGCGGATTTTTAGTGGCTAACATGTGTCTTTGAGCCTCAAAATCAGAGAGGGGTGACCCTCTCACCCCTTGTTCTTTTTTCTAGCTTTGTTCGCCTTAAAAGGAGCCCCTATTTGCATGTTTCAAAGCCATGCTCCAGGCCATTTTTGATGAGTTTTGTGACCTGCGTGAACTCTGTCCAGAGGTGGTTTTTCCATATTAGATGTCTATTATGCATGTGTAGAGTAATCTTCTTCAAGGCCTTTCAAAGAGGCCTTCACTTGCATGCTTCCTAGACTAATTTCAGGCCATTTTCAGTGAGTTTTAGGGCCCTCATAACCTCTTTCTAGAGGTGATTTTTCCATTTTGTATGTCTATCTTGCATGTGTAGAACAACCCTCTTATTGGCCTTTCAAAGGGACACATCATTCTTGCATGCATTGACTGAGTTTCAGTGGGTTTTTGGGCATTATTTGGCATGGCATACTTCTGTTTTTGGCTGGTTTGGTGAGCTCTCATGTGCTTCATGTAGTTGTAGTGCAAATCATGGTTCATTAGCTTATTTTGCATGCTTTGTTGACCCTTGATTTTAGCACTTTTTGGCCTTGCCTTAAACTGATTTTGTGCATATTTTGGACTGCCCTAGCTCTGTTTTTGGGTCTCATGGTCGAATGATGTTTGTTTTGCATGCTTGTAGTTCAATACACTTGCCTAGCTTTGAGATTTGAGGTCTATTGCATGCATATACTGAGGTGTTTTCATGCTTTGGGGTCATTTTGCATCATATTTCAGAGCCTATGTGAATGCCATATCCTCATGTTTTCTCCTCTTTAAGTGTGCTTGAGAGTTGTGCATGAATGCCTTGTTTTCGGACCATTGAATGAGCCTCATTTCCATGCACTTTGAACCATCATTTTGGGCCATTTTCCCACTGTTTCAGACCTGCCTAGGGTCTGTTTGGGGTTGGTTTTTCCATTCGTGCATTGCTTTGTGTACCTCTAGTGTAACGCGCTTCACTAGTTTCGGTATTCGGGCCATCTAGCATACATTGGATAACATATTTGCATGATTCGGGACCATTGTACATCATGTTTCAGAGCTGGAAAATGTATGCTTGTATGCCATATTTCATCCTTTGCCATGCTTAGTTAGAGTTGCACGTTGTGCCTTAGGATCAGTCCATTGCATTCGTGCATGTTTGCATGTATTTCGGTTGTCTCATTTTCATCATATGGCCACTGATGTAAATGTGGCTGAGGTCCACTCATATTGGTGTAAGTCCATCTTGCATTTTGCGTATGCCTTGATCATCTCATTGATAGTCTTCATCTACGCATGATAGTCTTCGTATGTGCATTGTGTATGCCATATGGTTCGTATGCATTGAGTATGCCATCCTTAGTCCATAGCATTGCGTATGCTAGTTGCAAGTTTGCATATCATCCCTCGCATGCCAACATGATTAGGTTGCATTGCATTTAGGGTTGCATGTTAGTCACATTGTGTGTGCCATCTCATTGCATTGTGTTTGGAGTAGGGTTAGTCCAAACACAGGAAACGAGGGACGTTTTGTACTCTAAGTGACGAAACGTGTCTCAATTACCAGTCGCCGACACTCCGGATTACCCATGATGGAGTTTAGGCCTTACTTGCTTATATGTGCATTCATTTCACATCGAGTCATGCAATTCAACTCCTCGGCCATCATGCATCGAGATGCGTGATTGGTGGCACGAGGATCGAGGTGTGCATACATATGTGAAAATACTTTGTCATTCCCCTTTCTTGCTCTCTGTTGCAGCAAACCAGAAATCAGCAGCCTTCTAGAGCTTTGCACAACATTCCGGGATTAATTGCAAACAAAGGCAAATCGGGGCATCGCGAGGAATTTTCCGACGAGGCGACTCGCGCATGCATGTATCTTTCATCATTCGGAACAGAGCTGGGGCGGTCCATAGACTTGCACGCTAATTTATTTGCTTTCCTAGTTAATTTGTTAATTAATTAGGTTTTTGTAATATTTAATTATTTATTCAGACTGTAATTATTTATTCGGACTGTATTATTTATTCGGACCCTCTGAGCGAGGGCAATTTTGTAATAGGTGTGCGTGTGTGTGATGTATGTCTTCCAACCCCACGTCTTTCTCCCTTTTATTTACCAGCTTATGATGGTTAGTTTAGGGCATGTTTCAATTAGCATCTATATGTTCGCATGTTTGCATCCATTCATCTGTCTTGCATGCACCGAGCTCGGCGCATCATACTAACTGCATTGTATTTCAATTCCGAGTTGAATACTTGTTAGTTGTAGCATTTCACATGCCATCTTTAGAATAGCCGAGCCTATTGTAGTTGCATTCTTGCCTGTGTTGCATTTGGCATTTCAGCATAGTTAGGATCATGCATTTGATTACTAACTAGCTTCTGTTTTGGCTCGAAGTACTAGGTAAGCTTTTATGCTTTAGCATCCTTACATGCGTGTGAGTGACTGCCATGATAGCATGCTTACCATGAGGCTATGTGCTTATGTGATATACCTGCCTGAATGCCTGTGGGTGAAGGTTGGATTATCTGAATTGGAATAATGCATTGACTGTGAGTTTTAAGCCCACTTGAGAGTGGCCAATCATCTTGTTTTCTAAGCCCACCTGAGGGTGGCAAATTCGCATTTTAGCCTACTTGCGAGTAGCAAACCGTTTCAAAAGCAAACATGAGGTGTTTTGTTCCAATTCAGGAGATCCAATCTATACTTGTATGTTGTGCGCATCACATAGTAATTCTAGGCTAATAATCGGAATAAGAACACATAATGTTTTCAAAACTCAATATCATGGTTAGTAGAGGCCGATCTTTGATCGGGCGAGCGGGGGTGCTCACGAAGTGACCTTCCCCAATCGTACCCAAGTTCCCGAGCCGAGGCAACTTTGGTGATGATAGACACGTGGCCTTAGGCACGAGTCAGGTTTTCCTAAATTCCCCCAAAATAAATATTTAGGTGGCGACTCTGTATCTGGCAAAGCAGTCCATGTTTGGCACTTCTTTCAAAAAAATCTGTTTTCAAAAACGATTTGCCGGATTTGGACTCTTTGATGATTCACCGGTCTTGCATTGCACTTTACGAGATTAGATACAAGACCGTGACATTGAGTCCTGAACTGTAGTGAGCCTAATGAACAAAATGGGATTTCCCTCCCGGGATGTTCGAGGACGTCTACACTCGTACATAAGCAAGTTAACACGAACCAAATGACATCGCATGCAGAAAGGATGTAAGAAAATTGTGCAATCTTCACTACGCCTCACACAGGGAAGGCCTAAAGCGACTGTCGGGCGCACCCGAAGTCTCAAACGAAACACCTCTTAGCGTGTCACAAGCGAGAGGGGAAAAAGAAGCACCCTTTAGCGTATCACACGCGAGAGAGGGAAGAAAACACCTCTCAGCGTATCACACGCGAGAGAGGGAAGAAAACACCTCTCAGCGTTACACGCGAGAGGGAAAGGAAGCACCTCTCACCGTATCACACGCGAGAGAGGGAAAGGAAACACCTACAAGATGTCAGTGTAGACATCAGGCGTACCCGAGTGTCTCTAACCAACGAAATGTCGGTGTAGACACCAGCGTACCCGAATGTCTCTAACCAACGAGATGTCAGTGTAGACACCAGGCGTACCCGAATGTCTCTAACCAACGAGAATGTTCAAAGGACCGGAATGATCTTACTCGGAATTCCTCTGAATGAACCGTACATACAATATCGTCTGGTTGCATCAGCTTTAAATGAACCGTACATACAATATCGTGCCTGCACAAGAAAGAAACTTTGACAAGTACAGTGCAATAGGAATGCATGTTCTATGCGAGATTGACAACATGACACAATGCTTCGCAAGGTATGTTTCATGCACACCATGCGAGGGACAAAACAGAAGCATATTTTATGCAACAAAACCTGTGACATGTTCTATGCAACACCGAATGCATGCACAATGCAACAGGTACAAGGTGAGAGCCTACATAATGCCATACAACATGACATGTATATTCTATGCAGGATTAACGGCATATGTTATGCGAACGAAAAGCATATATTCTATGCGAATGTAAGGGTATGCGCAGTGCAGTACAACATGACATAACGATGCACATGCAATGCAACATCAATAGCATATTCAAAGCAAAACATTGAGTAAAGAAATGTGCGTCTGAAAGAGACCGATTCAGTTGCAACCTCTGAGTTACCTCTCGAAGGAGCCACAATGTATCTGAAAAAGGATACATCTCGTCCATGCCAGCTGACGATGAATCACACATCGAAAACATGAGTTGAAACTTTCGCAGAAAAACTTTGAGCTGAAAACTGGGCTTCTCTTGCACTTTCTCAAGAACCAAGGACTCAAAACAGTCTGAAAACACATAGGGGGAATACTGGGCACCTGCCGGCCACCCTAGAAGCTTGCCGGCCACTTGACCAATCTATCGGCCACTTAAGTGGCCGGTCGGCCAGTTTAGGCAAACACGGGACAGTTTTGTCTTTTGGCATGGAGGGCTTTAAAAACACAAACCCAAATCACTTTTCTCACACCCACAGTGCCGAATCTCCTTCCTTTTTTTGCCTCTAAGCAGTTTTTCCTCCCAGATCTGTGCTCCATACGTGTTTTCCAACGCCCCTCGTGAGGTTGATTCACTAAAACTCTTCGGTTCTCTTCGTTTTGAACCGATCAAAATTCAGTTTCGGAGCTTCTTTCTCCATTTTCACCATTTGAGGTTTGTTTCCCTCGACTTTGTCTTGAGTTTGGCGCCCTTTTCCCGGGCTTTGACTTTCTTTGACTTTCCTCTTTCCGAGAGTTGACTTTTGTTGACTTTTTGCATTTTTTGCCCACGTTGCTCATTTTTGCCTCATTTTGCAGATGGCAGACGATGTTCCACCCGACGGGGGTTCTCCGAGGATGGAGGAGGAGCATGACATCATACTGTTGCCACCGAGAGTTCGGCCGTTTGATCTAGCGACTTACCATCCTGAGGTACATGTGCTACCGGCTAGCACAGTGCGCCATTTCACTGGATTTGCACGGCGTGCGCCCGTAGATCTTCTGTTACGGGAGCCTGAGTCTCATTTATCCCATGACGCCTCTGAGGTACACACTGTACTCTTATATTTCCTGCGATGTACTTTACTTTCCTTGCATAGCTCGCACTCTTGCACTGTATTTCATTTGCTCATTCTGAACACATATATACACTGTACTTCTGCTCATTCTGAACACATGCATACACTGTACTTGTGCTCATTCTGAACATATTCACACACAGTATTTCTACTCACCCACACAAGTTGACTCCCATTTTACCCGCGGGTACGGGTCCACCGCAGCGAAGGAGTGGTACATAGAGCTCCCTGATGGCGTCCGACAGATCATTGACGAGGCGGGGTTTGGCCTATTCTGCGCGGGGCTCTCGCGTCTCTTTGCGAGTAGGACCGTCTTAGTGTAGACGCGCCCGAACGTCCCGGGGCTCCACGCGCGAAATATCAGGCGCGAAATCCCGTTTTGTTCATTTGGGCTTACTACTACAGTTCGGACTCAATGTCACGGTTCTGAATCTAATCCCGCAAAGTGCAATGCAAGATCGATAAATCACCAAATAGTCCAAATCCGACAAGTCATTTTGGAAAACTGATTTGATAAAGAAGAGCCAAACATGGACTGCTTTGCCAGATACAGAGTCGCCACCTAAATATTTTATTTTGGGGGAATTTAGGAAACCCTGACTCGTGCCTAAGGCCACGTGTCCGTCATCACCAAAGTTGCCTCGGCTCAGGAACTTGGGTACGATTGGGGAAGGTCATGCAATGAGCACCCCCGCTCACCCGATCAAAGATCGGCCACTACTAACATGATATCTTGTTTTTGAAAACACATGTGTTCTTATTCCGGTTATTAAACCTAGAATTACTATGTGATGCGCACAGCATACAAGTATAGACTAGATCGCCTAATTTGGAACAAAGCATTGCATACTTGTTTGTTTTGAAAAACGGTTTGAAGTTTGCTACTCGCAAGTAGGCTAAAACGAGGATTTGATGAATTGTTCCAATTCAAGCAATCCAACCTTCACCCACAGGCATTCAGGTAGTTATATCACATAAGCAGTTAGCCTCATGGCAAGCATGATATCATGGCAACATTCACAGTCATGCGGTATGCTAAAGCGTAAAAGCTTACCTAGTACTCCGAGCCAAAACGAGAGCTAGTTAGTAATCAATGCATGATCCTAGTTCATGTTAAGATGGCTAATGCAACACATGTGAAGATGCGACTAGAAATAGGCTCGGCTATTCTGAGATGGCATATGAGATACGATTAGATAACATGTATTCAATTTGGAATTGAAATACAATGCAGTTAGTATGATACGTCGAGCCCAGTGCATTCAATACAGATGAATGATGCAAAACATGCATAGCATAAGGATGCTAATTGAAACATGACCTAAAACTAACCATCGAAAGCGGTAAGTAAAAAGGAGAAAGACATAGGGTTGGAAGACATTCACACACTCACGCACACTTATTACAACAATACGCCCTCTCGACGGAGGGTCCGAATGAATACGCTAAGCTAGCTACGCTAAGCTAAGTAATTAATCTAATTAAGCTAATTAGACTAATTATTACACAACCAAATTGAATAACTAGTTACAACTAATTATTACAACACTTAATTAATTAACAAATTAACTAATTAAATTACAAATTGAAGCTAACCAACAAGTAAGCAAAACAGTAAACAATGCTGTTCCAGCTCTGGTTGGGGGAGAAGAGGATGCATGCTCGGTTACCGTCCCGAAAAGCTCTCTGGTTGCTCTTTAGAGTCTCTATCTGCAGTGTGTCCTCAAGGAATTCTTGCTAAATCTTACCAAAACCAGTCTGGGGAATACACCAATGGCTTGCCGGCCATAGGGAACCACTGCCGACCATCTGCCGGCCAAGAATGAAGGTCTGCCGGCCATCTGCAAGGCACTGCCGGCCACTGGTGTGCTGTGACACCAAGCTGCAGCAGAGCACAAAATAGAGAAAATGGAGGGTCTCCCAAGGGTATGTACGCACTATGCCACCCCATATCACCTCGAAACATCAAGGGAGAGGCATAGTCGGATCCAAGACCATCAACCACGCATCCCGATGCATGATGGCCAAAGATTCAACATGTGCAAATCAATGTGAAATGAATGCACGAAAACACATAAATGCCTAGAACTCTATCATGCTTGATCAAGAGCATCGGCGACCGAGAATTGAGACGCGTTTCATCACTTGAAGTATGAAACGTCCCTCGTTTCTCGTGCTCAGATTAACACTTAATCCAAACGACAATGCAACACAAGCATGGCATACACAATGCTAGATGCTAAGAACTGGATGGCATACTCAATGCAAGGCAATCATAAGGATCTAAACACCATGTAATGCATGCATGCACAATGCAATGCAACAGGGGCAACAATACGCAATATACCAAGCATGCAACAACATGCAAACCACAAACTCAATGGACTTAAACCGAAATGGACAAACCTCAGTCATGCCCAAATTAGTGGCCATAATACTAAAATGAAGGCACCGAAAACACATACAAACATGCATGTTAATTGGCTCACCAATTAAGGCACTAAGGTGCAACTCTCAAGAACACTTAAAAAGTGAAAAGCGTGGAAGTGTAACAACACTAAGGGCACTGAAATTAGACAAGAAATGATGCCAAATCATTTAATCAACACAAGCATGGCATGCAATGGTCCTTAAAGCTTAAGAAAAGCAAAGAGAACTACACATGAGGCATGCAATACATGGCAAATATGCATGAACTAAGCATGGACAGAGCTCAAGTAGGTCAAAATAAGGACCTAAACATGCTGAGACGAGGACTCAAATACCTAGGCATGCAAGCATACAAGCTAAGCCATAAGCTAGGCAATAATGCACAACACTCAAAGGCACTTAAAGCATGATTGAAGTGGGAATATGGCAATGCTATAGGCTCTGAAATGTCATATTAAGTGATGCCAAATCACGTACACAACACAAATGAAGCATGCAATGGTGCTCAAAGCTTGAGGCAAGCAGGAACATTTATACTACAAGTATACAAAACATGAAGCATGTGACCAAGGCAACCCAAAACAGTCCTAGAACATGTTAAAATGAGACTAAAACATGTATGGAAGTAAGCCAAAACAAGCTAGCATGGTGAGCATGAGGCATGATGCATACAAGGCAAATAAGGTGGATTACACTACACCTATTAAGACCAAGCATGGGATGACTCAACCAACAAAAATCAGAGTTAAGGCATGGCAAAATAACCCCAAATAAGCACTGAAATGATGGCTCGCAAGCTAAGGCATGAAGGCATACACAATGGTTTATGTTAAGGCATAAAGGGGCAAACCCTCCAACGCATTGAATGAGCACAAAATGCAAGTGCATGAGCATGAAACATGGACTGAAATAACATTAAAAATGATGCCAAATCATTCAAATAGTCCAAGTAATGCATGCTAGAGGACTTGATGCACAAAGCTAATAAGCAAGATTGCACTATGGCTATACAAAACAAGTCATGCATGACCAAGACAACAAAAATCAGACCTTAAACATGCTAAAACATGAACAAAGTCTTCTTAGAGTTGAGCCAAAAGCATGCTAAAATGACATGTCAAAACATGATGCATGTTAGGCTATTTCATGGAACAACACTACAAGTGTATGGAGCATGCAAGGGCCAACCAAACCAAACCAAAAAAGAGGTATGACATGGTAAAAAAACACCTAAAACATGCTGAAATGGAAAGAAAACAAGCTAGAATGACATGCTACTTCATGAAGCATACAAGACTAGTTTGTGTGATTTACACTACAAGTGTATAAACCATGCATGGAGTGACAAAATCAACCCAAAACAGATCTAAGGCATGGTAAAACATCACCAAAAACCTACTGAGATGGAGCCAACACATGCAAGAAAGACATGCTACTTTGATGAGCCACAAATGAGATTACACTACACATACGAGGAGCATGCAAAAGGTGACCAAACCAGCCATGGACAGAGTCAAGGCAGGTCCTAAAAGTCACAAAAAAAAGTACCTGAACTAAGCCTCGAAAGCATAGAGATACATGCTCCTTTGGTAGGCCAATGATACAAGCAAACAAAAACAAGAAGAGAGGGGGTCACCCCCTCTGGTTTGAGGCCTCAAAACCACATGCCTACCACTGAAAATCCACTGGATTTCAATGGCTAAAAGGCCAAACCAAGACTACTCCAAAGGCCTTAAAGCATGGCACAAAACAAGGCCAAACAAGGCATACAAGAGGGTTGTACACCCCTAACACCAAAAAGACCTTAAACAATCATCAAAAGCACTTGAAAAAAAAAAAATTAGTTGAAAGCAAGGCCTAAAACAATATGCAAGGATGGCCAAAATGAGGTACAAGTAAATGCTAAAAAGGGGAATATACTCACCCTTGAAGTTTCAAAACCAGCAAGCTTTGAGGCTGAAAAACCAACTTTCAGAGCTCAAGTAATACTCCCAAGAACCTCAGCCCAAAGGTGGTGGTGTACCTCTATGGGTTGTAGTGCAAAAGTGCAAGAAAAATGGACTTTAGAACACTATTCTATGCAATATAGAGAGAGAGAATGAGAAATATAGACAGAGAGAGAGATACAACTTCTCTAAAAAAATGGCTAACCCTCTGATAGAGAGGAAGGGCCTCTCCTTATATAGAAGGGAGCAATGCAAAGCTTGTTGAACAAGCTTGGCAAGAGCTTCATCCCTCCATACACGTGTATGGAGGGGAAAAGAGTGAAAACCAACTGGCTCAAAAGATCTGGTGTGAAACCTGCTCAGACAAGGGTTCTACCGGCCATCAGTGGCGGCCAGCAGTGGCTCATTGATGGCCGGCAGGCTTCATCAATGGCCGGTAGTAACAAAGGCATGGCCTGCAGTGGCAGGCAGTGGCCGGCAGTACACCATGAGAATCAAGCTGGAAGGGCCAATACATGGTCCAAAAATGGGACAGAAAGGATACAGGGTTTGGAAAGCTCAAACCTGTGACGTTCCGCCGCGACAGTTGAGTACTCGACGAGCAATCAAACTAGTGGTTGGATGTACCTGCAAGCACAACCAAGTCTTGAAGACGGTCAAAAATGGGTTGTCTACACTTAGGCACATTTGTAGAGAGATGGTGGGACACCACCAACTCCTTCCATTTCTCTACCACCGGGGATATGACCATGACCCCGTATGACTTTGCTATGCTGACAGGCCTTGAGATAGGAGGCCAGCCGATCCCGTACGACTCCAACATGGACAAGTGGGAGGCTACTTGGACCTATCTGTTAGGAGCTCACCCGCCTATTTTCCGCTCGACAGGCTTAGTCCGGTACACCTGGTTTACTAATCACTTCAGGGGGGGAGAGCCCACAACGATTGAGGAGACAGAGCAGTATGCCTGAGGCTTCCTCATGTTCCTCTTCGGCACTACCTTGTTTGCCGACAGAGGGAACACAGTTGGGCTATATCTTCTGAGTGCCTTAGTGGACCTATCCCAGGTGCGACACTATGATTGGGGCAGTGCCGGCCTCGCCACTCTTTACTGTTACATGAGCTCGACCTCCCGCAGGAGCGAAAACAGAGTAAGCGGCTACTAGAGAGCCTAGGATGTATGTTTTACATTTCTGCTTTACATTCTCTACTGTGCTTTCTGCTTTGCACTTTCTGTACACTGCACGCACTGCACACTGCACACACATAGTCTAATCTCTGCTCTGCACTTGTACTTTCTATACACTGTGCCATATCCTGCTTTCTGCATTTTCTATATTCTGTACTTTCTGCATTCTGCACATTGCACACATACTCTGCTTTCCGCATTATTTTTGTTTACCTGTGTTTTCACTGTAGCCCTCTTGCTTTGCACAGTTGTGGACATACGCTTGCTTCCTAGCACTTGCCCTCGAGCCAGAGGTTGAAACGCCTCCTGAGGTACCCTACTCACGCCGATATGACGATCGGTGCCAACCTAGGGCCCGGGAGATCCTCCCATACTTATGCCAGTACTTCGACATAGTAAGGACGACAGAGGTAATTGAAAACTCACAGTTTTTTTTTTTTTTTGCTTTCATCTTCAATTCACTTTGCATATCTAATGGCAACTTTTGTTGTTTGCAGATCACATGGCAGCCCTGGGCGGCGATGCCAGAGTTTGCCCGATTTCATTTTGCTGCAGCTCGGGGCGCCTCCCGATATCAGATTGTACTCGAGAGACCCGTGGGCCGAGCCTGGTTCTTAGGTGAGCGTTTCATGTGCCAGACATTGGGCTTGCCATTACAATCAGTTCCTTTGCCTCCACCACCATCTATGTAGGCCACAGAGAGTTTCTTCCCTCAGGAGCTTACTGACATTATCCGAGGCTCAGATGCAGACCGGTTCATTGGGGAGGGAGACTACACGACTTACCTCCAGACATATCTCATGCCCCCATTGGCAGGCATTCGTGCTCCCACGGGGAGGACAGCTGATATTGCTTCATCGAGCAAGGCTCAGACAGCAGGCGCTCCCTAGACGAGTAGGTGCCCCTTCGAAGAGTAGGGCTCGAGCATCGAGGGGTGAGACTAGAGGGATGTCTTCTACTAGGCAGTGTATTGGATGGCCGGATCCCCTAACTGAGCTGACAGGTTGGTGATATGGTGGGATACCTTATCAGATTCCACTCGAGCCCCCGGTGCTTGGTCATCGATATGTCAGGACTCCTGGCTCACCACCGGTATACTTTACAGCTTTTATTTATCACTCAGATATTCATTCATTCATTCATTCATTCAATGATTGTTTCAACCTGTATTGGCAGCCCTCCACAGAGTATGTAGAGGGGTTACTCGAGGTGATGGCCTCACTTGAGAGTATGGTCTTGAGGAGAGAGATGATGCTGAGCTCCCACAGCATTCTGGTACTCTTCAGTTTTCTTGCATTTCGGTTCCCATATTGCACTGATACACTGCATGTATAGAGTACATCTAACACATTGCATTCACATACTGTCTCTGACTTCTGCATGTACCCACTCTGCACACCACACTTGCATCTGATACATATACTGTGGCTGACACATTCAAACTGTCCTTTCAGGTCATACCTCTTCAGACAGGACCAGCAAAGCCTCCTCCAGCAGCGAAGAGAGAGATTCCAGCACACAGCCGAGGGAGACGTCGGGAGCCTATCAGGCGTAATGACGATGACGAGTCCGGTGAGGACGAGAAGCCAGCGAGTCCCCAGTCAGAGTCATTTGAGGGTGGAGGCGACGACTCCGGCTCAGGTTCTGAGGGTGGTGATGATGCTGAGGAGGGCTCCGAGGATGGGAGCAGAGGCAGCTCTGGTTCATGCTCCGACTCAGGTTCAGGCGATGGCGCCGATGGCGATGGCTCAGGGTCTGCTCAGCCGAGGAAAATGATGAAGAGGGCCTCTGAGTCTTGAGCTGGGTGGCGGCGATTTAGATGTTTCTTTTGCTTTAGTTTTCCTTTTACTAGTTGTTAGCATATTGTACAGCCTTCGACAGTTTTATTTCTTAAAACTTGTGCCTTTGTAAAAAAAAACCATGTGGAATGAAAACAACTTTTTGTTACAAAAGTGTTGCATTTTATATTCTGAGCATCGCATCGCACCATTTTTACACAAAAATGCGATTGATGAAAATTGAACATTCAAAATGCATTGCCTTAATCAGGTAGTGAACCAACTAACAACTGTAAGAACAAAACAACTCAATAAACAACACAAGGCCTTGACAGGCCAAATAATGTAATTACAACTCGATAAACAAATTGCAACAACTCGATAAGCAAAGCGACAACTAGATGAATAAAACAAATACAACTCAATAAACAAATACAACTGTTAAGCAGAACAGCAGGACGCACCCGGAATAGAATCAAACTCAGGTCTTCAGCATCCTCAGCACACAGGAAGGCTAAAAGCACTCTACTGGAGACAAACAGAGGCTGTCGGCCACTTATTCTCACTGTCTGCCACTTAAGGTGGCCGGCCGGCCAGAAAAGGTGGCCGGTCGGCTACTCCAACTGGTCGGTCGGCCAATTTTGGTGGGAGCCTTCAAATTGCTGCCACCTGTCTTCCATTCAATGCTCTATCTTCTACAAAAGCTCCAGCTTCGTGGTTTCTTTATTTCAGCTCCATTTTTGCCCCAAATGGAACCGTTCTTTGCCGAAAAACTCTCCAATTGGATTGTGGCTTTAGATGGCTCGGAAAAGTTGAATTTTCGGGGTTTCGGAATAAATGCACACACTGAGTCGCACCCCGCTACATTTTCCGTTCCTCCATGCCACGGCTAGGTGTTGGAATCTGGTAACTCATGTTTTTAGCTTTGGGGGTCAAGAGATGTGCCCTACTTTTGAAGAATTCCAAGCTTTGATGGAATCCCGGCGCGATGAAGAAATCCTACCCCAGTTTCGTTTTGGTTACATCCAAGCTTTAGGAAGGATATGCGGACTTACTTTGCATGACGCTCAGTCTCTGATTCGCGACGGGGAGTTGGATATTCTCATCGATTTTCTGACACTGGTAACCGCGGCGATCATCTTTGCCAAAGTTTTCGGCGACATGCCCTCTGTTTGTGCATGTTATCTCATTTTCTACTTGCCCTTGGCTTTGGAGGATCTAGCATTCATTTGATTGAGGTTGCCCAAGGCTTGAAAGAGGGCAAAAGCTGCATTGGCATGACATTAGCCGAAACCTTGATGGGCTTGGATACTTTCCATTGCCAGGAGACAACCAAGTTCGCAGGAAGTCCACTACTCTTACAGGTAATGTTTCCCACCCTTCTCACATGTGTTTCTCACATCACTTGGCCCTCAGGCTCTATTTTTCTCTCAAAACCCTTTTCTCGCCTTTTCTATCTACGTACACCTCTTTATTCTTTAATCTCTCTTATTTTTCATCTCTCCCCAGATATGGCTCATGGATAAATTGAAAGTAGTGGACTCTTGCCCACCATATTCAGCACGTGGCTATTTCTTTCGCCAACGACTAGTTAATGCCCCAGATGAGGGATGGTGGTGCGAATAGATGTGCACTCGATCTGCTGCTGACATCGCTTGGCGTTGCCCCTGGCTTGATCCGCTGGAAATAGGCTACAGCATGTCCCGGCAGCTTGGCATTCAACTGATTGGCCTGACGCATTACGTCTTTTACTTTCCATTTCGGTTCAGGCGTCAGTTCGGCCACGACCAGACTTGCTCGGAAGAGGGGGTGGAATACCCGACTTCATATCCGATCAAAGGCTCACATTGAGCTCGGTATGCCACTGCATGGAGGACAAGAGAACTTCTGGCCCCCACTCCCAATTTCAGTTGTGCCCTTTCTGGCGAATGCACCGTGTGGCTTGAAGATGAAGCACAGACTGTGCCCACTTTGGCATCCGAAGCTTCCACAAGCTCTAGGAGGGGGCGCAGGAACACCTGACTTGACTATGCCCCAAATTTATTGCTTCAATCTGTACTTTCAAGTTTTCTTTTGAATGTAATAAAAAAGCAACTTCAATTTGTATCGAGAGTTAGAGAGCTCTGTAATGAAATCAATGAAATTGAAGGTTGTGGGTACTGACAATTTTCCATTTTGGTCCAAAAATGGTCTAAGTTGTAAAAGATTAATTTGAGCAAATCAACTTTTATTAAAACTTTTCAAAACCATTTTCGATATAGATCACAACTAGACATGCCCGAGATCTATCACTGAGATGTATAACCCCAAATCCAACAACTGGAAAGTTGCCCCTTGTCTGAATAACACTATACTGTAGCTCACAACCGAACTGTTGGATGTGGAATAGACAAAGATAGCCAAGACAATCACATGGACACAGTTGATTTGGAAATGTTTGTGGCTGGACTTTAGAATGAAGTTGCCTACGTATCCCAAAGATGGGAATCAAGCCTTATGTAGTTCGGTTCGGGTTCACTCATGTATTAACACTCTCCTTTTGCGCTCTAACTTTTGCCAAGGCCGCCCTTTCTGGGTTTTCAAACTTGCGAGCTCAATTTTTCTTATTTCAAATTTTGTGCTCTAACTTTTGCCTAGGTCACCCTTTCAGGTTTTCGGCCTAGCGAGCCACTCAGGGATAGTATTTCTTTAACTTTTCCATGTTGATAGGTTGGGAGAACTCAAGGCCATCTAAATCCATTAGAACGACAGCTCCACCCGACCAGATAGATTTGATGATGTAAGGACCAGTCCAATTGGGTCTGAACTTGCCCCTAAGGTCGTGGATGGGAGTTCGGTTGTCTTTGAGCACCAAATCCCTTTCTTTCAAATTCCTGGACTTAACTTTCTTGTTGAAAGCCCTGGCAATTTTGCATTGATAGCCTTGAATGTGGTACAATGCTTTCAGCCTTCTTTCGTCGAACAACATAAGTTCCTCAAACCTATTCTGCTGCCAATCTGCCTCCGTTATTTGGCATTCAGCCATCACCCGCAGTGATGGAACCTCAACTTCGATCGGCAAAACAGCCTCTATCCCATAAACCAAAGAATACAAAGTTGCCCCAGTAGAAGTACGGATCGATGTTCTGTAGCCCCAAAGAGCAAACGGCAACTTATCCGGCCAGTCCCTGTAGGTTTCCACCATCTTCTGTAAAATGTGCTTGATATTCTTGTTGGCAGCCTCAACCGCTCCATTGGTTTGCAACCTATATGTAGATGACTTGTGAAAAGCCACGTTGTATTTCTTCAACAAGTCTATCACTTCCTTCTTGAAGTGGGAACCATTGTCCGAGATGATCTCATTCGGGACCCCATAGCAACAGATAATGTTATTCCTTATGAACTTGGCTACGTGCAACGCCTTCAGCACCGCATAGGATTAGGCCTCGACCCACTTTGTAAAGTAGTCTATGGCCACCAAGATGTACTCATGCCCGTTCGACCCCTTCGGAGTAACTGCCCCTATTACATCAATCCCCCAGACTGAAAATGGCCACGGTGAAGTCATGTTGTACAGCTTCGACAGCAGGATGTTCATGCGGTTTGCATGGATCTGGCATTTGTGGCATCGCCGAACAAAGCCAATACAATCCTCCTCTATCGTTGACCAGTAGTAACCCTATCTGAGAATTTTGCGAGCTAGCATCACTTCGCTCATATGCGCTCCACACTCTCCTCCGTGGATGGCCTCCATCAGGTGCCCCGACTCTTCAATATCGACACACAGTTTATGCATTCCTAGATGGCCCCTTTTGTACAATTTACCCCCGCAGATGATGAACTGAGCAGCCATTTTTCAAATTGCCCTCTTATCTTTAGCATTTGCCCCTAGTGGATAAGCCTCCTTTTCTAAGAAGTTCCAGATATCAAAGTACCAGGGGTTCTGATCTTGTGCTTCATCTATGGCAGCAATCAGTTCGTAGGCTGGCACATACCTCTGTTCAATGATGATTGGACGCATCCGGACTCCCAACGAGATGTCTATCATGGAAGATAGAGTTGATAAAGCATCTGTAAACCTGTTGCTCTCTCTTAACAAATGTGTGAAGGTTAACTTCTCAAACCTGGAAATTAGAACGTCCAGGGTTCGTTGATAGATTTTCATCCTTTCTTCTTTAACCTTCCAGTCTCCTTTCGCTTGAGACACGACCAGGTTTGAGTCCCCAATGACGTCCAACCGTTTTGCCCCTAGTTCTAGGACGGCTTCTAAGCCAACACTACATGCCTCGTACTCTGCCTCATTGTTTGATACCTTGAACTGGAGTTTGAAAGCTAAGGGTATATGGGAATTATCGGGTGCTATCAGCAACACTCCTATCCCATACCCGTATTGATTAGATGCTCCGTCAAAGTACATAGTCCAAATTTTTTCTTCGACTTGCAGAATGGCCTCATCTGGGAACAGATACTCTACTGCTTCATCTCTCTCCACTGGGTGATCGGCTAGGAACTCTGCTACCGCTCTCCCTTTCACAGACTTGTGAGTCATATACTTCAAATCAAATTCGGAAAGAAGAAGCAACCAACGGGCTAGCCTACCCGTAAGCACTGGTTTCTTGAAGAGATATTTGATGGGATCCAATCTCGAAACCAGTATTACAGAGTGAGCTAACAGGTAGTACCTCAACTTCCTGGTAGCCCATACCAAGGCCAAACAAGCCTTCTCAAGCGAAGTGTAACGGGTCTCATATTCCAGCATCTTCTTGCTTAGGTAATAGATAGCCTTCTCCACTTTGTCCTCAGATTCCTGTGCGAGCATGCAGCCCATCGTCGTGTCGGTTACTGATAGATATAATATCAACGGTTTCCCCGGTTCCGGCGGTGACAACACGAGTGGGTTCTGTAGATACTACTTGATCTGCTCGAAAGCAACTTGGCATCGGTCGTCCCATTGGAATTTCTTTTCTTTCTTTAGGAGACCAAAAAGTGGTTCACAAGTCAAGGTTAATTTTGCAATAAACTGTCTTATGAATTGCACTTTACCTAGAAAGCCTCACACCTCCTTTTCAGTCTATCATGACCCGAACCCGCCCTCAAGGGTTAAGGACATAACCGGCCAGTAATCATGAGATTACCTACGGCCTCAAACCAAACCAAACGTATTTTAACAGAGTTAATAGGGGCCAAACGGAAGCAATTTAAAACTTTGTCCATAGAGTTGTGCTTACATGGCACATCATAACAAACCATACATATGTACATTAATAACTCACATCAAAATATGCACTACACAAAGCTCTGTACATACAGGATCATATAGGTCTAAGTCAGCCGAACAAAACTATATACAACATATTCAAAGACTTCGCCCATATGACAAAATAAAACAGAATGACAAAAGGCGAAGACGGGTCTCGTGCGTGAGACGCAAGGGCTGACTCTTCAAAACCTTTGTTGTTCCTCACAGACTTCACTGGGGCTGGGTTTGGACTTCTCTTGGCTCACCTACAAACACATGAATGAGCGTGAGCGATAGCCCAGTGAATAACATCAATTAAAGAAGTTATACAAACGATATGTAGAACAACATGCTTCAAACGGCCTTGGGCCCAATTCATATTTCTATTTAACATATATATACGCAATTTAAGTCAAGTGACTGTGGTTCCGAACATACTAGCCTTCAGCCCATTCATTCATGTCAAACTGGACTCTGGCCCATTCATTCGTGTCAAACTGATCTCTGGCCCATTCATTCGTGTCAAACTGGCCTCTGGCCTATTCATTCATGTCAAACTGGCATCTGGCCCATTCATTCATGTCAAACTTATAAGGTTTATAAAGAAATAAGTAGTTGGACAAATGACAAGCTTCAAAATATCAATATTACTCACAGTGATCGGTTGGTTGGTTTGCCCTGGAGCTCGACCCTACACATTCCATGAACACAAAAGGGTCACAAACAATTCGATCCATTCTAAATTCACATTTTCCTCTTTAGGCTTCATTCTTATCTCTTTAACTCAATTACAATGCTCAATACATGCCTAAGAGTACTTGGAAGTGAAAGAGAACAGAAAATGAAACACAGAATAGCTTTATAAAATTTTCAAAAACAGGGTCCCCGCTCGAGCGTGGACTTCCCCGCTCGAGCAGACCCATGAGGTCTGCAAAAGTACTGGATGCATCAAATTTACGCTCGAGCGTGAAGTCGGGCGCTCGAGCTGAAGGTCTGTCGACAAAGCTCCCCGCTCGAGCGGACACCTTGTCTGCAAAAATATACTGGGAGCACGAATTTCACGCTCGAGCAGAGGTTCTGCTGCTCGAGCGGACATCAAATTTTCTAGAAAATCCAGAACATGTTCTTGAGCTTCAACTTGATATTCAAAGGCCCTAAATGCATGATTTTGGCTCCAACTTCACATATACATGTATTAACATGGTACAAACACCAAATTACAACATTATGAAGCTCAATTTCACAATTTAGTCACATACATGTCCTAATTCACATCAAATCCATTTCCAACATAACAAACTCATACATTCAACCTCATATTCTTATAAATTGTACATGCATGTGAGATATAACTCTCATTACCAACTCAAATGGTGCAAATGGTGATCACAAGCATGAACTCTACCCAAAATCTTACATGGATCATACCTTTCATGCTCAACTATACAAATTCAAAGCAATTACACACATGCATGCATTCATTGATCTCCAAATCACCAAAACCAACTCAATTTCATTTTAATTCTTGCTCTTGATTACCCAACTAGCTTGAATACACAAATCTACAAACATATACTCATGAATTCATGCTCACTTGCTTACCTAGAGGTTCAATTCTTCCAATCTATAGCAAATTCTTGAGCAATCTTCAAGATTTCCAAGCTTTTAAGATCAAACTTCAATTGTGAGCTCTCCCTCTCTCTAAGCCGACCCTCTCTCCTTTTCTTAGAGTTAAATTAGCCAAATGAATACCAAAAGGGAGAATTGGGTGTATAATGCCCTTAATAAGAAGCTCCTTTAGTCATATTATTTTAAGATTAAATGATTTGAGCACTAAGTCATTATTTTAATCAATTTAATTTGATCCGAATCAATTTCCAATTAAATCTCACCGTTGGCTTTAAAAATTATGCCAATCGCAATGGCGTAATCGATTTCGAGTTTCGTGGCCAATAAGCTTCAATTTAATTTTCAAAGCAAATAATTCAACAGATATTCCTACAGTGAACAGATAGAAATTCAAAACCACATATTTTTACATAATGGCACACAAAATCATATCAAACACATAATCACATTTATAATAAGGACCAATTAACATAAAACGGAACAGGGTTATCACAGTCTTTCCCCCTTTAAGAAGTTTGGTCCTCCAAACTTATTTTACCTCATCGGGAAACAAATGTGGATAGCGTAGTCGCATCTCCTCTTCTTTTTCCCACGTGGCATCTGTCCCATAGTGCTCTTTCCATTCCACTTTCACCATTGGAATGGACTTGCTTCTCAATTGTTTCACTTGCCGGTCAACAATTCGTTCCAGCCACTCGGCGTATTCCATATTTTCATCAATGGCTACCTGGTGATAATCAATCACATGAAATGGGTCTCGGAGGTAACCCCTCAACATCGACACATGAAACACATTATGGATTTGTTCAAATCCCGGTAGCAAAGCAACTCTATAGGCAACTGGGCCAAGCCTTCTAAAATTTGAAACGGCCCAATGTAATGGAGCGACAACTTGCCTTTCTTCCCAAACTTGACTTGGCCTTTCATCGGGGACACACGAATACACACATGGTCACCGACCTCATACTCAAGAAGCCTCCTCCGAACATTTGCATAATTCTTTTGTCGGTCCTGAGCTGTTTTGAGCCTTTGCCGAATAGTTTTGATCTTCTCAAAGGTATCTTGCACAATTTCAGGCCCAAGTAAAGCCCTATCCCCGACTTATGTCCAACAAATCAGTGATCTACACCTTCTGCCATACAAAGCCTCATATGGTGCCATACCGATGCTGGAGTGGAAGCTATTGTTGTATGCGAATTCCACAAGTGGCAAATAGTCTTCCCAACTCCCTTGAAAATCCAAAGCACACATCCGAAACATATCTTCCAAAGTCTGTATTGTTCGTTCTAATTATCCATCTGTCTGTGGGTGGAATGCAGTACTGAACCTTAGTTCTGTTCCCATAGCTTCCTGCAAACTCTTCCACAATCTTGAAACAAATTTCAGATCTCTATTCGACACAATAGATACTGGGACCCCGTGCAAACGGATAATCTCATCAACATATATGGTAGCCAATCTATAAGCATTAAACGTAGTTCTAACTGGCAGAAAATGTGCAGATTTAGTCAGTCTATCAACTACAACCCAAATAGAATCCATACCTCGAGGAGTCCGAGGTAGGCCAACAACAAAGTCCATAGTCACATGCTCCCACTTCCATTCAGGAATAGGAAGAGGTTGAAGTAGACCGCCTGGTTTCTGATGTTCAGCTTTAACCTGCTGACACTAAAGACATTTGGACACATATTCTGCAATTTCTTTCTTCATTTTAGGCCACCAATAGGTTTGTTTCAGATCCCGATACATTTTATTGTTACCCGAATGCATAGCAAATACTGATATATGGGCTTCATCTAAAACCCTTCTCTTTAGTTCTAGAATATCCAAGACGCACATTCGGTTACGAAACCTCAACACTTCATTTTCAATACTAAACTCTACTTTCGGACTTGTCTCAAATTCATCAATCACCTTCCTGAGGAACTCATCCTCTTTTTGTTTCTGTTTAATTTCCTCAATGATTGCCGGCTCAGCTGTAATAGCGGCTATCAATTCGCCCTGTTCACACAATACCACTTCAATTTCAGACTTCTCAAAATCTTGCAAGATTTCTGTAGACACCCCATTTTTGACCGCCCTTAAGACTTGGATGCGACTGATGGTTTACATGGTGGAGAAAGGTGTGCAGGGGAAAGGTTCAGTTTCTTCGGCAAGGAGAGAGTCAAATCTCAATTTCATACCCCTTTTTGGACCAAAACAATCTTGATCAAAAGATTTTAGACCGTAAAACCCTCTCTTTCAAAACGTTTTTGAAATAAAGTTTTTACGATGTTCCGAGGCTCGCATTTTGTCAAATGTTGCGCTTTTCGGTAAACCGAGCAAGGACAAAGTAGAAATGAATGAAAGAGAGATGAAATCTTTGAAAAATCTTTCAAAACACTTTATTTATGGTTTTGGAGTTGAAGAAAAGAGGAAAGGAGAGAAGAAAACTAGTTTGGGAGAAGTTCGGCATGAATTCGGGTGGGACCAAAACTGCGCGGCTTCACAAAAACAAGCATAACTTTTTGCATAGGCGGAATTTTAATGCAAGGCTGGTGCCATTGGAAAGCTAACTTCCGGAGCTTCAATTTGGACAAAGAATGACCTAAAAAAGAGTTCATATGAAGGAGTTATGGCCATTTAAAGTTGGACCTGGAAAGCAAAATTTTCCTAAACTAGCTGGCCGACCAGAAAAGGTGGCTGGCCGACCACCCTCTCCTGAAAAAGTGGTCGGCCGACCAGAAAAAGTAGCAGGCCAACCAGAAAAGGTGGTCGACCAACCACTTATGCCCAGAAAGCTCAGAATTGATAGATATTTTCCCTCCAGCTGTCTTCTACAACCTCCAACTGTCCTATAATTAGATATTTTCGAGCCAACTCTTGGATATTGCTATATATGAGTTATATCTCTCATTTTCAAGGGGGATCTTCTCACTCTAAAAAGTCTCTCTCTCTCTCTCTCTACAACAAATTTGAAAGGCTTACATATCTCTCTCTCCCTTCATCTTTACATTTGAGCTTCAAACCCTAGTTTTCTTGGACCATTTGCACTACAACCCTTAGCCTACCACCTCCATCATCCATTCCAGCACTTTGGGACTGATTTGCAAGGGTTGAAGGTTCACTAACTTGGTCCAAAAGCTCCTGCTTTGCTGCTCTTCAAGGGTAAGTACCTATTTCCCTTAAACTTGCATTTTTTTGCTCCATTGATTAGCCTTATTTGCAAGCATTTCTGGACTTTGTCATAAACTAAAAAGTGTCATATTTTGAGCTCCTCTTGAAGATTTTATAAGGACACTTTTCTGTTTGAGGCCTCCTACACCCTTGCATGTTTTATCCCTCTTTGTAGGTTTATTTTGCATCATATCTTAGTCCTACTTGTGAGCTTTTTCAAGATTTTTCATAAACTAGAAAAAGTTTCCTTTTGATCTTATAAACATGTTTGTTTAAGATACTTTCTCTGTTTGGGGTCATCTACCCCCTTTCATGCTTTATTTCCTCATGTTTTGAGCTATGCATGTGAGTACTTGCATTGGCCTTGATTTGGCCTTTTAGCCACAGAAATCCAGCAGATTTTCAGTGGCTTAGATGTGCCTTTGAGCTTCAAAACCATAGAGGGGTGATCCTCTCACCCCTCATTCTCTTTACTAGCTTTATTGGCCTTCCAAAGGACCCCCATTTTGCATGTTTTCAAGTCACTTTTTGGGCCCAATTTGGTGAGTTTCAAGGTCTGCCTTAGCTCTGTCCAGAGCCTTTTTGACCATATTTTACGTCTATGATGCATGTGTAGAACAATTCCATTCAAGGCCTTTTGAAGGGGCCTTTCACTGTATGCTTCATTGACCCATTTCAGGGCTTTTTTGGTGAGTTTTAGGGCTGTCATAATTGATTTCCAGAGTTGTTTTTGCCATGCTAAGTGTTCTTGTTGTATGTGTTGAGTAATCCCTTGCATGGCCCTCCAAAGGAGCTCATCATTTTTGCATGCATTGGGTGCATTTCAGTGGTTATTTGGGGTTTATTTGACATATCATGTTCCTATTTTTGGCTGGTTTGGTGACCCCTCATATGCTTCATATAGTTGTAGAACAACTCATGGTTCACTAGCTTTCTTGCATGCTTTATAGGCCATTGATTCTAGCATATTTTGGTCATGCCCGAACTGATATTGTGCTTATTTTGGACTACCCTAGCTCTATTTTTGGGCCTCAAGGTTGAATGATGTCTATTTTGCATACTTGTAGTTCAATGCACTTGCCTATCTTCGAGTTTTGAAGTCCATTGCATGCATGTGCTGAGGTGTGTTCATGTTTTGAGGTCTTTTTCATCACATTTCAGAGCTTGTTTGAATGCCGTGTTGCCATGTTTTGTCTCTTTAAATGCATTTGAGAGTCGGGCTTGTATGCCCCTTTACTGACCATTGAATAAGCTTCATTCCGTTGCATTCCGAGCCATCATTTTAGGCCAATTTCCCACTGTTTCAAACCTACCTAGGATCTGTTTGGGGTTGGTTTTGCCTTTGGTGCATTTCTTTGGGTACCTCTAGTGTAACGTACTTCACTAGTTTCGGTACTCAGGCCCCCTAGCTTGCATTGTGTGCCATATTTGCATGTTTCGGGACCTTTGTTTATCATGTTTCAGAGCTGTATCATATGTGTTTGTATGCCATATTGTTTCATCCTCACCATGCTTTGGTAAAATGGCATTCCATGCCTTAGGTTCGGTCCTTGGTTTTCGTGCATGTGTGCACGCATTTCGGTTGTTTCATTTTCATCTCATGGCCACTGATGTGAGTGTGGCTGAGGTCCACTCATGTTGGTGTAAGTCCATCGTGCATTGTGTATGCCATTTCGGTCCACAGCATTGCGTATGCTAAGTTGCATGTTAGAGCATTGTGTATGCCATGTTACATCGAGCATTGTGTATGCCATTTCATAACATTGCGTATGCTAGGTTGTATGTTAGTTGCATTGTGTATGCCATCTCATTTGCATTGTGTTTGGGATAGGAGTTAGCCCGAGCACAGGAAACGAGGGGCGTTTCGTACTCCAAGTGATGGAACGTGTCTCAATTCCCAGTCGCCGACACTCCGGATTAACCATGATGGAGTCTAGGCCTTGTTGTGTTTATATGTGCATTCATTTCACATCAAGTCGTGCAATTCAACTCCTAGGCCATCATGCATCGAGATGCGTGATTGGTGGCACGAGGATCGAGGTGTGCATACATATGTGAAAATACTTTGCCATGCCCCTTTCTTGCTCTCTGTTGCAACAAATCAGAAATCAGCAGCCTTATAAAGCCTTGCACAGCATTCCGGCATTAATTGCAAACAGAGGCGAATCGGGGCATCGCGATGGATTTCCGCGCCAAGCAACTCAAGCATGCATCATTCATTATTCGGAACGGAGCTGAGGCGGTCCATGGCCTGCATGCTAATTTACTTGCTTTTCTAGATTAATTTGTTAATTAATTAGGGTTTTGTAATTATTCGGACTGTATTATTTATTCGGACCCTCCGAGCGAGGGCACAATTGTAATAAGTGTGCGTGTGTGTGATGTATGTCTTCCAACTCCACGTCTTTCTCCCTTTTATTTACCAGCTTATGATAGTTAGATTAGGGCATGTTTCAATTAGCATACTTATGATAGCATGTTTGCATCATTCATTTGTATTGCACACACCAGGCTCAGCGCATCATACTAACTGCATTGTATTTTAATCCCAAGTTGAATACATGTTATCTGTTGCATTTCATATGCCATGTTTAGAATAGCCGAGCCTATCTTAGTTACATTTTGCATGTGTTGCATTAGCCATCTTAACATGAACTAGGATCATGTATTGATTACTAACTAGTTCCTGTTTTGGCTTGGAGTACTCGGTAAGTGTTTATGCTTTAGCATCCTTGCATGCGTGTGAGTGACTGCCATGATAAGGTGCTTATCATGAGGCTATATGCTTATGTGATATAACTGTCTGAATGCCTGTGGGTGAAGGTTGGGTTATTTGGATTGGAACAAATCATCGACTGTGAGTTTTAAGCCCACTAGATAGTGGCAAAACCATCTTTTTCTAAGCCCACCCGAGGGTGGCAAAATCTGCATTTTTAAGCCTACTTGCGAGTAGCAAACCATCTTTCAAAAACAAACATGAAATGTTTTGTTCCAATTCAGGCTACCCGGTCTATACTTGTATGCTGCGCGTATCACGTAGTAAATCTAGGCTAATAACCGGAACAAGAACGCATAATGTTTTCAAAACTAGATATTATAGTTAGTAGAGGCCGATCTTTGATCGGGCGAGCGGGGGTGCTCACGAAGTGACCTTCCCCAATCGTACCCAAGTTCCCGAGCCGAGGCAACTTTGGTGATGACGGACACGTGGCCTTAGGCAAACGAGTCAGGGTTTCCTAAATTCCCCAAAATAAAATATTTAGGTGGCGACTCTGTATTTGGCAAAGCAGTCCATGTTTGGCACTTCTTTCAAAAAATCTGTTTTCAAAAACGACTTGCCGGATTTGGACTCTTTGATGATTTCATCGGTCTTGCATTGCACTCTGTGAGATTAGATACAGGACCGTGACATTGAGTCCTTGAACCCTAGTGAGCCCAAATGAACAAAACGGGATTTCCCTCCCAGGACGTTCGGGGACGTCTACAGTTTCTGGCGACTCTGCTGGGGATTTAGAGAACTTGACTCGAACTCATGATATCTGGCTTTGACTACACTTGTGTGTTTCTTTGCATTGCATTTGCATTGGTGCGCCTAGGACACCGTGTTTGCCATATGCTATTCCTGAATGGTTTGCCAGAGGCTCGCTTCGAGAAGCGTGCCATAAGGCTGACCGGTTGTGGGCTCTGCCACGACGGGAACACAAACCCCGATTTTACCGGGGCACCCTCTTTGACCATTCGACCTAGTGCATATTCGGATCCATAGTGACCATTCCAAACTAGGACAGGTTGCTTACCCGATTGTAGGTTGTTTTGAAACCGCTGTGTGCGTAGTGAAACCCTAGCTCCTAACAAAATAGGACAGGGAAACCCTACCCCTCCATAGGGGTGTTTTGGCTCTTACTTGCTTGATACGTGCTGTCAGAGTGTGTCTCTACAAGTTGTATGTGTCAGTTTGCAAGTCTGGGTATCAGGCCTGCGAGCATCAGTATTTGGAAGAATCAGTTTTACCTGAGGGTATCAGTTTACCGGTAGAATTTTGGGCAAAATTCAATAGAGAGCACACTCATTCAACTATGCTCGTATCTGTTCAGGTGAAATTAGGCTGAGATGCTATCTGTTTTCTCTTTTGCTAGGTAGTCTTGGAACCATAGCTTCAGAAGGCTCCAATATCCCCTTGGTACACCGAACTTGTGTTGATAGACTTTGTCAAGTCGGAGATTCAGTTCAAGGGCAATCAGTGTTCCTTTACCAGAGGCAGGGTGAAAAGGTCGGTCAGGCACAGACCACCAGTGCAGCAGCTACCAGCTCAGTGGTCTTCAAACAACCAGGTTGAGATTTCTGAGTCTACTGCAAAGATAGATATACTGGTGGTTCAATCAGATCAGGACACTATGTGAGGCTTAGAAGAGATGGTGCACCAGCTCCAGGATAGTATGAAAGCCATGTAGCAAGACGCTGTCCGTCAAGCAGAATTCGCCAAGCAATAGGCCGTGGTCATAGCCAACAGGCAGAGACAATTGCCAGGTTAGAGCAGCAAACTGGAGTATCTACTTCACACCAGGCTCCTCCCCCACCAAGAGTTCCCATACTCGGGGAGGCAACCCATGTCCAGGATGATACGGACATTCCAGGCGGGCCAGCTCCGCCCCCGATTCTACCCCAGCTATCTAAAACACCCACCAACCTACCAGACTCCCCCTTTGAGTTCGAGACGGACCCCACAGCATTGAAAGTGAGCAAGCTTGAGAAATTGTTCAAAAAGTCTCAGGGGGCCCACTCTATTCCTGATATAGAGGATGGTTATACCGACTCAGTGGTGACATTACCAGATCGGTTCAAGATGCCACATATCGATCGATTCGATGGCTCTAAAGACCCAATAGTGCACCTCCAACTGTTTTCTAATATCTTGAGGCCAATGGGTTTGACCACAGCCCAGAAATTGTCACTATTCGGCCGAACCCTGTCTGGGATAGCCGCAATCTAGTATGCAAAATTGGAGAACTCTGTGAAACAGAACTGGGAAGAGCTGGCTGAGGCCTTTATTGCTCAATACTCCTACAACACACAGGTTGAGGTCACAACTCGTGATCTTGAAGTCATCCGCCAAGAGCCAAAGAAGGGTTTCTCAGAGTTCGTGACAAGATGGAGAGCAAAAGCCTCAATGATGACTACAAAACCTTCTGACAAAGATCAGATCAGGATGATTGTTCGGAATCTGCACGGCAAGTTACTGCAAAAGATGGTCGTTCTACCTCTGTTTACCTTTCCAGCCCTTCATGAAATGGGGGTTCAAATTGGGGATGCCATCAAACAAGGGATCTTTGCAGAAGATAATGAGCCTTTGAAGAGGAATGTTGCTCGCAGTTCCAATGCTACTACTAATGGTAGCACAGCTGCGAAATGCTCAGAAGTAGACACTATCACCACTTCCCTCAATGGTCAAAAACCAACCACTTCAACTCGGCCCCAAGCCCGAAAATTCCATCCTCTTTACATGAGTCTCTCTCAAGCTTTGAAAAAGCTGCGAGAAGAAGGGCACCTAGAACTTCTAGAACCCTAACCCCTTCCAAACCCTCTTCCACCAAGATATGACCCAGCTAAATACTGTGCCTACCATCAACAGCACGGTCATGATACGAACCGTTGCATCCGCCTCCGTTATAAGGTTCAGGATCTTACTGACGAAGAGACCCTAGCTCCACCAAAAGGACCTCAGGTTAGTACTGACCCATCACCTCTATATCTCAACCTCATCCATATACTGCCGTCCACCTACGACCCCAGCATATACATCCCCCCGGCCCATCTACCCAAGCTTGAGGTGTTTATCCCGAAAAGCATGTACTTATGCATGATGGGTGCATCTGAACCCCAATCATCCCAAACCCATGAACCCACTACTTCTGAGCTGATGAGGATGATCGAAGATCTTCAGAGAACTGTGGCAGATCTGGCCTTTGGAGTTTTGGCTCCGTCATCAACCACATCACATACCAGGGAGCTCATGTCAAAAGGCTCCCCAGTCTTGGAACGAGCTGCATTTGAGGAATGCCAATCCCTTGGCAAAGTGGAGGCGAGTGGAAAGAACAAGATAGGGGCGGACATGGATCCCCATGAACATCTTCAGTTGGCTGTTGAGGCTTTGAAAGCCGAGGGACTGAACAAAGAGCAAGTGCTCGCAGTTGTTGCAAAAACTGTGGACGACATTTTTGCCATTCAAGTTGGGGGCAGTTTGAATCAAGGGGCAAGCTGGGAGAAGGGTCGTTGTACCAAGAATGTTCCTTTCAGCTCTAATCCCGTGCTCGGAAGAAATCAGCAAACCCAGTCAGCGTCTGCCAATCCCTTTACTGGTGTGTCCAGCAAAAATCCACAAACCTCGAAGTATCTACCCCGAGGACAGAGGGTCTTCCATGCCCTCTATATGCCTTTGTCCAAAGCTCTCCAAATCCTTGTTGAACAAGGCCATCTCAAACCCCTTGAGCCTCGGCCTCTCCCGAACCCTCTTCCGACTACGCATGATGCTACCCAGTACTGCGCGTACCATCAACAAACTGGCCATACTACCGACAACTGCTTCCGTCTTCGCCATGAAGTACAGGATCTATTTGACAACGGGGTCATCCTCCCGCCGAGCTCAGCAAAGTCTATCGGCACTGGATCGGTGAACTTGGGGGATAATGTGACCATGTGATTAGGGGGATGAGCCAGCTGCGGGTGGCGCTCGATTTACTCCAGACGTGGGAATGGCACGCACTGTTTTGAGCATTTGCGAATGCTAGTTTTAGTTTCTGACTTGGGTGTTGAGTCAGTCCTGTGGTTTTTTTTTTAAGCCTGTCTCTTTGTTTTGAGTCAGTCTTTTTGTTTCGGGTCTGTCTTGTTGTATCGAGTCAGTCCTATTTTTTAGAGTCAGGTGATTCCGGGGTGTTACCTCGGGCATCACTATTTTGTTTTGTGTTTATCTTTTTGTTTCCTTTTGAGTCTGTTTCTGCCAGGGAGCCAGTTGTGCCGACAGTTATGAATGAAAGCAGTGATTTTCACATTCTTGTATTCGCTTCTGCCTTGTGCCAGTTGTGCCAGAAGTTCTGAATGAAACGGCAGTGCTTTTCGCCTACTTTTCTGTGCCTCGAACTCATTGCATTGACCTAAGTTTTTCAAAACCTTTTGAACACTGTGATGAAAACGAAGAGGAAAGAATTCCTCGGGATTTGCAAAAATTTGATCAAGTGAGAGAAAGAGAGGCATACTAAGCCCTTAACGAATGAGATCATGCTTGTTAGTGTGAGTACTGGGAAGGATCCTGGCTTGATCCAGATTGGTTATGCACTGTCTTCAGCGCGAGCGATTTGTCGCTTTCTTAAAAGATTTCAAAAAAATGTTTTTGCGCGGTCCTGCGAAGACCTGTGTGGAATCGCTCTTGAGATTGTGCAGCTCAGGATCGCTCTCAGCCTCGAGACTCGACCCCCTTGCTTTCAAACCTTGAACTTGGATTTAGAGTGTTCAACGGTTAACCACCATGTAAGGCCTGTGTGGCCAGATTTGAAGCAGCCCTCGAACAAGAGGCCAGGAAAGTCGGATCAAGAAGATTAGAAGGTCAAAAGAAGCTTGTGAAGCTAGATCAAAAGCACCCCTTTGAACTAGGGGCAAAAGAATTTCAAGTGTGCTCGAAGAGTCAAAGATGAAGATCGGCAAGAATGCCAAATCCAGAAGGGAGAAAGAAGAAAGTATTGCTGAAGGATAACTGAGTCCCTATCCGCAACACTGGGGCAATTCAGACCCCATTGGATGGACTCCTGCATCGTCAGTGAACAACAGCCATTCTCCTGGATTCAATGACTTCAGGATCTCAAAACCATTTGACATGGACAAAGCTACACTTTTACCCTTGAGAGGCTCGCTGGGCCGAAAACCCGGAAGGGCGACCCAGGCAAAAGTTAGAGCAAGAAAAAGAACAAAAAAAAAAGAAAAGAAAAGAATGCAAAGAAGAAAAATGAAGAAAATGAAAAGAAAAGATGAAAAAGAAAAAAGAATAAAAGAAATGAAAAGAAAAAAAGCTCGCAAGGCCGAAAACCCAGAAGGGCGACCTTGGCAAAAGTTAGAGCACAAAAGGAGAGGTCAATACCCGGGTGTACCTTAACCTCGAACTACGTAAGGCTTGATTCCCATCTTTGGGATACGTAGGCAACTTCATTCTGAAGTCCAGCCGTAAAACACTTCAAATTCGATTGTGTCCATGTGATGGTTTTGGTCATCTTTGTTTTCTCTGTATCCGAGAGCTCGGTTGTGATCGTCACTCTAAAGACTGATTACAATGCGCTGCGGTGCCATTCAAACAAGGGGCAACTTTCCGTTGCCATACAATGTGCTGCGGTGCTATTCAGACTAGGGGCAACTTTCCGTTGCCATGCAGTGCCGTTCAAACAAGGGGCAATTTTCCATTTGTTTTGGATCTGAGGTTGTGCATCTCAAGAGTAAATTCTGCGTTGGTCGAGCAGTGGCCATTTGCAAAAATAGTTTTTGAGAATTTTTAATGAGGTTGACTAATTCTCTCAAAAATTATTCCATTTTTCTAAAACTGGACCATTTCTTGGACCCAAAAAAGTAAAATTTTCAGTGCTCATATCCTGACTTGCATAATTTCAAATCAAAATTGAACAAGCATGTTAATCTAACTCTCATTTTGGTCAAAATTGTTTTAACAGAAAGCCAAAAACAAAAAATGGTCAAAATGATGAACTAGGGGCACAGTTGAGTCAGGTGTTCTGTCTTTTCCCCATTGTCAACATACTTGCCAGAAAGGGCACCATACTTGCGGGAAAAGGCACCTTATTCGCCAAGAAGGGCACAGCAGAAGCTAACAGAAAAGGGCTGAAAGCTCTCATATCCTCCAAGCAATGAGGTATCAAGCCAAGTGCGAAGCACAAACTGGAATGGATCAAGATGTTCCACTTCCTCATCTGGACATATCTGATCGCGTCCAAACTCCCTGGCAGAGCATCGTCAACCGATGTCAGCTGCAGATTCGCTACACACCCAGTTGTAGCACAACCCCTCTGTGGGAGGAACTCACTAGCTGTGCGCAGAAGAAAAAGAATCTAGCAGAATGCTAGGGGCAGGAGCCCGCAATTTCTTATTTATCCATCAACCACCCAGGGGAGGGATAAAAAAATGAGAGATTAAAGAATAGAGAGATGTGTGTTGAGAGAAAAAGTGAGGAAAAGGGTTTTGTGAGAAAAGCCGAGCCTGAGGGCCGAGTGATGTGAGAATCAAAAATAAGAAAGGGTGGGAAACAATACCCGGAGAAACTGGCTCCTCGTGCACCGAGAGGTCTCTTGCCTTTGTAACACAGCTGAGTGTTGTGTTGTGTTTGTTTGTCTTGATTCTTGTTTTGAGTCGTTTGAGTGTCAATAGATGTGTGTAGGTTGTTTTACCTTGTTTTTCCTTTGTTGAGTTGTGTTTAGGTTGTTCTACCTTTGTTTTCCGTTGTTGAGTCGTTTTGGCTGTGGTCAGTTGTAGGCTCAATACCCGGTTGAGAACCCTTTTCTCATTTCAATTTCAAAAATGGTTTTGTGCTTAGAGTGCCGTGTCGTTCTCCACATTTGTGAAAAACAGGATTTCTTCTTTCATAAAGCCGTAGGGTTCAACCCAGGTCATGTGAGAACAATAAAACCAGGACCAATTTGAAGCTATATAGGTTCCGGACTGCAAAGCAAAAGAAAAGAGCGAAAATCGAAGCATCTAAGTGTGCTACAACTTCAGAAAATTCCATGATTGTATTCCGGATGTACCCTATCAAGCCTTGTCAATGCTCCGAAGTATGAGTGTGCCTCTACCTCAAGCGCAAGATCAAGCCTGCTTCAAAGTTATGCACCCTTCCACCCGCATTGTTATGCACTCTTCCACTTGTATTGTCATGCACACCTTACTTGCATTTCTTTGCATCTTGTGTTATCTTCTACCATTTATCCTTTTACGCTGAGCAGCGTTTGGGATCGTTGTCCTCCGAGACTTTCTCAGGTTGCGCCGAGCACGCGCCTGATAGGTTGTTTTTGGACCTCTTCTCACGATTTCAGCGTGGTTAGAGTGTTCTTTTCCTCACACGATTTCAGCGTGTTTGGCATTTATCCCAAGTTGCGTTGTAGACGCGCCGGGCGGGTTGTTTTTGGACCTTCTCTCACGATTTCAGCGTGGTTTGAGTGTCCCGTTCCTCACACGATTTCAGCGTGTTTGGATTTTATCTCAGGTTGCGTTGCGCGCGCACTTGAGCGATTGTTTTCGGACCTTTTCTCATGATTTCAGTGTGGTTAGAGTGTTGTTTTCCTCACACAATTTCAGCGTGTTTGGAATTTATCCCAGGTTGCGTTGTAGACGCGCTGGGCCAGTTGTTTGTGGACCTCCTCTCACGATTTCAGCGTGGTTTGAGTGTCCCCTTCCTCACACGATTTCAGCGTGTTTGGAATTTATCCCAGGTTATGTTGTAGATGCACTGGGCAGGTTGTTTTTGGACCTCCTCTCACGATTTCAGCGTGGTTTGAGTGTCCCGTTCCTCACACGATTTCAGCGTGTTTGGATTTTATCTCAGGTTGCATTGTGCGCACACTTGAGCGGTTGTTTTCGGACCTCTTCTCACGATTTCAGCGTGTTTGGAATTTATCCCAAGTTGCGTTATAGACGCGCTGGGCGGGTTGTTTTTGGACCTCCTCTCACGATTTCAGCGTGGTTTGAGTGTCCCCTTCCTCACACGATTTCAGCGTGTTTGGAATTTATCCCAGGTTGCATTGTAGATGCGCTGGGCAGGTTGTTTTTGGACCTCTTCTCACGATTTCAGTGCGGTTTGAGTGTCCCGTTCCTCACACGATTTCAGCGTGTTTGGATTTTATCTCAGGTTGCGTTGTGCGTGCACTTGAGGGGTTGTTTTCGGACCTCTTCTCACGATTTCAGCGTGGTTAGAGTGTTCTTTTCCTCACACGATTTCAACGTGTTTGGAATTTATCCCAGGTTGCGTTGTAGACGCGCTGTGCAGGTTGTTTTTGGACCTCTTCTCACGATTTCAGCGTGGTTTGAGTGTCCCGTTCCTCACACGATTTCAACGTGTTTGGATTTTATCTCAGGTTGCGTTGTGCGCGCACTTGAGCGGTTGTTTTCGGACCTCTTCTCACGATTTCAGCGTGGTTAGAGTGTTCTTTTCCTCACACGATTTCAGCGTGTTTGGAATTTATCCCAGGTTGCGTTGTAGACGCGCTGGGCCAGTTGTTTTTGGACCTCCTCTCACGATTTCAGCGTAGTTTGAGTGTCCCCTTCCTCGCACGATTTCAGCGTATTTGGAATTTATCTTAGGTTGCGTGGAACGCGCTCCGGATTGATTTTCTTTGTTCTTCCTCCACTCATGAGTCCAGCGTGGTTGGCGTATGTCACCATTTTGCATCTATTGTACTCTCTGTTGTATCGCATCTATTATCTATTGCATCACATCTATTACATCCATTGCATCGTATCTGTTTTATTATCTGGCCTAGGAGACCTTAAATCCTCCGGTCTAAGGAGACCTTAAATCCTGCATCATCATTCGCGCTGTTTTGCATATCGTACTTGTATTTTACTTGCATTTCATTCGCACTGTCTTGTGCACTCTCCGGTCTAGGAGACCTTAAATCCTCTAAAGGTGCAATTCCTTTGGTGTTTGTCGTGCCCGAACGACTTCCGGTGGTCTGGTATAGCCACCTACATGTGTTTGCGGTGAGTTTCTAGGAGACCAACTGAGACGGTGGAAACTAGAGTTCGAATGGCTTATGCCTAGAACGCAAAGGTTTGGGATTTCCGAGACTAAAGTCTGGTTTAAATACCCAGAGGTATATCCTCAGCTTGAAATCTGTATGGCAGCCCCATAGATTGAGATAGCATGTGTATGCGCCTCAATTCTGGATACTAAATCAACCTAGTCTGTCACCCTGTTAGAGAATAGGGAGAGCTGCGACCATAGTTAGGGAGAAAAGTAGTACCTGTGGTTCAACTGAGAAGAAGGGGAAGATCCCCAGTAGCATGAGGTAAGTCATTGCCAATTGCCCCTGTAAGGTACCTTCACCTCTTAGCTATTACATTGCATTTTAGCCACTACATTCCATTGCATTACATAAATCATGAATCTTCAAACCGGCTTCGCTTAGCGTATAAGTCCAATCTTTAAACCGGCTTCGCTTAGCGTATAAGTCCAATCTTCAAACCGGCTTCACGTAGCGTATAAGTCCAATTTTCAAACCGGCTTCGCGTAGCGTATAAGTCCAATTTTCAAACCGGCTTCTCTTAGCGTATAAGTCCAATTTTCAAACCGGCTTCGCTTAGCGTATAAGTCCAATTATCAAAACCGGCTTCGCGTAGCGTATAAGTCCAATTATCAAACCGGCTTCGCTTAACGTATAAGTCCAATTATCAAAACCGGCTTCGCGTAGCGTATAAGTCCAATTATCAAACCGGCTTCGCGTAGCGTATAAGTCCAATTTTCAAACCGGCTTCGCGTAGCATATAAGTCCAATTATCAAAATCTTTCTGCATATCATTTTGCATCCTGCCACTGAACTACGCTGGTTTGATTCCTTGCAGAGGGATACGTAGGCAGCCTGCGGGCGCAACCATTTATTTGTCTATACTTTGTTTGTTTGTCCAAGTCTTCAACCTTGTCAAAAATGGGTCGTCTCTGGGCTTTGACATTCACTCCCGTCACTTCTTGACTTCCGAGTTCTGTCAAAGAGGGGCAACTGTAGACACCCCATTTTTCACCACCCTTAAGACTTGGATGCGACTGATGGTTTACATGGTGGAGAAAGGTGTGCAAAGGAAAGGTTCAGTTTCTTCGGCAAGGAGAGAGTCAAATCTCAACTTCAAACCCATTTTTGGACCAAAACAATCTTGATCAAAAGATTTTAGACTGTAAAACCCTCTCTTTCAAAACGTTTTTGAAATAAAGTTTTTACGATGTTCCGAGGCTCGCATTTTGTCAAATGTTGCGCTTTTCGATAAACCGAGCAAGGACAAAGTAGAAATGAATGAAAGAGAGATGAAATCTTTGAAAAATCTTTCAAAACACTCTGTTTAGGGTTTTGGAGTTGAAGAAAAGAGGAAAGGAGTGAAGAAAACTAGTTTGGGAGAAGTTCGGCATGAATTCGGGTAGGACCAAAACTGCGCGGGTTCACCAAAACAGGCATAACTTTTTACACAGGAGGAATTTTAATGCAAGGCTGGTGTCATTGGAAAGCTAACTTCAGGGGCTTCAATTTGGACACAATAATGACCTGAAAAGAAGTTCATATGAAGGAGTTATGGCCATTTGAAGTTGGACCAGGAAAGCAGAATTTTCCTAAACTAGCTGGCCGACCAGAAAAGGTGGCTGGCCGACCACTCTCTCCTGAAAAAGTAGTCGGCCAACCAGAAAAAGTAGCAGGCCGACCAGAAAAGGTGGTCGGCTGACCACTTATGCCCAGAAAGCTCAGAATTGATAGATATTTTCCCTCCAGCTGTCTTCCACAACCTCCAACTGTCCTATAATTAGATATTTTCGAGCCAACTCTTGGATATTGCTATATATGAGTTATATCTCTCATTTTCAAGGGGGATCTTCTTAGAGAAGCTTGGGAGCTTCTCACTCTAAAAATTCTCTCTCTCTCTCTCTACAACAAATTTGAAAGGCTTACATATCTCTCTCTCCCTTCATCTTTACATTTGAGCTTCAAACCCTAGTTTTCTTGGACCATTTGCACTACAACCCTTAGCCTACCACCTCCATCATCCATTCCAACACTTTGGGACTGATTTTCAAGGGTTGAAGGTTCACCAACTTGGTCCAAAAGCTCCTGCTTTGCTGCTCTTCAAGGGTAAGTACCTATTTCCCTTAAACTTGCATTTTTTTGCTCCATTGATTAGCCTTATTTGCAAGCATTTCTGGACTTTGTCATAAACTAAAAAGTGTCATATTTTGAGCTCCTCTTGAAGATTTTATAAGGACACTTTTCTGTTTGAGGCCTCCTACACCCTTGCATGTTTTATCCCTCTTTGTAGGTTTATTTTGCATCATATCTTAGTCCTACTTGTGAGCTTTTTCAAGATTTTTCATAAACTAGAAAAAGTTTCCTTTTGATCTTATAAACATGTTTGTTTAAGATACTTTCTCTGTTTGGGGTCATCTACCCCCTTTCATGCTTTATTTCCTCATGTTTTGAGCTATGCATGTGAGTACTTGCATTGGCCTTGATTTGGCCTTTTAGCCACTGAAATCCAGCAGATTTTTAGTGGCTTAGATGTGCCTTTGAGCTTCAAAACCATAGAGCAGTGACCCTCTCACCCCTCATTCTCTTTACTAGCTTTATTGGCCTTCCAAAGGACCCCCATTTTGCATGTTTTGAAGTCACTTTTTGGGCCCAATTTGGTAAGTTTCAAGGTCTGCCTTAGCTCTGTCCAGAGCCTTTTTTACCATATTTTACGTCTATGATGCATGTGTAGAACAATTCCATTCAAGGCCTTTTGAAGGGGCCTTTCACTGTATGCTTCATTGACCCATTTCAAGGCCTTTTTGGTGAGTTTTAGGGCTGTCATAATTGATTTCCAGAGTTGTTTTTGCTATGCTAAGTGTTCTTGTTGTATGTGTTGAGTAATCCTTGCATGGCCCTCCAAAGGAGCTCATCATTTTTGCATGCATTGGGTGCATTTCAGTGGTTATTTGGGTTATTTGACATATCATGTTCCTATTTTTGGCTGGTTTGGTGACCCCTCATATGCTTCATATAGTTGTAGAACAACTCATGGTTCACTAGCTTTCTTGCATGCTTTATAGGCCATTGATTCTAGCATATTTTGGTCATGCCCCGAACTGATATTGTGCTTATTTTGGACTACCCTAGCTCTATTTTTGGGCCTCAAGGTCGAATGATGTCTATTTTGCATACTTGTAGTTCAATGCACTTGCCTATCTTCGAGTTTTGAAGTCCATTGCATGCATGTGCTGAGGTGTGTTCATGTTTTGAGGTCTTTTTTCATCACATTTCAGAGCTTGTTTGAATGCCGTGTTGCCATGTTTTTGTCTCTTTAAATGCATTTGAGAGTCGGGCTTGTATGCCCCTTTTACCGACCATTGAATAAGCTTCATTCCGTTGCATTCCGAGCCATCATTTTAGGCCAATTTCCCACTGTTTCAAACCTACTTAGGGTCTGTTTGGGGTTGGTTTTGCCTTTGGTGCATTGCTTTGGGTACCTCTAGTGTAACGTACTTCACTAGTTTCGGTACTCGGGCCCCCTAGCTTGCATTGTGTGCCATATTTGCATGTTTCGGGACCTTTGTTTATCATGTTTCAGAGCTGTATCATATGTGTTTGTATGCCATATTGTTTCATCCTCGCCATGCTTTGGTAAAATGGCATTCCATACCTTAGGTTCGGTCCTTGGTTTTCGTGCATGTGTGCACGCATTTCGGTTGTTTCATTTTCATCTCATGGCCACTGATGTGAGTGTGGCTGAGGTCCACTCATGTTGGTGTAAGTCCATCGTGCATTGTGTATGCCATTTCGGTCCACAGCATTGCGTATGCTAAGTTGCATGTTAGAGCATTGTGTATGCCATGTTACATCGAGCATTGTGTATGCCATTTCATAACATTGCGTATGCTAGGTTGTATGTTAGTTGCATTGTGTATGCCATCTCATTGCCATTGTGTTTGGGATAGGAGTTAGCCCGAGCACAGGAAACGTGGGGCGTTTCGTACTCCAAGTGACGGAACGTCTCTCAATTCCCGGTCGCTGACACTCCGGATTAACCATGATGGAGTCTAGGCCTTGTTGTGTTTATATGTGCATTCATTTCACATCAAGTCGTGCAATTCGACTCCTCGGCCATCATGCATCGAGATGCGTGATTGGTGGCACGAGGATCGAGGTGTGCATACATATGTGAAAATACTTTGCCATGCCCCTTTTTTGCTCTCTGTTGCAGCAAATCAGAAATCAGCAGCCTTATAAAGCCTTGCACAGCATTCCGGCATTAATTGCAAACAGAGGCGAATCGGGGCATCGCGATGGATTTCCGCGCCAAACAACTCAAGCATGCATCATTCATTATTCGGAACGGAGCTGAGGCGGTCCATGGCCTGCATGCTAATTTACCTGCTTTTCTAGATTAATTTGTTAATTAATTAGGGTTTTGTAATTATTCGGACTGTATTATTTATTCGGACCCTCCGAGCGAGGGCACAATTGTAATAAGTGTGCGTGTGTGTGATGTATGTCTTCCAACCCCACGTCTTTCTCCCTTTTATTTACCAGCTTATGATGGTTAGATTAGGGCATGTTTCAATTAGCATACTTATGATAGCATGTTTGCATCATTCATTTGTATTGCACACACCAGGCTCGGCGCATCATACTAACTGCATTGTATTTCAATCCCAAGTTGAATACATGTTATCTGTTGCATTTCATATGCCATGTTTAGAATAGCCGAGCCTATCTTAGTTGCATTTTGCATGTGTTGCATTAGCCATCTTAACATGAACTAAGATTATGCATTGATTACTAACTAGTTCCTGTTTTGGCTTGGAGTACTCGGTAAGTGTTTATGCTTTAGCATCCTTGCATGCGTTTGAGTGACTGCCATGATAGCATGCTTATCATGAGGCTATATGCTTATGTGATAACTGTCTGAATGTTTGTGGGTGAAGGTTGGGTTATTTGGATTGGAACAAATCATCGACTGTGAGTTTTAAGCCCACTAGATAGTGGCAAAACCATCTTTTTCTAAGCCCACCCGAGGGTGGCAAAATCTGCATTTTTAAGCCTACTTGCGAGTAGCAAACCATCTTTCAAAAACAAACATGAAATGTTTTGTTCCAATTCAGGCTACCCGGTCTATACTTGTATGCTGCGCGTATCACGTAGTAAATCTAGGCTAATAACTGGAACAAGAACGCATAATGTTTTCAAAACTAGATATTATAGTTAGTAGAGGCCGATCTTTGATCGGGCGAGTGGGGGTGCTCACGAAGTGACCTTCCCCAATCGTACCCAAGTTCCCGAGCCGAGGCAACTTTGGTGATGACGGACACGTGGCCTTAGGCAAACGAGTCAGGGTTTCCTAAATTCCCCAAAATAAAATATTTAGGTGGCGACTCTGTATCTGGCAAAGCAGTCCATGTTTGGCACTTCTTTCAAAAAATCTGTTTTCAAAAACGACTTGCCAGATTTAGACTCTTTGATGATTTCATCGGTCTTGCATTGCACTCTGCGAGATTAGATACAGGACCGTGACATTGAGTCCTTGAACCCTAGTGAGCCCAAATGAACAAAACGGGATTTCCCTCCCGGGACGTTCGGGGACGTCTACAATTTCCTTCTGTTCAATAAGCAAACAAGCCATACTCCCTGTTGATTTCCTGCTCAAGGCATCAGCAACTGTGTTAGCCTTCCCGGGGTGATACTGAATCTCAAGATCATAGTCTTTTATTAGTTCGAGCCATCTCCTCTGTCGCATGTTCAACTCCTTCTATGTAAAGAAGTATTTCAGACTTTTGTGATCCGTGTAGACTTCACACTTTGCCCCATACAAATAATGCCGCCAGATTTTCAAAGCAAAAACTACTGCGGCCAATTCTAAATCGTGTGTTGGGTAATTTTTCTCATGCGGTCTCAACTGTCGGGAGGCGTAAGCAATAACCTTTCCGTTTTGCATTAATACACAACCCAAACCTTTATAAGATGCATCACTGTAAATCACAAAATTTTCCATACCTGTGGGTAATGTCAATACTGGTGCAATGGTCAGTCTCGTTTTCAGTTCATGAAAGGTAGATTCTCTTTCGTCATTCCATTCAAACGATTGCCCCTTGCGTGTCAGTTGGGTGAGAGGCACAGCTATTTTTGAGAAATCCTTCACAAATCTCCTCTAGTACCCAGCTAAGCCCATGAAACTGCGGACTTCTGTCACATTAGTCAGTGTAGGCCAATTCACAATTGCCTCTATTTTCTGCGGGTCCACTGAAATCCCTTCCTTGTTGATAACATGCCTTAAGAAAACAACTTCATCCAACCAAAACTCACATTTCTTTAGTTTAGCAAATAATTTCCTTTCCAAAGTATTTGTAGGACAGTTCTCAAATGATGTTCATGTTCAAGTCTATCCTTAGATATATCAAAATGTCATCAATAAAAACCACAACAAATTCGTCAGGTAGGTTTTAAAAATTCGGTTCATTAAGTCCATAAATGCTGCCGGAGCATTAGTCACTCCAAATGGCATAACAAGAAACTCAAAATGTCCATACCTCGTTCTGAATGCGATTTTCTCAACATCTTATGCCTTTACTTTCAATTGATGATACCCGGATCTCAGATCGATCTTGGAAAACACTTGCGAGCCCTGCAATTGGTCAAATAGGTCATCAATACGGGGTAAGGGATATTTATTCTTTATTGTTACCTTGTTCAATTCTCGATAGTCAATACACAAACGTAGGGTTCCATCCTTCTTTTTCACAAACAATATAGGTGCACCCCATGGCGAAGTGCTAGGTCGGATAAACCCTTTGTCAAGCAGGTCTTGCAACTGTTCTTTCAATTCTTTCATTTCGGCAGTAGCCATTCTGTAAGGAGTCTTGGAAATAGGCTGGGTGCCTAGCACGGTTTCAATAATGAATTCTATCTCCCGGTCTACCAATTCCCCCAGTAATTCATTTGGAAACACATCTGGAAATTCTCTAACAATAGGGATACTGTTCAATTCAACATTCACAGATTGTTCAGACAACACATAGCACAAATAACCCTGGCACCCTTTCCTGATCAGTTTACATGCTTTCATTGCAGATATCAAATAAGGTGGAGGCACTACCCCATTACCCACAAATACAATTTCCTTATGTTCTGGTGGTTTAAACACAACCCGTTTTGTCACACAATCAATGGTGGCACAATATTTGGTCAACCAATCCATGCCCAAAATTACATCAAAATGTCTAAAATTTAAGGGTAACAAGTCTACATATAGGATAGCATCCTCAACACGCACATCACAAAACCGGTATATAGATTCACACAATACAGATTCCCCAGATGGAGCAGACACACATAGCAGATATGGCAGTAATTCTAAAGGTCTGTTCAGTCTAGATGCAAATGCACATGTTACAAATGAGTGTGTGGATCCAGAGTCAATTAACACAAAGGCATCCTGATTACATATAGAAATGGTACCTGAGATAACTGCGTTGGCATTCCGTGTATTGCCAGAACAAGCGCAAAAACTCTTCCTTGTCTCACGGTATCCCCGGTGGTAGCGGATCTCAAAGTATTTCCCGGCTCGGATCGATGCAGTTGAGCTAGCAGCTAGCTTCCCACTGTTCTGATTACAATCTCGGACCATGTGCCCTTGTTTACCACACTTGAAACAGGCCCCTGACACATGGTAACAAACCCCACGGTGCCTTTTGCTACAAATATTGTACATGGGAGATGCGTCTTGGGAAGACTTCGAAGTATTTGAGAAGCCCGTGTTTTGCTTTTTCAGAAATTTCTTCTTTGAAAAGAAGCCTTGTCTTTTGCTGCCTTTCCACTCTGTTAGTGGCTTAGCCTGTCTAGCTATGTTAGCCTTTGATATGATGGCCCTGTCTACCCCCAATGTAGGTCTCCAGTTTCAAGACATTCACTCTTTCTAAAATGTCACTTCGAAGCCCACCTTCACAATGTCTCGCCTTCTTATAGTCAGTGTCAATCACGTGTGGTGCAAACCTGGCCAATTCAGTGAATTTGGCCTCATACTCGGCTACAGTCATGCTGTCTTGCCTAAGTTCCATGAACTCTGCTACTTTCCTGTCCCGAACACACTGCAGGAAGTACTTGTCATAGAAAATTTCCAAGAATTTCACCCAGTCAACATCCCTGTGATTCTCACGCATCAACATCCATCATCTTCTTGCTTCGTCTTCTAGCATAAAAGTGGCTATAAGTACTTTCTGTGTCTCCGAACACGGGAACACTTCAAATAATTTCTCAATGCCGAGGACCCACGCTTTGGCTTTCAACGGATCTAATCCACCATGGAACTGTGGCGGTTTCATTTTCTTGAATTCTTTAGTGAGTGCTATTATCCAATCATCATTCTGATTATCTGGCACCGAAGGTGCCGGAGGTGGAGGTGGCGGGTGTGGTTGCTGCCACTGTTGTTGCCACTCCTGTTGTTGTCTCAAAGTTTCTGCCATTTCCTGTATCAGTCTTTCCATTCTGTCTATTCTGACAGTAGAGGATTCCTCTATCTCATCACCTCTTGTTCTCACCATCTGATTAAACTTGCATTAGACTTTGTACAAAAATTTCACAAGTATGCATATACTAGAGGGCATACGTATTCAAATAATTTGAAATGCAAGTAGTTCACAAACTTACAACACATAGTCATTCACATTAAACATTTAAGTGTATTCTTGATGCTTTCAATTTCATACTTATCGCATGAATGCATCCTAGATCTTTTCTAGACGCTTATTGCTCTATTGGACAAGTGTGTGAGTTATTAACTCGTACTCTGATAGCACTCTGTCATGACCCGAACCCGCCCCCAAGGGTTAAGGACATAACCGGCCAGTAATCATGAGATTACCTACGGCCTCAAACCAAACCAAACGTATTTTAACAGAGTTAATGGGGGCCAAACGGAAGCAATTTAAAACTTTGTCCATAGAGCTATGCTTACATGGCACATCATAACAAACCATACATATGCACATTAATAACTCACATCAAAATATGCACTACACAAAGCTCTGTACATATAGGATCATATAGGTCTAAGTCAGCCGAACAAAACTATATACAACATATTCAAAGACTTCGCCCATATGACAAAATAAAACAGAATGACAAAAGGCAAAGACGGGTCTCGTGCGTGAGATGCAAGGGCTGACTCTTCAAAACCTTTGTTGTTCCTAACAGACTTCACTGGGGCTGGGTTTGGACTTCTCTTGGCTCACCTACAAACACATGAATGAGCGTGAGCGATAGCCCAGTGAATAATATCAAATAAAGAAGTTATACAAACGATATGTAGAACAACATGCTTCAAACGGCCTTGGGCCCAATTCATATTTCTATTTAACGTATATACGCAATTTAAGTCAAGTGACTGTGGTTCCGAACATACTGGCCTTTGGCCCATTTATCTTCATTGTCAAACGGCCTTTGGCCCATTCAGACTTTCATGTCAAACTGGCCTTTGGCCCATTCAAACTTTCATTCATGTCAACTGGCCTCTGGCCCATTCATTCATGTCAAACTGGCCTCTGGCCCATTCATTTCATTCATGTCAACTGGCCTCTGGCCCATTCATTCATGTCAAACTGGCCTTGGCCCATTCATTTATTCAGTCAGACTAGCCTCTGGCCCATTCATTCATGTCAAACTGGCCTCTAGCCCATTCATTCATGTCAAACTGGCCTCTGGCCCATTCATTCATTCGTTTATGTCAGACTAGCCTTCGGCCCATTCAGCTATTCATATCAAACATTTGTCTATAATTCAAACTAGCAAACTTATAAGGCTTATAAGGAAAGAAGTAGTTGGACAAATGACAAGCTTCAAAATATCGATATTACTCACAGTGATCGGTTGGTTGGTTTGCCCTGGAGCTTGACCCTACACATCACATAACACATATGGGTCACAAATAATTCAATCCGTTCCGTAATTCACATATTCCTCTTTAGGCTTCATTCTTATCTCTTTAACTCATTTACAATGCTCAATGCATGCCTAAGAGTGCTTACAAGTGAAAGAGGACGGAAAACGAAACACGGAACGCATAAACAAAATTTCAGAAAACAGGGTCCCCGCTCGAGCGGACCCAAGAGGACTGCAAAAGTACTGGCTATGTCAAATTTACGCTCGATCGTGCACTTTGGCGGTCGAGCGGGAGGCCTCTCTACATGGCTCCACGCTCGAGCGTGAACTCCCCCACTCGAGCGGATACCATGTCTGCAAAAAGTTCTGGGAGCACGTATTTCACGCTCGAGCGACAAGTTCCCCGCTCGAGCGGACATCAAAATTTTGGAAAATCCAGAATTGTTCTTTGAGCTCAATTCGACCTTCCAATCAACATTTCATGCATATAATAGCTCAAACTTCATAAATACTTGTGCTAACATGATACAAACACCAAATTATATCATTATGAAGCTCAATTTCATGAATCAAACACTTGTATGTCCCAATTTACACCAAACTTGCTATTATGATAACAATTCCATGTATTCTCAAACTCATTTCTCATAAATTGTACATGCATGTGGGATATCACTCCCATTTCAACTTACATGGTGCAAATGGTGATTACAAACATGGGCTTTAACCAACATTCTACATAGATCATGTATTTTGTGTCCACACATGCAAATTTCAAAGCAATTACACACATGCATGCACATATGGACTTTCAATTCAACAAAATCAACTTAATTCTTTGCCATGAGTTACCATATCACTTGAATTCACAACATTATAACTTAAACTCATGAATTTACTTACCTAGAGGCTCAAACTTTTCAATCTAAAGCAATTTCTTGAGTAATCTTCCAAAATCTCCAAGCCCCAAGACCAAAACCCCAATCTCCTACACTTTCTTTCTCTAGTTCAGCTCTCTCACACCCAAGAGCCCAAAATCAGCCAAAAAATGGATCAAAAAGAGAGAGGCTGAGTGTATATAGCCCTTTATATAAAGCCCCACTAATTCCAATTTAATAATAATAAATAGTTGGGCACTAATTCATCAATTTAATCAATTTAATCTGGTCCGAATCAAATTTTCAATTAAACTTCACCGCAGGCTCTAAAAATTACGCCAATCACAATGGTGCGACCAATTTCGGTTTCGATGGCCGATAGGGCCTTCAATTTAATTTCCAAAATAGATAATCAAACAGATATTCCTACGGTGAACAGATAGAAATTCAAAACCACATATTTTCATATAATGGCACACAGAATCATGTTAAACACATAATCACATTCATGTTAAGGACCAATTAACAAATTACGGAGTAGGGATATCATATATAATGTGCGTCTCGGGGTGGTATCTCGTCGGATCGAATGGGCGAATGCTCGGCGGTAATGGCTCGGGCTCAACCGTAGGCTCAGCCTCGAAGTCCACTGCAAACTCTGCTGAAGGTAGTGCGGGGAAGCCCCCGTCATGTGGGACATCGTCTGCCATCTGAAATGGATGCAAAATGAGCAAAAAATAAGCAAAAGTGAGCAAAAATGGGGAAAATGGTGAAGCTTTGAACAAATCAAACCCTAGGAGAGAGAAAAATTCAAAGAAAGTTGAAACCCGAGAAAATTGAACTAACCTTGCGAGAAACTCGGGGAAGTCGACCTTGAATGGTGGAAATGATGGGAGAGTCGTCTAAATCAATTTTTGATTGGTTCAAATCGAAGAGAACAAAAGGGTTTTCGTGAAGAAAATGTTTTTAGGGTGTTGGGAAACGCATAGAACACGCGGATCTAGAGAGAAGACACACCTAGAGGGCATGGGAAATGTTTTTTGTGCAAGGGTTTATGAGCAAATGAAGTCATTTTGCCTCTACTTAAAGAGCCACGGGTCAAAGGACAATTCTACCCCAATTTGCCATCGATGGCCGGCAGTGTACAACTGATGGTCGGCAGGGGGCCGACGGCTTCCCCTGATGGCCGGCAGACCTCCACCAGCTTCCCCTACATCTTTTACCTTGGTATGTGTCCTTGGGTTCCAAGAAATGCCGGGTATGTTCAAAATTTGATTCAAGATGCATCCGCGGAAGACCAAGAATCACATTCCCAGTGCGCGAAGGTCATCGCCTTCCAACCCACATGAGGTGTATCCTTTTAAGCATGGCACAACTCTCCGAGAGGTAAATCGGAAGTTGCCTTTGAATTGTAGCTAATATATGCTTTTGTTGTGGCATAGGAAAAAACATCGGTTTTATTGATGCATGGGGTATGCATTTTGAATAGTTGCATTGAACGTGCATTACCATCTTGCATTGAGTATACATCGTTGATTATCTTGCATTGAGTATGCATCATTGATTATCTTGCATTGTTATGCACCGTTCCACTTGCATTGTTATGCACTGTTCCACTCGCATTGTTATGCACGTTTCACTCCTGTTGTTATGCACCGTTCTACTTGCATTGTTATGCACCGTTTCACCTGCATTGTTATGCACGTCTCCCATGCATTGTTATGCACCTTTTCTTTGCACATCGCGTTTGACACGCGTTTGGTTACCTTTCTCCTCTCACGTTTGACATGCGTTTGGACGCACCATTCTCCTCTCGCGTTTGACATGCGTTTGGACGTACCTTTCTCCTCTCGCGTTTGACATGTGTTTGGACGTACCTTTCTCCTCTTGCGTTTGATATGCGTTTGGACGTACCCTTCTCCTCTTGTGTTTGACATGCGTTTGGACGTACCTTTCTCCTCTCGCATTTGACATGCGTTTGGACGTACCCTTTCTCCTCTCGTGTTTGACACGCGTTTGGATTACTACGCTTTCTTACGCAGTCCCTCTCCTTTCGCGTTTGAGACGGTAAGAGGTGTTTCGTTTGGGACTTTGGGTGTTCCTGATAATTGCTTTTGGTCTTTCCTACGTGGTCCATGGTTAAGATTGCATATAATTTTCTTACATCCTTTCTGTTGAAATGTGTAAGACTTCTGCAACTTGTCGATTTGCGTAAATTGTTGTATTTATTTTGCATAAATGCTTCATTACAGCTTTCTTTGCATAATCATAAGTTATGCTCTTGCATCATGCATGTCATTTGCATTTTGCCCCAGCCTGCAGGCGCATCTCTGTATGGTTATATTGAATGTTTGCCTGAGTCTTTGGCCTTGTCAAAAATGGGTCGTCTCTGGGCTTTGACATTCACTCCTGTCACTTTGTGACTTTCGAGTTTTGTCAAAGAGAGGCAACTGTAGACACCCCATATTTGACTGTGCTCAAGACTTGGTTGTGCTTGGAGGTATATCCAGCAACAAGTTTGGTTGTTCGCCGGGCATTCGAATTTTGCAGCGGAACGCTACAGGTTTGAGCTTTCCAAACCCTGTTTCATTTCTGCCCCATCTTTGGACCATGCTTTGGTCCCTCCCTTTTGCTTGTTTTAGTGCATTGTCGGCCATGATCAAGGGTTTCCGGCCATGGTCCAAGCCCTGCTGGCCATTGATGAGGCCTGTCGGCCATCAACGAGGCACTACCGGCCACCACTGATGGCCGGCCGGCCACCATGATTCAACAGATAGTATTTTAGATATTTTGAGCCAACTGTGGCTCACTGAGCCATCCTCCATACACGTGTATGGATGGATGGAGGCAAGTTTAAGCTTGTCAAGCAAGCTTTTGATTGCATTGCCTATATAAGGGGAGGTGCCTCCCCCTTCTCAAGGGTTCAAAAAATTTCAGAGACAAATATCTCTCTCTCTCTAGATCTCTCTCTCTATATATATATATATATATATTATGCTCTATAGTGTTTGAAAGTGAGTGTTCTTGGCATATTTGCACACAACCCTCTTAGCCTAACATCTTGACCTTGGAGCTGAGATTCTGTAAGGCTTGTTTGAGCTCACAAAGCTTGGTTTTTGCCTCAGAAGTGCCTGTTTTGCTGTGGTTCTTCAAGGGTGAGTAGTTACCCTTTGCATGCTTCTTTTGGCTTAGCTTTCAACTATAAAAACTTCTATTTTTAAGTGTTAAAAATGATTGTTTAAGGCCTCCTTGGTGTTGAGGGTGTTCTACCCTCTTGTGTGCCTTATTTATTTAAGCTTGGTGCCATCTTTTAAAGCTTTAGAGGCACCCTTTGTTTGGCCTTTCTACCACTGAAAGTTAGAGGAATTTCAGTGGTAGAAACCATGTTTTAAGGTCTAAAGTAGGAGGGGGTGGCCTCCCCTCCTTGCTTCTTGGTTTTATGTCTTGTTGGCCTCATACTTGAGCATATTTTTCTAGCATGTGTTGGCTTGATCTCAGCCTATTTTTGGTCTTATTTCAGTATGTTGTAGCTCTGTTTTGGCTTGGTTGAGTCACCTTATGCATGCTTCATGTACTTGCAGTACAATCCTAATCATAAGCCTAACATGGTTCATGATTTGGCATATTATTCTAGCATGTATTGTCTTCATTTCGGCATGTTTTTGGCCATTATTTGACATGCTTTAACTCTAATTTTGGGTGTTTGGGTCACCTCTTGCATGCTTTTGGTTCTTGTAGAGCAATCATGCTTGTTGGCCGAACATGCTTCATGCTTATAGTTCATCATTCTAGCATGTGTTAGCTTTGCTCCAGCACATTTTTGCCATTGATTTAACATGCTTGAGGTCTGTTTTAAGTGGTCCTGGTCATATATGCTTAGCTTTGTATAGCTATAGTGTAGTTGGGCTTCACTAGCTTTGTGTTTGAGATCTTGAGCATACTTTGAATGTGATGATTGCATGCCTTAGCCTCATTTCTTACTTGATTTCAGTGTGTATAGTGTAGTCACACTCTCACATGTTCCACTCTTTCAATGCTTTTGAGAGATGTGACTTACGCCTTGTTTATAAGCTAATATGTATGCATGCTTGTTTAAGTTTGTGGGCTACCATTTCAGCATGTTTTGGTTTTTGTTTTGGCATGGTTAAGGTCTGTCCATAGTTGGTTTGGTCATTTGTGCTATGTATTGCATGCCTCTTGTGTAGAGCCCTTTGCTAGCCTTATGCTTTAAACCCTCTAGCATGCGTTATTTGCGATGTTTACGTGATATGACATCATTTAACATGTTATTTCAGAGCATATAGACTCACCATACTCTCATGTATATCACTCTTTAATTGTGTTTGAGAGTTGAGTTTTGTTCCCTGTTTGCGAGCCATAACTTGAGCATGCTTTTCTTGCTTCTGGTGTTTAAGTTTCATCACATTTGTGTTTAAGTTTCATCAGATTTCAGCCACTATTTTGGCATGCATGAGGACTGTTTGGGGCTGGTTCAGTCCATTGAGCATTGTATTGCATGGTCCTAGTGTTGTATCCTTCGCTAGTTTTGACGCTTAAGTCTCTTAACATGTGGTGCATACGTTTTTGTGTGTTAGAGTCTTGCGTTTCATGCCAAGATTAGCATGTTGTTTTCATAGCATGTTGTTTGTGTGCATTGTATCGTGTTCAACCGGACGTTATGTTGAACACAAGGTGGATTGGTCCACTTCATACTCAAAGTGATGAAAGTGAGCCAATCCCCTTTATTTCCATTGCCTTTGACTTCTCATGATAAGGCCATGGTCTTAGAGTCTTGTTTGCATTGCATTCATTGAATGTGTACAAGATTGGATCTTTGGCCATCAAGCATTGAAATGCTTGATTGATGGTCTTGGATCCAATGGTGCCTCTCCCGTGATGTTTTGAGGTAATATGGAGTGGCATTGTACATACATACCCTAGGGAGACCCTCCATTTCCTCTGTTTTTGTGCTCTGTTGTAGAATGGTGTCACAGCACACCAGTGGCCGGCAGTGCTTCACAGATGGCCGGCACCCTCTCATTGTTGGCCAGCAGAGGCCCATCTTTGGCTGGCAGGTGGCCGGTAGTAGCTCCTCATGGCCGGCAGGCCACTGGTGCACTCCCTAGCATGGTTTTGGTAAGATCCAGCAGCAAGTTCTCAAGGACACACTGCAAACAGAGCCTCAAGAGAGCAACCAGAGAGTTTTTCGGGGCGAGAAATCGAATGCAAGCATGCATATTCGACTTCTTGAAACAGAGCTCGAGCAGCTTAGTTTAAATGTTTACTTGTTAGTTAGCCTTTGGTTTTTGTAATTTAATTAATTTGTTAATTAGTTAAATGTTGTAATAATTAAGTAGCTTAGTTTAGCTATTTCTTTATCGGTTGTAATAATTAGTCTAATTAGCTTAATTAGATTAGTTAGCCTAGCTTAGCTTGGATTAGCGTAGCTTTTATTTGAACCCTCCGTCAAGAGGGCAAAATGTTGTAATAAGGGTCCGTGTGTGTGTGAATGTCTTCCAACCTCACGTCTTTCTCCCTTTGATTTATCCGCTTTCGGTGTTTAGACTAGGGCATATTTCAATTAGCATACCTTATGCTATGCATGTCTGCATCATTCATTCGTATTGCATGCACCGGGCTCGGCGCATCATTCAAACTGCATCGTATTCCAATACCTATTTGAATACATGTTATCAAGTGTTGCATTCATATGCCATTTTAGATAACCGAGCCTATTCTAGTTGCATTTTTGCATGTGTTGCATTAGGCATCTTAACATAGCTAGGATCATGCATGATTACTGACTAGCTTTTGTTTTGGCTCGGAGTACACTATAAGTGTTTATGCTTTAGCATCCTTGCACGTGTGTAAGTGACTGCCATGATAGCATGCTTGCCATGAGACTATGTGCTTAACTGCTATAACTGCTTGAATGTCTGTGGATGAAGGCTTCATTGCTTGAATTGGAACAATTCATCAAAATGTGCGTTTTAAGCCCATTTTTTTTGTGGCAAATCATGTTGTTTTAAGCCCACTTGAGGGTGGCAAATCCGCGCTTTAGCCTACTTGCGAGTAGCACTTTAAAACCATTTTCATAAACAAACATGAGATGTTTTGTTCCAATTCAGGCGATCTAGTCTATACTTGTATGCTCTGCGCATCACATAGTAAGTTAGCTAATAAATCAGAACAAGAACACATGTATTTTCAAAAACAATATATCATGTTTAGTTGAGGCCGATCTTTGATCGGGCGAGTGGAGGTGCTCATTTCAGGACCTTCCCCTCTCGTACCCAAGTTCCCGAGCCGAGGCAACTTTGGTGATGACGGACATGTGGCCTTAGGCACGAGTCAGGGTTTTCTAAATTTCCCAAAACAAAATATTTAGGTGGCGACTCTGAAATCTGGCAAAGCAGTCCATGTTTGGCGCTTTTTGATTAAAATCGATTTTCCAAAACGATTTGCCGGATTTGGACTCTTTGGTAATTTATCAGCCTTACATTGCACTTTGTGAGATTAGATTCAGAACCGTGACAGGAGTCCGAACTGTAGTAGCTATGAACCCAAATCCGCGCCCTCTTCGAAAGGGGGGCACGCGGAGCGAGTTCGGGCGGTCTACAGTTTCTGGCAACTCTGCTGGGGATTTAGAGAACTTGACTCGAACTCATGATATGTTGTTTCGTCTACACTTATGTGTTTCTTTGCATTGCATTTGCATTGGTGCACTTAAGTCACAGTGTTTGCCATCTGCTATTCCTGAACGGTTTGCCTGAGGCTTGCTTGGAAAAGCATGCCATAAGGCTGACCGGTTACGGGCTTTGCCACGATGGGAACACAAACCTCGGTTGTCACTGAGGCACCCTTTTTGACCATTTGACCTAGTGCATATCAGAAGCCGTAAAGACCATTCCAAACTAGGACAGGTTGCTTAGCCGATTGTAGGTTGTTTGAAAACCGCTGCGTGGGTAGTGAAACCCTAGTTCTTGACAAGATAGGATAGGGAAACCCTACCCCTTCATAGGGGTGTTTTGGCTCTTACTTGCTTGATATGTGCTGTCAGAGTGTGTCTCTACAGGGTTGTATGTATTAGTTGCAAGTTTGAGTATCAGTCTGAGGACATCAGTATTTGGGGTATCAGATTTGAGGCAGTGATTTGGGGGCAGAGATCGGTGTTTGAGAAACAGTTCTTTCAGCTTGTGATTATCAACTGTGTGTTGTGTTTATTTAAGCCGAAGTGCTATCCATTTTTTTGCTTATTGTTTCCTTATTATGCTTTATTTATCTTTTTACAAGGTAGTATTGCATCATTGCTTCCGAGGAGGCAGTTTCCCCCAAAGCACTCTGGGTTAGAGGTAGAAGGCTTCACCGATCTGAGGATCTAGTTGACGAACAAGCAGTGTTCTTTTCATTACCCTCGGTTACAAGACGGAGGGCAGTTAGGCAAAGAGTATCAGTACAGCAATCGTTGGTTTAGCGATCATTATCCACATCAACTGTACGCAGTCGGGTTGAGATATCTGCTTCCACCTCGGAGAGGGAATACATACCTGCTCAGTAAATCAGCATTTTACAGTCGAAATGGAGGACATGATGTGTCAACTCCAAGAGACCATGCAGGCCATGCAGCGGGATGCTGCTCGCCAGGCAGAGATCACCACACATCAAGCAGAGGTTGTAGCCCAACAGGCAAAACTGATTGCCAAGCTCCAACAACAGCAGCAACTGCAACAAGCCAGAGCATTTGCTTTGCATCCACTCCCGCCCCCACCTAGAGTTCCAACACTCGGGGATACTGCAAACGTCCTGGAAGATACGGATGCTCCAATAGGGCCAGTCCCACCACCAGTCCTACCACAGACTTCAAAGACACCGGCCTTCTTAACAGATACACCGTTTGAATCTTAGATGGATCCAACTGCTCTGAAGATGAGTAAGCTTGAAAAGCTGTTTAAACAAGCCTAGCGAGTCAACTCGATCCCGGACATAGAGGATGGTTACAATGATTCGGCGGTAACATTGCCGGACAGATTCAAGATGCCCCACATAGACCGTTTTGACGGCTCGGGCGACCCTATGGTTCATCTGAGGCTGTTCTCGGATATTTTGTGCCCGATGGGCTTGACAAGACTCTAGAAACTATCACTCTTCGGCCGGACCTTGTCGGGTATTGCGGCCATCTGGTATGCCAAGCTGGAGGACTCAGTGAAAAGAAGTTGGGAGGAGATGGCCGAGGCCTTCGTCGCACAATATTCATACAACACCCAGATCGAGGTCACGACCCGTGATCTTGAGGCGACCAGGCAAGAGCCGAAAGAAGGCTTTTTTGACTTTGTCACTTGATGGAGGGCCAAGGCCTCCATGATGACAACTCAACCATTGGAGAAGGATCAGAGAAGGATGGTTGTGTGCAACCTCCAACCCAAGCTAATGTAAAAAATGATCGTCTTACCCCTTTCCACCTTTGCGGACTTACACGAGATTAGGGTACAGATTGAGGACGCTATGAAGTAGGGTCTGATCGACCAAGACAGGGAACAACCCAAGTGGGCATTTACACGCAGTTCGAATGCAGGCACGAGTAGTGCTGCAGCTGCCAGAACTTCTGATGTGGGCATGGTCACCACCACCACTCCAAAAACAACTACAGCTACACCATTCACCGGTGCGTCCGGAACCAGTTCACAAGCAGCTAGATATCCACCCCGAGGCCAGAGGACCTTTACTCCACTGTACATGCCTCTGTCCAAAGCTCTGGGGGTTCTAATCAAGAAAGGGCATTTGAAGCCCCTGGAGCCACGGCCATTACCAGACAAACTTCCTTCTTCCCATAACCCGGCCAAATACTGTGCCTTTCACCAATAACACGGTCATGACACTGACTCGTGCTACAGACTTCGTCATGAGATTTAGGATCTCATTGACAATAAGGTGATTACGCCTCCAGAAAAGCCAAATGTCACCACCAACCCACTCCCACCACCTAACCAAGCTCCTCCACCCAAACACATCAACTTGATCAAAACCGCGACCATTCCATATGACCCAAACATATACATCACACCCTCCCACCTACCTAAGCCTGAGGTGTTCATCCCAGATAGCACGAACTTGTGCATGTTGAACATCTCCCAAACCCAACCCGAACCGGTGATGGTGACTGTCGAAGACAGAACTGGGATGACTTTGGAGGTAGATTGGAATGTTAACTCAGAGCCTGAGGGATCTGGGAGCTTTACTGAGGAAGCATACAACCCGTGTGGTTATATTGTATCAACAGATTAGGTCAAGCCGAGGGTAGAGTTGCCAACTGGCACAGAAATCAGTGTGGTCTAGGAGGATGGACCTAGTTAGGGGCTAGATGACCTAGCAGAGCTGGAAGAGGACATTGCAAATTTGTAGTTCTTTGAAGAGCAGGACTCAGGGGATGTGAACATCAACTGGTTCGACTTGGATGGATCGGCAGAGAATACAGGGTGGCTCAGTGACCAGCCAGATGTTGTTGAAGAACCTCAGCCAGAACAGGGGCCGTCAGAAACAGGGACATCAGCAGTGGCCGAAATGGCCGAGAATCAGGAAGCATCGCCGGAGAGCACCGGTGCAAAGAATTTTGCTCGGAATTTGGGCAGTTTGAGTACAGTAGACACTGAACAGGAGGCTGCATTGAAATGACTTGAGCAAGAAAAGATCGAGGATCTTGAGGGGGCTAGGAAGGTCAAAGCCCTTGCGGGGACGGAATGTGCTGTGAGCACAGAAACAGTTATAACGGAGCCGGACAGTTGTCTGTCGGCTGCCGATGGCATGTGGTGGAAAGACGACGACTTACGTCTTGCCCACACTGACGAGGACTGGGAGAAGAACCAACCAGATGACACCTGGTATGTTGAGGAGGTTGACCATATGACCAGGAGTGGGCGGTATTTCAAGCCCCCACACTTGGACCAGCCGGAGGCGTCCGGGAAGGACAAAGAAGCGGAGAGGTAGAAGGAAAAACTGCTGGAGAAGGAGGCTGTACTGAAGTAGCTTAAGAAAATCCAAGCAAACATCTCCATATGGGGACTGCTTATGGCCTCGAGGGTTCACAGACTGGCCGACCTTATAGCCTTGGATAGGGCCAACCTTTCAATCGATACAACTCCTGAGCAGTTGGTGGGATTAGTGTTCTCGGGAGGAGCTTCCTCGACCTTGACCTTCACCGAGAAAGAACTACCGCCCGAGGGCTCAGATCATAACAAACAACTCTATAACTCTATGGAGTGTAGAGAGAAGTGGATACCGGTGGTTTTTGGTCGACATGGGGTTCGCAATCAATGTCTATCCATCGAGAACGGCATATGCTATCAGGTTGAAGCCCGCGGATTTCGTGCCTACAGCCCAAGTAATACGGGCCTATGATAATACCGGCCGTGAGGTGATGGGGATCGTATGGATTAACACTCAGGTTGGTCCGGGGCAGCAGGACATTGAATTCCATGTCTTGGATGTTCTAGCCACCTTCAATCTACTTCTCGGGCGGCCGTGGCTGCACCAAGTGAAGGCCGTCTCTTCCACCTTACACCAAATGCTGAAGTACCCCCACGGGAAGGGGGTGTTAATCATTTTTGGGAATTCTTCGATACATCCGCCGCCAGAGGTTTCTACACCAGTTTTGGAGATTGAGCATGGTGTGGAGGATGTATTTCTATCAGGATTCACCCTAGCTGAGGCTCAGGTTGTACAGGATATGCTAGCTGTTGATGAGGGGCTATACGTCAGTGCACAGTTTTTCTACCTTATGAACAAGCTTCAGCACATGCCCGGGATGGGATTGGGACGAAGTGGCCGGAAGGGCGTTGCAGCATCGGCCGAAGTGCCGTATAACCCATATACCTTTCGCCTAGGTTATTTGCCTACCAAAGAGGATTGGGCGAGGAAAGGGAGAGAAATGGCTGGAAGAGCCAAAGCCAAACAAGTCAGGAAGCATTACGAGTTGATGCACAGACCTATCCGGGGAACCCTGAATGGACGCTTTGTTTGGGAGGGGGAAGATTTTCCATTCTGCGGCTTTCCGGAGCCATGGCTAAATGTAGAGAGGCGGCGCTTGCCGGGATTTGAGATCTTCTTTGACTTGCAATTATCGGGGGATGAAGTTTCCGAAGAGCAGACAGACCCACCGGCTGAGGCTGAGCAGTGCAAGGAGGAAGGTTCTGAGAGCACAGAAATTGAGATGGGGGTAGCACTGGCTTGTCTCCTCTCAGATCCTTAGATCATACCGGAGTGCTTGGGAGATAACTTCTCAGTTTCCATGATCGGGGATGAAGCAGCTGTGGGCCCATCTTCAGGCATTCTCGATGCATCCATCGCACCCTTCCTCATCTGGCAGTACGATGAGGGCCTTTTATCGAGCAGTTTCAGATCAGGTAGTGAGCCGAAATCTGATTCCACAGAGTCTGTGGAGTCGGAATCAGATTCCAACTATTTTGAGTCTGAGTCAGGTATTCCTAGGGGTGATAACCCGGATGCCATTGTCCTGTCCAGGTCGTCTTTTTCTTTTTTCTTTGAGTCTGTTGTAACCGAGGAATCAGGCGATCCGGATGTTATTAATGAGAACAGTACAGCTGTGGCTTTTGAGTACTTTTCTGTGCCTTTGATTTATTGCATTAATCAAGACTTCCAAAATTTTGATGAAAACAACGAGGAAGAAATTCCTCTGGTTTTGAAATATTTGCTTGATCAAGAGCAGGAGAGGTTTGTAAAACCGTTGGTTGATGAAATTACCTCAATTAACGTTGGTACTGAGAAGGATCCGCGACTGGTCTAGATCGAGTCCACATTGTCTTCTAAGGAATGCGAGCGCCTAGTCGCTTTATTAAAAGATTTCAACGATGTTTTCGCATGGTCCTACGAAGACATGCCTGGAATCGATCCTGAGATTGTACAGCACCGGATCCCTCTTGACCTAGAGGCCCGACCTATTAAGCAGAAGCTCCAAAGGATCCACCCGGACTGGGCTCTGAAAATCAAAGAAGAGGTCACCAAGCAGATCGACGCAGGGTTCCTGTTAGTATCTGAGTATTCGACTTGGCTGGCCAATATAGTTCCGGTGCCGAAGAAGGACGGCAGAATTCGGGTATGTGTAGACTTCAGAGATCTGAACAAAGCGAGTCCGAAGGACGACTTTCCTCTGCCGCATATCGACGAATTAGTGGACTTCACTACTGGGCATGCGCTGCTCTTGTTCATGGATGGGTTTTCAGGCTACAATCAGATTTTGATGGCATCCGAAGATAGGGAGAAGACTGCTTTCACTACCCCGTGGGGAACCTATTGCTCTAGGGTGATGCCGTTTGGGTTGAAGAATGCTGGGGCAACATATCAACGGGCTGCGACCACGATTTTGCACGATATGATCCATAAAGAGGTTGAGGTGTATGTGGATGACATGATTGTCAAGTCCAAGGAAAGAGAGGGCCACTACACCGCCTTACATAAATTCTTCCAACGGATTAGAGAGTATCGGTTGCGGCTGAATCCTCAGAAATGTACATTTGGTGTTACAGCAGGGAAAATGCTGGGGTTCTTGATCATACAAAGGGGCATCAAGGTCGATCCTTCCAAAATCAAGGCCATCTTAGAAATGCCACCACCGAGGACTAAAAAGGAGGTGCGAGACTTTCTGGGTAAAGTGCAATTCATAAGACGGTTTATTGCAAAATTAACCTTGACTTGTGAACCACTGTTTGGTCTCCTGAAGAAAGGAATGAAGTCCAATGGGACGACCGATGCCAAGTTGCTTTCGAGCAGATCAAGCAATATCTACAAAAACTCACCTGTGATGTCACCCAGCTGAGTTAGGGAAACCGTTGATTCAATACCTGTCAATGACACGATATGACAATGGGCTGCATGCTTGCACAGGAGTTTGAGGACAAAGTGGAGAAGGCTATCTACTACCTGAGCGAAGAAAATGCTAGATTACGAGACCCACTACACTTCGCTTGAGAA